>CM052885.1:115428943-115508841 GCA_028534135.1 Potos flavus
GGCTGGGGGGTAGGGGCGATTAGGGATAGGGTGGCTGGGTTATGGACGTTGGGGAGGGTATGTGCTATGGTAAGTGCTGTGAAATGTGTAAGCCTGATGATTCACAGACATGTACCCCTGGGGCAAATAATACATTATGTGTTAATTAAAAAAAAAAAAAAAACTCCCTATAAGTGCTGTGTCGATTACAGAGGGGCCAGAGTGGAGACAGAAGGACTAATTAGGAGTTTGATGAAAAATTCAGGTGAAATCCAGTGATGGTTTGAACTGGGTCAGTAGCAGAGATTTGGGTGAGATACGGTTGGGTTTGGGGAAAAGTTTTAAATGGAGCTGTTGGGATTTTATAATGATATATAAATCCTCCCCTTGGAGAATTTATAGATCTCCACTCTTCCAAATCTCAGCTAATGTCACCTCTACAAACCCAGTTACTCCAGCTAGACCTGGTTGGCATCTTTGATGCCATCCTTGTCGTCCGTCTCCATTGTATAATCCATCACTAAATTCTGTTGGCTCTTCTTCCAAAACATGGCTTCTGGAATTCTTCCATTCTTATCCATTGTAAATACCTAGTCCAAATTCCATCCTGTCTTGCCACAGCAACTGCAGTAGCCTACTACCTTTTCTCTGCATTTATATTCCTGCACCCCATTGAAATTCGTTCTCTGTATGGAAGTTGAAGTAATTATTTTGCAACCTTTACTTAACAAATATTTATTGACTCCCCACCACTTGCCTGGCTGATTTAGAACCTGGAGATCTATCAGGGACCAAAACAGACCAAAGTCTTTATATGAGCCCATTTAAGTGTGTCTCTGAATTAACATACCTAATTAGGCTCTGATTTTAACCCTTAAAAAAATAAACAAGTGGCTTAAAAATATTCCTGCCAAGAAACCTCAAATGGATTGAGGAGAATACTAATGCAAAACATAAAAGTATTTCAAAAGGTATGCAGCATTGGTAGATGGGGCTGAGAATTAAGTTTCATGACTTATTAAGTGTAGTCAATAATACCCTTCTTTTCTTTGGAACTGTTTCACACATGACAGGCATTCAAACAAATAGTAAAATAAATCAAACTGAGAATGAGACCTTGGGATTTCTCTATCACAAAGCATAAAATCAAGAGTTTCAAAAAGATGACAGGAGATTCATTCACACTTGGTTTTTTCTTTTTAACCAAAAAATATTTCTACTTCATCTCATCTTTTTATAATTTGTATGTGTCTTTTATCAAGTACATAAGATGTTAGTGTTGTAAAACATGTATATAATTTATAAATGAAAAGTAGCCTCGTATTGGGTGTATGTCAAAAATTTTCTTCGATATACAATAAAAAATGCTTCTAGACGACTAATTTAAAGCCCTGTTGCTACGTCAATGTGAGGCCACTTCCCCAAGTGTTTACTTTCTAAAATAAACCAGATCTATTTCCTGTCCCTTTGAATTTTTATATTATAAGTCATCCACTGCCTCTACCAGAATACTGGGAGGGACAGCGTTTGCATGTGAGGGTTGGGAACTCAGAAGAACCAGCCAAGGTACTCGTCAGCACCTACACGTTCTTAATCATTCCAAATGCCAACAGAGTTGAAATTCCCTCAGTGAAATGCAGCAACTTTCATCTCAGACCTACGCTATAATTAGAGGATTTCTTAATTACAGAGAGCGTGTAGCATTTTGTGCTGGGGATTGGGGGGGGGGCGGTGAAAATGCTCCTGCCATTGAGGACACTGGGGGAGCAGATTATCTCAAGTCATTGAAAACCGCAGGCTCGCTCTGAATGCAGCACAGATACTTGCTGACCAAGAGGAGGTTCACTGGAAGGTACCCCCACTAATTCTTAGTTAGAAGAAAAAAGAGGACTTCATATGTTCTTGCTCATGGTGATTTCCTCTGGTGTTAAAAATCAGCTGTGATGGCAAAATAAGGTTTTGGTTTGTTTGGTGGGAGAACTGAGTTCATTCCCCCACTGCCCCCATATCTGTTGGAGCTCAAATGATACCATTTGTCAAGTGTTTCCTAGGAGCCAAAGCCATGCCGAATGCTTTCCATGCACCAGTACCTTTCAGTTTACGAGGGGGGCTCTACTCTGGTCTGCCCTTGCTAGGTGAGGAAGCTAAAATTCAGAGGGATTTTGCTGGTTGTTAGTGACGACATCAGGGCAAAGCCAAATAGTAACTCTAGGGCCTGTGTGTTTAATGGGGACTGTGTTGTCTCTATATTGCTTTGGGTATCTATATACAAGATTAGAGACAGAGCTATTTTTCCAGACAAGAGTGGGAACTTTTGAGAGATTATGGTGAGGAAGGGGGGAAGGAGATGTGAGGTGGCTGGCCTTGGGGTTGAGGGGAAGGTGGTAGTGGGGAGAAAAGAGAGGTCCTATTAAAAGTCCGATAAGCACCGGATAAATAACTCCTCTTCGTCATCTCTCTATAACATCTTCGTTAAAATACACACCTCTTGTTAAACCATTGTGAGTTGTTTCCCTTCGTGGAGATGTGTGTTTAAATCTTGAGCCATGCTCCTAACTGGATTTGAGACAGAAATGTAAAGTACCCAGATGCTCCTCTGCTATATCCTACTTATGCTGATTTAGGACAGTGGTCTCCAAAGTCTTGGGATTGGTTTGTTTGGGGGTGCAGGGTAGCTACAGCTAAGACTACAAAAGACTATAGCTGAGACTTTTTGTTGGACCGAAAAGGGGAATCCTTGAGATGATTTGTTTCTTGTAGAATCAAGGCTAAGGATAAAACTTGTTTCTGTAACTTGGTCGAGGTTCTTTCCCTTCATGAATTTCCATTGACCATCTGTAGGATTTATGGTTTTTGGAGGAAGGGCAGTCTTGCAGTGGGAGGAAACTCATTAGTGCTATCACTCTCATGGTTTAGGACTCCATGACTTTGAGGCACATAAATCTGGAAATTGGCCCCAGTGAGCATCCAGTGCACTGATAAATACACACAATCCTGTGAACCGAGATTTGTAACCCAAGGAATCTCCTTCCCTGAATGGGAGACTAGGCCATACATCTCCCCTTATATTCTCCAGAGCTGCAGGAACAAGGTTATCAGTTCATTAATTCATTTACACGACCCCCCCCTTCTCTCCAGCTTCCTCACTATTCTTGTAACCTCAGCTACTGATGTCATGAGCTAATTCTCAGAGCAGGATCGATGAATTGTTATGTAATGGATGAGCATCTTGGTCTTGGCCAACGCGTTTCTAAATAGGAAATAGTGTCCATCCATTTGGGGTGTCAAGAGTTTCATCTCTCAAGAACAGCCTTTATGCCATGCGTGGTGCCTAGCTCCGCTGACAGCTCGAGAGTGCTGAATTAGGGTGTGTGCTCTGCAGATATCAGAGAAAGAAACAGAAAAAGAAACACAATTATATTTCATCCTATAACTTTAGCCGGCCTCGAAGAAATGTAACTGCTTGCTTGCAAGACTGGACATTTGATATAGTAACATTTACAACCTGGCCAACAATGTTTTTTTCTTTTTTTCTTTTTTAAAATTTTCTGCCAAAGTCTCTCATTTATGTCAAGAACCTTGAAAAGTTTGGAGATTTAATTCTGCTTACGAGCTAACAACTGAGCCTGCCACAGCTTCTTAGATGCTGGCGGAAAACACAAGACTGTTGGGTCAGAGACAAAGGACTGCTGTTACTCAGAGCATAATAGCTTGAGCCTCATGCTCACATTGCCTTCCTTTCCCCAGATTCCATGGCACCGATGGGGAGCAGGCCAGGTGGATGCTGCAAACACAGGCGAGGAACCCCCTGCTGAGGGAACCCCAGTCTTTCATGAGGGGGTTGCTAGCAAACCTGTCCAAATTTTGCTTGGAAAGAGAAATTATCTTACCATAGCAGTCAAGAAACAAATCCGCTCTCAGGCTACTATGCCTGTTTCTAAGCCCTTTGCCATATAAACATCCTTGAAAAGATGGTCTGGAACAAAAGCTTCCACAAGATGTGCAGAAACGCAAGAAACCCGTCAGTTGCGAGAGAGAAGTCAGCAAGACTCGTTTACGCAGATTGCAACTCATACCTCTGTTTCCAGTGTGAAACACTGACAGTTATTTTTGAAGAAAAACAGATGTAAAAACATCGTCATTGGCTCAGATGTTAAGACAAACAAGAAACACCAGCGTAAAATTTTGCCCAAAGAGTATGATCTGGGATAATATCCTGTCATTATATTTAACATCCCTTCAATTAAAGTGCCAATTAAAATATGATTTATTTCAAGTAAGTATTATTTATCTTTAATTACAGTATGCTGTCAGTCACTGTATTTATATTGGAAACGAAATCATTAAGGGATTATTTGTCTTATACATTGTTAAAGAAGGCAAGGCCCCAACTCACGGTTTTCTCTAATTTTAGAGGAGCAGGGAGAAAAGATAGTAATGGGACATTTTATCTTCTAGAAAGTGGAGGTTCATCTAAGAATGGCCATTTGAATTGCTCTCATTTTTGCGAACTGCTCCTTCCATTTTACAAAAGAAAAAGAAACATTCCGTGAAGAGATTAATAAAAGGCCCCACTTCACTATCTTTCCACTTAAGATTTATCTCCATGCCTTTTTCTGTATTGGATATTGTAATTCTATGATTCTTTCAGACTGATCAGCGTAGCATGCAAGGAGCGCCCGCTCTCAAATGTCTCTTGAACGTGATTTATTTAACTATGATTCTCCCTTTTTCTGTTTTACATTTTTTTTCACGGCCATAAATTAACCTCAGTAATAATTCTTATATGGGGGGAGGTCTATCACATGTATTGACATAGTCCTCTTTCCAAAAATTTAAATTTTTCCAAAACTCATGTAACTTAATAAGCCACGAGCTTTTTTTGCCAGTATTTTCCACCTTTTTAAGGATTCATGGGTGACGACTCCATGTGATCCTCTGAGGCGTTGACCAAAGAGGTTTGCCTTTTTTTTGCCCTGTCCTGAAAATCATCCATGAATATTCTTCTAGTAGTTTTCCTTTCCTTTCTGTGATTTCTTGGCTATGAGTTTTGAGAAAAGAGAAGCAAAAAAAAATGTTGGGAAAGGTATGTTGTGATTTTCTTTACAATATAAAATTAAGTTGAGTTATTTGGTGGCAACACAACTGCTTAAAACAGCACCTGACAATATTTGTTAGGGCTAAGTCTATAGTGAATCCCAATAATATGTAACTCTAGGACCCCAAGAGGAGCAACCCACCAACAAGCCATCAGGCAGAATTCCTAACACTGGGGCTCCTGGCCTCTCCAAAATGAATCATTCCAGTTGCCAAGAACTGGGAGAGTGCCCCCCTCCACCATGCCCCAGTTTGGCTTCCCGTATCTTTTTTTAATTCACTGAGGAATGTAATTGAGAATTCTGAGTTATGATGAGCCAAAGCACCAACCATATCAACTCAAGATAGAATAATTATTAAAATGATTATCACCATCATTAGGCTTCTATTGTATAAAAAAGTAATAGGTGGCATATATTTCTACTATTTTCCTACAGTTCTAATTACTTTCTTGAGATGGTTCTCTTTTTTTTTTTTTATTGAAAAAAGGTCGAAGATTGCCGATTCATCTGCTTCATGGCTCTTAAAGAGCAATTATTTAGATTTTTTTTTTTTTTAAAGGTGTCACTTCTTGTGCTTTCTTCCACCCTGCTGTTATTGGGCAGAGAACTCTAAAATGCTGCTAGCAAGGGAAATAGGGGATTAGATATGCTGCTGCTCCATGGCAGCAAATTATCTTGCCTGTTCTGCAGTGATGATGTTTCATTCGTGTCTGCTCATCCTGGGTCCCTGTCTAGACGATCACACATCCAGGAGGAAAGAGCCTGGAGACAATCCCTTTCCATCCCCTACCCCTCCGCCATTACCTGGAGCCCCATAGTTAATGGTGGCTGATGGACCCAGCGCCATGGCTACATCTTGGCACATAAGCTGAATATGAAAACAACAACATCAAAAAAGACAGTCCCGCTCCTGTGAGTCATTTTCCTGATTGATCTAATTTACCTTGAAGGTTAATGTATTCTAAACTAATTCAGAGATTAATAACCACTTAAAGATATATGAAAGACATTTAGCTCTCTGTGAGCACTGTGTCATAACCTCATTTTATTGCCTCTTCAATGACTTTGGGAGTTGTTTGATGAGATTTAAAGGGAAATTTGATTGTAGGATTGGAGAGTGACAGGTGCAATGCATAAAGGGCTTTGGAACTTATTCTTGTTAATAATAAAAACAAGCATGTAATTTGATTTTCAGTAATGTGATCTTCAGAAGCAAATATTTATTTTCAAGGTGGAGATCATTTTTATCCATTGAAAGAGATAATTGAATATGCTCTTTTGCTAAAAGGGAAAGATGGCTTTTAGGATAAAAAGCGACACACGTGCTTTTATTTCACTTCCGTTCCTTTCTTTAATCACAACACGCAGCCAGTTGCTGAGGGATCCCTGCACGTGGGTGTCTTACACGGAGATGGGTTTTCTCTCCTTGTTTTCAATCTGTTGCAATGCAGTGACGACTATGATGCTTACAGATGCGGGATCATCCCCAACAAAGCTCTCTCTCTGCCTCTTGTATTTTTCCCTTGCCTTTTATTTGTCTTCCCTTTTTGTTGTTGTTCTCCTATCCTGTGCATCGAACTCTCCTTCCAGTGCCCAAGTTCAGCATCAACACTGATGTGGAGCAAATGAGATTGTACCAGTGAAGGAGGAAGTGTGGAGGAAGTATGTTAGGATTGTAGTTCTATAATCCTATATAATTGCGCAGAGTGCAAATACAGGATTTCCTTCACCTCCACTTGATCTCCAGCTATTGGAAGAAAACAGAGAACAGAGTTGAATTTGGGCTTTTGGACCAATCGCCCTCATCATCGTCATCCCCAGTTTGCTACGCCTGAGAAATTTGCTAAGCATTTTCTTTGGTTACGTACATCCTTTCCACAAGGAGCGTGACTTTACTGTCTTCCATTTTACAGGAGGGGAAACTGACTTTTCCTATCTTCCTACAATTTTGCCTTAAGATCCAAAGTGAAAACAAGAGGTGCTACCAGCCATCATATTCTTTCCCTGATCCAAGCAACTGAATTCTTCAAGGGAATTATTAATAGTAGGGTTACACCTATGAAAAGGGTCCATTGTTTTATTTCCCGGTGGGATACGCTCAGACAGTAAATTTTTGGTTTTGTGTCTCTACTTAGCCAAAGAGGGTAGTGAAGGGTTTGGGGGAAAACTCATGGGCTGAGCCTGGGGGTGTTCTTGCACTTCTGGTGTGTAATGCAGTAAAGATGGAAGAGTTGCTCGTAAGTCCCTTAAGTAGTAAGGGAGCCCCACCGGCACTGTCTTACTGGCATATGCCTCTGAGATTCGCCACTTGGACAAAGAAGCTGTGGAAAGTGGTGGGTAGAGTGGGTGTCATGGGAAGACCCCCATAGACCCTACAAAACACCCAGACCCATGACCCACGAAAGGCAGCATTTGGTTGCTGCCACAGAGAAGGCACTGATGGCCAGTAAAGGGTATCAGAGAGGCCACTACGCTGGAGGACAGGGCTCTGCTGGCTCAGTAAGGAGGCATTTCCCTTCTTTTCGGTGCTTGTCCAGCCCCCAGCACCGCAAGTGTTACAGTCAAGGAGGGGGTGGTGAGGAATTTGTAAGGAGCTCTCCATGCCCTTCTGCCATTCCATACACCTCTGTTCACAAGTCTAGCACGCACTTGGGAGATGAACTTGGAGGTGAATGTGAGGTTGAAGTGTTAGGTTGCATGGCACTAAGTTTTAGTAGCCCAAATGACCAAGAATTTTTGAGTTTATGTAAAATGGTTAAGCGACTTAGGATGATGGTTCAACCAGTCAGAGGAAAGGAGTGACTGTAGGGAAAATAGTACCTTATCGTACCCACCTTAGAGTTCCCTCCACGCTAAACTGTAAAGTGTTGTTTACATGTAGAGACTGCTTACCTTTCAATTTTGGTGTTAACATTTACTGGCTGTCAGTATGTCTGCCAAATGTCTCTTTGATACAATACACAGAATAACGTACATGAAAAATATGCATGAATTGTGAAACGCAATAATAAAATGAACAGCCTTGACCTTACCACCCAACCAAAGAAATATGGAAGCCCCCATAGCATTAGGCTCCTTGTATACCGCTCTCTGGTCCCTTTACTTTTGCCCAATTTACTTACCATTCTGAATGTTTTGCTGATTCTTCCCTTGATTTAAAAAAAATGTAATTTTACTATTCAAGGGTTGCTGAGGTGACAGGGCTCCAGTTGACATTTCTGTCGGTGGCTATCAAGGCTCTCTTCCTGGAATGTAAATTGCATTCCACCCGGAACCTCAGCTGTTCTCTGCCTTGTTCACTCTCCCCACCGTGTCACTCGTTGCTCAGAGCAGAGTTGGCCACAAAAATATTTGGTGACTATCCAGATGCGGGATGTTGATGGTTATGATGGAGACAGTGACAGTGACCGTCACTGCCTTTATGGAAGATGATCTGTAGGCCAGGCTTTGTCTGTCTGTCCATTTCTAACCCTCACCGATATCTTGTAGTTTACATTAACACAGTTTTACATTTGACGAAGCCCAACTGAAGAGAAGCGTAGTTATTTACTATAGCTGCGCACAGCTAGGACGGGGCTGGCCCGGAACTAAAGCCAGCTCTTATAGGTGACACCACTTGCTCCCTTTCCATTATGCTAACTCAACATGCTCTCTCACAGAATCAGGTCGCGAGCTCGTCGCATAAGATCTAGAGACTTCCAAGTGGCCCATTGATTGACACAAGTGTGGCCAGTATGTACTGGTACTGCCTTCCCCGGGGAATTCAAGGCTTTCTAGCGATATCTTTGCATTGAGGTAAATTGTCTCTTTAATGGGTAACTACTAAAAAAAAATGATTTAAAGGCAAAGTTACTTCAGGAGCTGGAAACTGATTATTCATCTGCAGGCTTCGTCACATAAACATTGAAGGTACAATGGGAGTAAGCGCAGAGAAAATGATTTATCTCTACAAGGTATCGATTCTCTCATGCGTCAGGAATGAGCAGAGCCATGAATGATTTATGGAGAGATCTCAATAAAGATAGAAATAAGATGTGTTCAGAGTTGGGCCCCTTTTATGTGTCCCTTTGCCACTTTGAACCCAGATCCATTTCCCAATTGCATCAGTTACCTGATGTGCTACCGTGCCCCAACCAGCTGTTTAGAAAGGCAGGCTTAATCATGAACAAGAATAATTCATCATCGATAAGGTCTTTTAAATTGTAGTTGTCACCCAAAAAGTGTTTTTTAAAAATGCTACGAGGTTCCATATCTCTTCTTTCACAATGAATTATGAGCTCAATTTCTTTCGAGTTTGAGATTTTTTAATTGGGAAATTCTTGTTGCTGGACTTTTAACATTGCAGGCTAGTCTAATATCTTGCTTCATCTTCTTGAATCTCTGCTGATAAGTATATATATTTATATTTATATGTGTGATATTTAAATGTATATCTGTATATATACATGCATTAATTGCAGGAATTTTATTTTGCTGCTTGTTATTTTTATTACAATTGTTGGTCAGTTAAATGGCCACATTGGGCTCAATTGCTTAAGGAAAAAGCAGGCTCATTCCATGGAAACTAGATAGATTTCTTCTAAGGAGGTATTTTAGAATGGTTTTGGAGTTCCAATGCCAACATTTATTAGCCATATGACATTGGGCAAAAGTTCACATCTACAGATCTCAGTTTGCTCAACCATAAAATGAAACAATTGTTCTTTTCCAGAGGTTTCTGTGATTAAATTCACTAGAGTTAACACATGGTTTGGCACAGTGTTTGGCCAGCACGAGCTCTCAACAGATGATAGCTACTGCAGTTCTCGGTGTAGACTGTGATTGCAGGCTACGTCCCACATTATCAATCAGCCTTCTTGAAAACACATGCTCTAGTTCTCTAGGAAAGTTCCCCTTTACCTTGTGAGTCAGTTCCTGAAAAGGGTACTAGGTAAGAGAACAAAAAATAATCCTATGGCACAAAATCTGTGGCCAAGAGCCAGCAAATAACTGAGACCTACTGCCAAATATGAATGAACTTGATGGCAGCTTTTCTGGTCCCATTTGAGCCTTGAGATGATTGCAGCCCCCCTGCAGCTTGCCAGCCACCATGTGGGAGTTGGAACCACCCAGCAGAGCTGCCTGTGGGTTTCTGACATTTGGGGACACTGACAAATAATATGTGCTTGTTGTTTTAAGTTGCTGAGTTTTGGGGCAATTTGTTATGCAGCAGTAGATACCTCACTACCTATTACAGACTGCCTTTTCCTTTGGCCTTCCCAGCCCCCTTCCACTGCTTGCTTTCTTATGCTCTCTCTCTCATTTCTTGTTATGTGGCATTTGGCACCTTTTAACATTTATTTATTCATTATGTTTATTGTCCAGCTCTCTCCAGTGATTAATTGACCATGTAATTGTGGGATTGTATCTGGGTTATCTATTCTGTTCTATTGATCTACGTATCTATTCTTGTGCCAGTATCATGCTGTTTTGATTACTGTAGCTTTGCAGTAGAACTAGAAGTGTGGATTTGTGATACCTTCAGTTTTGTTTTTCTCTTTTTCAAGATTGCTTTGGCTGTCCGGGATCTTTTGTGATTCCATACAAATTTTAGGATTGTTTGTTCTAGTTCTGTGAAAAATGCTGTTGGTATTTTGTTAGGGATTGCATGAAATCTGTAGATTGCTTGGGATAGTATAAGCATTTTAACAATATTTTTTCTTTCAATCCATGAGCATGGAATGTCTTTCCATTTCTTTATGTTGTCTTTAATTTCTTTCATCTGTATTTTACAGTTTTCAGAATACAGGTCTTTCACCTCTTTGGTTAAATTTATTCCTAGGTATTATTATTTTTGGTGCAATTGGAAATGGGATTGTTAATTTCTCTTTCTGCTTCATGATTAGTGTAAAGAAATGCTACAGATTTCTATATATTGATTTTGTATCCTGCAACCTTACTAAATTCATTTACCAGTTCTAGTAGGTTTTTGGTCGAGTCCTTAGGGTTTTCTGTATATAGTATCATGTCATGTGCAAATAGCAAAAGTTTTACTTCTTCCTTACTGGTTTGGATGCCTTTTATTTATTTTGTTGTCTGATTGCTGTGGCTAGGACTTCTAGTACTATGTTGGGTAAAATTGCCAAGAGTGGAATCCTTGGTTCTGACCGTAGTGGAAAAGTTATCAGTGTTTCCCCACTGAGTATGATGTTTGCTGTGGGTTTCTTAGATGTGGCCTTTATTATGTTGAGGGCTGTTCCCTCTAACCCTATTTGATTTATCATGAATGGATGTTGTATTTTGTCAAATGCTTTTTCTGCATCAATTGAAATGATCATATGGTTTTTATCATTTCTGCTATGGATACGATGTATCATGATTGATTTGCAAATATTGAACCACCCTTGCATCCCGGGAATAAATGCCATTTGAGCTTGGTGAATCATTCTTTTAATGTGTTGGGTTTGGTTCATTGGTTTTTTTGTTTTGTTTTGTTTTGTTTTTGAGGTTTTTTTTTGCATCTGTGTTCATCAGATATTGGCCTGTAGTTCTCTCTCTCTCTCTCTCTCTTTTTTTTGTGTGGTGTCTTTATTTATTTATTTATTAAAATATTTTATTTATTTATTTGACAGAGAGAGAGAGATCACAAGTAGGCAGAGAGGCAGAAGCAGGCTCCCCGCTGAGCAGAGAGCCGGATGCAGGGCTCGATCCCAGGACCCTGAGATCATGACCTGAGCCGAAGGCAGAGGCTTAACCCACTGAGCCACTCAGGCGCCCCTTGTGGTGTCTTTAATTTGGTCTGAATATCAGGGTAAAGCTGGCCACATAGAATTACTTTGGTTTTCCTTCCCCTTCTAGTTTTTGAAATGGTGTGAGAATAGGTATTTACTCTTCTTTAAATATTTGGTAGAATTTGCCTGCAAAGCTGTCTTGTCCTGGACTTTTGTTTGTTGGGAGTTTTTGGTTACTGATTTAATTTCATTGCTTGTAATCAATCTGTTCAAATTGTCTACTTCTTCCTGCTTCAGTTTTGGGAGGTTATATGTTTGTAGGAATCTATTTCTTCTAGGTTGTCCAATTTGATGGCATATAATTTTTCATAATATTCTCTTACAGTTGTATATCTGTGGTGCAGGTTATTTCTCCCCTTTCATTTGTGATTTTGTGTATTTGAATCCTTTTCCTCCTCCCCCCCACCCTTTTATTGATTGATTGAGTGAATGAGTGATTGATGAGTCTGGCTAGAAGTTTATCAATTTTGTTGATCTTTTCGAAGAACCAGCTCCTGGTTTCATTGGTCTGTTCTATTGTGGGTTTGTGTGTGTTTGTTTTAGTTTCCATATCATTTATGTTTGCTCTAGTCTTCATTATGTCCTTCCTTCTCCTGGTGGGGATTTCATTTGTTCTTTTTTTCTAGTTCCTTTAGGTGTAAGGTTCGGTTGTTTATTTGGGATTTTTCTTGCTTCTTGAGGTAGGCCTGTATTGCTATAAACTTCCCTCTTAGAACTGCTTTTGCTGTATCCCAAAGGTTTTGGACCATTGTGTTTTCATTTTTATTTGTCTCCCTGTAATTTTTGATTTCTACTTTGATTTCTTGGTTGACCATTCATTGTTTAGCAGCATGTTATAACCTCCACTTATTTGTGTTCTTTCCAGATGTTTTCTTCTGGTTGACTTCTAGTTTCATAGCATTATAGTCAGAAAAATGCCTGGTATGACTGTGATCTTTTTGAATTGTTGAGACTTGTTTTGTGGCCTAATATGTGATCTGTTCTGGAGGCTGCTGCATGTAGACTTGAAAATAATGGGTATTCTGCTGTTTTAGGGTGGAATGTTCTGAATATATCTGTGATATCCATCTGGTCCAATGTGTCATTCAAAGTCACTGTTTCCTTACTGATTTTCTGCTTGGATGATCTGTCCACTGATCTAAGTGGGGTGTTAAAGTCTCCTACTATTATTGTATTACTATCAATTAGTTCCTTTATGTTTGTTATTAACTGTTTTGTGTATTTGAGTGCTTCAATGTTGGGTGCATATTTACATTTGTTATATCTTCTTGTTGGATCATCCATTTTATTATTATATAGTGTTCTTTGTCTCTTGTCGCAGTCTTTGTTTTAAAGTCAATTTTGTTTGATAAAAGTATTGCTACCTTGCTTTCTTTTGACATCTATTTGCATGATAAATGATTCCCCATCCTCTCATTTTCAATGATGTCTTTAGGTCTGAAATTAGTCTCTTGTAGGCAGCATATAGATGGGTCTTGTTTTTTTTATGCTTTCTGTCACCCTGTGTCTTTTGATTGGAGCATTTAGTCCATTTACAATAAAATTAATTACTGATATGTATGTATGTATTGCTATTTTGTTACTTGTTTTGTGATTGTTTTTGTAGTTCTTCTCTGATCATTTCTTCTCTTGCTCTCTCATAGTTTGTTGGCTTTCTTTAGTGATATACTTGGATTTCCTTTCTCTTTATTTTTTGCATATCTATTACTGTTTTTTGATTTGTGGTTGCCATTAGGTTTGTATGTGACATCTGCATATAGCAAATTATATTAAGTTGATGGTTTCTTAAGCTTGAACCCATTCCTTACTCCTCTTCCCACCATATTTTTGGCGTATGGTGTCATATTTTACAACCTTTTATTTTGTGAGTCCTTGACTGATTTTTACAGATATACTTATTTTTACTGCTTTTTGCTTCCTATTTTTCTTACTCTTAGTTATGGTCTTTCCTTTCCACTTTCCTTCCACTTTAACATTTCTTATAAAGTTGCTTTAATGGTCATGAATTCCTTTAGCTTGTCTTGGAAACTCTTTATCTCTCCTTTTAGTCTGAATGAAAGCCTTGCTGGATAGAGTGCTCTTGACTGTAGATTTTCAGCACTTTGAATATATCATGCCACTCCCTTCTGCAAAGTTTAGCTGAAAAATCCACTGATAGCCATATGGAGTTTCCCTTGTATGTAACTCTTCTTTTCTCTTGTTCCTTTTAAAATTCTCTCTTTATCACTACTTTTTGCCTTTTGAATTACTGTGTATCTTGATGTAGACCTCCTTAGGTTGATTTTCTTGGGCTTTTCTGTGCCTCCTGGATCTGAATGTCTGTTTCCTTCCCCAGATTAGGAAAGTTTTCAGCTATTATTCTTTTACATAAATTTTCTGCCCCCTTCTCTCTCTTCTTCTTCTTCCGGGATCTCTGTAATGCGAATGTTTTTACACCTGATGGAGTTGCCGGGTTCCCTAAGTGTATTCTCATTTTGCAGTATTTTTTTCTCTCACCTGTTTGGCTTGATTACTTTTCAGTACTCTGCCCTCCCAAGTTACTAATTCATTCCTCTGCTTCATCTAGCCTACTATTTATTCCATCAGGTGTATTTTTAATTTCATGTACAGTGTTCTTCATTTTGATTGGTTCTTTTTAATGTTTTGTATCTCTTTGTTAAGGGTCACAGTAACCTCCTGTACTCTTTCCTCAAGTCCAGTGATAATCTTTATGATCATTACTTTAAATTATCTATCAAGCTTATTACTTATATCAGTTTTGGTTAGGTCTCTTGCTGTGGTTTTTTTCCTGTTCTTTCATTTGGGACATATTCCTCTGTCTCCTCATTTTGTCTAACTCCCTGTGTCTGTTTCTCTGTGTTAGGGAGATCAGCTACTACATATCCTGCTATTGAAAGTAGTGGCCTTACAAAGAAGAGGTCTTTATTGCTGTGCAGTCAGTGCCCCCTGTTCACCAGAACCTGGTACATCGGGGGTGTCTCCTCTGTGTGTTGTGTGTACCCAGCCTTTGTGCCCTGGCCGCTTTTTCATTCAGTCTAGTTACTGCGCAGGCTTTCTTTGTCTATTATGAGCAGTGTTTGGTGTCCAGCTAGGGTGGGGCATACAGTTCTAAGAAGTTGGACATTGGGCTTTTGCAGGACCCACCACCACCACCACCACTGCAGGGACTGAAGCTCTGCAAAATGAGTGGGTTGGAGACCTGCTGTGGGCAGGGTTTGTGCTTGTCCTCTGGGGAAGTAGACCAGCAGCCCTGGGACTGAGGCAGACTTGCTGGAGGGGGTGGGGCGTGGTGTCAGCAAGTTAGGTAGTGAATGCCAGTGCAGTGCTGGTTCCCACTGGTAGCCCTGTGTTTATGCTGGGGGGCAGGGGAGGGAAATGGTGCCTGCCAGCTCTTTTGTTCATGGAGGGCTCTTCCTAGGATCCTTGCCCCTCTGGAAACCTCTGAGATGCATAAATAACTCCCCCTCCCATATGCCTTGAGCATTTCTTCAACTGCTGCCTCTGTGCTGTGCCTCGGTAGGCTGTTGGTTGCACTGTCTCTTTAAGGGCGGAACCTCCACTTCCTCTGGCCCTCCTGGCTCTCTGATTTTTAAAATTCCAGGTTTTAAGTCTCACTGTTTGTATGATCTCATGAAATTTGGCCCCTCTAGTTTTTAAAACGAAATGTTACAGATATCCGTCTTCCCCGTGTGGGCCTCCCCGGTGTGATAGGCCTCCCCGGTGTGATAGTCTGTTTCTCCCCCTTCTCCACGACCCCGGCTCCCTCCTGACCTCAGAAGGCAAAAGTCTCAAACTCTCAAACTGCAGCTCCACCCCTCCTGCCTTCTTATGTGTGGCCTCTCCTCTACCTTTAGTTGTAGAATTCATTCTGCCTGTCTTTGGGCCACTTTTTGGGTTATTTACACTGACATGAGGGTTATATAGTTATATCTGTGGGAGGAGGTGAGCTTAGAGTCCTCTTACCCTGCCATCCTGTCCCCCCTCCCCAAGGTAGAGGTTTTGATTTGCGTTGTTCACTGTTCCACATTCAGTGCCTCATAAATAGGGACTTAATAAATGTGTTAAAATAATAAATAAACAGAAGCGAAGAAAACCACAATTATGGTTTAAAGGAAATTTCATGTTCAGTTTTTTTGTTGTTATTGTTTTGTTATGGTCCCAGCTCAGGTCTACTCTAGACTTGGGACTATTTAGATTAGGTTCAGTGCTGAGAGATAAGATTCCTGCAGTTTAAGGGATTTTTTTTTTTTTTTTTTGGTAACATCATTAAAAATCAGATTCTTTTTCTAGGTGGTTATAAACTTTAGTAAATTTGCCTGCTGGGGAAAGACGGATGAAACAAATGGCCTTTTGCTTAAATGGCTCTTACCTGAATTTAATTTCATTCAGGCATAGCTTCAGTATAAAGTTGCTTTAGGATCCTCTTGATAAAAAGCGATGCAGAAGAAATGGTAAGCAATCACATCAGGGAGACGGAGCAAACAGCTTTGGCTCGCTCGCGCTCTCTCTGTCTCTTCTTTTTTTCTTTATTGGTTCCAAGTTTTTACCTTCTCTGCATTTCTAAAGAGATGCTGAATTTTTGTTGTCCCTCTTGGACAAGCTGAGTGTACTCCTGTTCTCTCTGCCTTGCCTTGTGGTGTTTGCCTTCCCTATGATTAAATATGCAATTGAGACGTAAACATAAGAAAGCCCAAGAAATCTTGCAATTAGGGTGAAGCCGGTGACAGATTTAAACGTCAGCACCTCCAAACAGAATCTGAATGAGATCTTCCTCCCCTCTGTGCTAGTCTGGAAAACCCACCGGTTACTAACCAGAATCAGATGGAATCAGAACTCAGTGTACTGATAGCCATGCTTTTCAGGCTGATAATGGATTTCGTCAGGGTAATTTTTGGAATGATCTGTAGGCTGCCGATGAACAAATGACTCAGTGCAAATGGTATGACTCGAGCTTGTTTATCAATGTGTCAGAGCATCGACACACTGCATTGTAAATCTGACATTCATGGGTGAAATCTCTGCCATCCATGAGGCTGCCTCGATTTGCAACAACATTTTTGTGAAAAACATATTCATTTGTCTGTATGGAAAGGATTTCAGGATTGCTGCATTCATTTTTTTTTTTTAACCACAGTCTGAGTACTTAATCATATGGACATTGTTCAGCATGAAAATGATCTCTTCCTGTCTACCCCATTGGCAGCATCCGTTCAGTCTTAAGAAATATAAATATTGCAGCATATTAATGAAAATGACATCCAACGCTGATATATTAGCGCTCAAAAAGTGTGATTAAGTATGCTGTTAATTAACTCTTTTTGCCAGAATAATGGTAAATGTGTTCTCATATTTTAGAGCTATTTAAACTGCCGGGGAGAAGGTTAGTAGACTGGCCAGAGACACTTGGAAGTCAGACATCATCAGTTTAATTAAATTCATTAACATAACAAAAACAGAGTTGTCGGAGTCTTCAGTTTTAGAAAGGATCCTACATGGGAAGAATTGTAGTGACAGTAGCAGTTGGGAGATAGGAAAATTCCTGTCGTCAAAGCCCTAAACTCCCATCATTCCAGTGTACTTGCTGTCCCCACTGTTGCGTGTTCAAACAACAGATACTTACAAATATGCTGGCTTTGCGCGTTGTTCTAGGTGCTGGAGATAGAGCCATAGAGCCCTGCGTGAAATATTCAAGGTCCCTCCCCGCATGGCACTTCCATGTCGGTGTGGGCTGACATAAAACAGATAAACAAGATAATGGTGGGTAGTAGTACATGCTCTGAAGGGAGAGAGCAGGCGTGTGATAGAGAAGGTATGGGAGGTGTATGAATAAACTTTAGCTTGGGTGGGTGGGTGTCCACTCTCTGAGGACACAGCATTTACGCTCAGTGTCAAATGATGAACTGACTGAAGAGCTTTGCATGAAAAAGGAATGGTTGGGGAAAAGCCCTGCACCAGGGGCAGCATTGGGGTTTAAGGAAGAGAAAGGTCTGGCCAAAGACGAGCCTCTTGATGGGGAGTGTTGAGAGATGAGCCTAGTGGGAGAGGAGGGGTAGAGACTCTGGAGTTAGAGACTGTGGTGAAGAGTTTAGATTTTGTTCCTAAGGCAATGGGAAGCCATTACAGGGCAGTGATAGGATTTGGTTTATTTATTTATTTATTATTTTTTAAAGATTTTATTTACTTATTTGTCAGAGAGAACGCGTGCACACACATAAGCAGGGGGAGCGGCAGGCAGAGGGAGAAGCAGGCAACCTGAGGAAGGATCTCAATGCGGGATTCGATCCCAGGACCCTGGGATCATGACCTGAGCCGAATGCAGATGCTTAACTGACTGAGCCATCCAGGCGTCCCTGGATTTGGTTTATTTTGTTTAAATTGACTTTACCGTTCTGTTTGGGGAAGGGGCACAGAGAATCAAGAGGTCAAGTGAGAGGACCACTTAGGAAGCTAAGGCATTATCACAAGGGTCCATGATGCAAGCCCCAGTATGGAAATGCCTGCCCAAAAGCTGAGTGTGATTATCATACTGGATGCACCTTAATATAGCATGAACTCTTCCAGTTTGATGTCTACTTCTCTTTCCGCTTAATTTCTGGCTGCTTCTTACGACTGCACTCAATGAAGACCTCTCGGTATGCCCTGGTCTACTGCATGCATTTCTGTCCCTCACATTTGCTCAGATGATTGGTCCTGCCGGAACTATTCCACTCATCCATTTTCCAGATCGTTCCCACCCTTCAGACTGGAGTTTGGCCCTGCTACCTCCAAGAAGCCCCGAGGGACCAGGCCAACCTCAGATCTGTATCTGGATCAAGCAAATTGCAAACCAGCTTTCAACAAAACTCTGGGGTGCTTACACAAATTGTACATTTCTGCAGCTAACTCAGTATGCCCCAATCAGGTATCTGGATGGGGGTTAGGAATTCATAAATTAAATATCCTGAGTGATTCGGATATCCACATAGGTTCTAGAACAATCTTCTGCTTCTTGTCTTTTTTTTCTTTTTTCTTTTTTTTTTGCAGCATTGGCTGTTTCTGTGATTAATGTGCTTGCGTGGGAGAAGTTTATGTTCTTTGGGTTTAAAATGATCTGGTTTTGTATCTCTGCTCTGCAGTTACCAGCTGTGTGTGTGCTGCCAGGCAAGTCAGTGTCTCAGGGTAGCGCCGGTACCCTCCCCGCTCTGGGACTGTTGAGATTAAATGAAATGGTATATGTGAAATAATTGGCACCATACCCAGCATTGAGTATTTGTCGTCGTAACAACAACATCGCTGAATAATTAATATGTATTACACAAATGCCAGCGATAATCTTAGCAACATTTTATTGGCTTTATATGAAGGACCTCATTCCAGTCTTTGTGGTCCGCTGTATTGCTATCTATCTCTGTTTTGCAGATGAGGAAACGGAGGCACAGAGGAGTCAAGTAAGGAGCCCGATTGTACATAGCCAATAAATTATCATAAATAACTGTAAATAACTATAACCAACAGCCCATGTTCTTAGCTCGTTATGCCACCCATCTTTGAGGGCAGCAGAGAAATTCAGGTAGGAGCTCTAAACATGGAAGCCTTTTTTACGTGCTGCAGCTGTTCATTAAGGTGGCAAAGCTGTTACGATATGCCTTGAATATGCAGTAATTCCGGTTATAACTCTTACAGGTCCTTCTCCTCTTCCTCCTCCTCCTTACCATACCCTTCAGGTTCTACCTTCCGAAGCTTTTACTTTGCAAGGAAACTCATGGGTCATCCTACATGTGAGAAGAGGTCCACAGTATTTGTTGGAAAAGAGGATACGGATATACCTAGGGTAGAGTATAGTCCCTGAGATGAGGAAGGCTGTCAGTGAACATATCCTGAGTGAACAAAACCAGCCTTTTCTACCCCTGTTTCCTCTTGATCTTCCTTAAAACCGTTTCATCTCTGGCCTTGACACCATCATCCATGGAATCAATGAGCTGGACGTTGCATTGAACTTCCCATCTCCCCCCCCCCTTCCCCTACCTCCCCACTCTGTCTCTGTCTCTCTCACACACACACACTCATGAAATAACTTATCATCTGTCCCCCAATTTTTCATTTGCTAAATCCAAACATTCAAATGTGGCCTGAATTTTGGAAAGTAACAGGCTGTGTGGCGGGTGATTTTTACGAAGGCCCCAAGATGGCTGTAATTCTCTCTCTCACTCTGAATATATCCCCCAAGAAGAATTAATTTGTATTGCTATGAAATTCTGAAGGCCTGCCTGAAATATATTGACTCAAGCCGATGGTGGCTGCCTTTTCTCTGTAAAGAGAAACGGAATCTCTGACGTATGTATTTAATGGGGAATGATGGTTCTGAGATTTGCAGCAGCTTTGGTGCTGCAGGCTTTTGGTTGTAAGTGACAGAAAGTATCACAGATAAGATTGAGCGAAAAGAGGAGTTTATCGTTAAGGGTTCTGAGCTATCTCCCCCAATCTTAGGATAGGGATGTGGCTATGGATTAGGGGTAACTGGACTAAGAGACACAGACGCCCTGGGCACCATTGTCTTGTTCTCCTGTCCTGTGTGTCCCCTTTGCTGGCACCTCTGGCCTTTTCCATGTTGGCCTCTGGGAGCTTCTCTGGCTTTAGAGCTTCTGGTCTAGAACATGTGCCCGGTTTCCTTTTCTTAGTTCTAGCTCTCGTGTTCCCAAGAAGGGCTCTGGTTGGTGGATCTGGATCAAAAGCCCACCTCTGAACCCATGGACCAGGGGATGGGTTATTGTAGTGCTGCTGTTCCTATTACAATCATACAGCTGGTTTTAAGAAGAACTAGCTTTAGAAAGAGTCAAGGGGCCTCTAGCTTGCAGAAGGAGGCCAGAGCTGAAAAATGACGCAGGCAAATTAAACAGTGAAGTGTTTCCTAAAATCTACAAGGAAGATCTAATTTGTGTTGCCTTAAGGGTCTGAAGTTGTACCAGAATGACGGCCTCTGGCGAATGAAGGCCGTTTCCTCTATCAAGAGAAATGAGATACTTCTGTGCTACAGATATGTTTAATGGGAAATGTTAAGACTGAGGTTTTAGAAGGCTGGCATGCCAAAAATCATTCTTTCGCTTTCAGAGAGTTCTTATTTTGTGCAGTTAAGAGCCATCTTGATTCTCAGTTTCCGGGACATAACAGCAACAACAACAAAACTAAGCAGAGTGCTGATTATTTAACACATCTTAGCTATCTTATTATTTAATCTTTCCAGCAGCCGCTAGAGTAAGTTTCATTCGGCTTCCCATTACACAGATGGGGAAACTGAGACTCAGAGAGCTTATACTGCTCGGAAAGGGGAGCAGAGGAGCCAGGATTCAAAACTCAAATACATAACAGAACTTCCCAGCTAGTGGCCTATGGAAGACAGATGGCTCTTGTGGGGACTGGGAAGGCTCTAGGGTAGCTGGAGTCCTTGGGGTGCTCAGCACCAGCCACAGCAGCCCCATGCAGGACTCAAAATCCCCTGCAGTTCACCCCAAATTATCACCTTCTATGTGTACCATACGTGCAGATATTTGGAAAGCACTACTTTACCTTGATAAGATTGTATCCTTTTTACTTTATTTATTTATTATTAACATATAATATACTGTTTGCTTCAGGGGTACAGGTCTGTGAATCATCAGACTTACATATGTCACAGCACTCACCATAGCACATACCCTCCCCAGGGTCCATCACCCAGCCACCCCATCCCTCCCCCCCCTCCCTCCCCAGCAAACCTCAGTTTGTTTCCTGAGATTAAGAATCTCTTATGGTTTATCTCCCTCCCTGGTCCCATCTTGTTTCATTTTTTCCCTCCCTACCGCCTCGACCCCCTGCCCTGCCTCTCAAATTCCTCCTATCAGAGAGCTCATATAATAATTGTCTTTCTCTGATTGACTTATTTTGCTTTATTTTTTAAAGATTTATTTATTTATGTGAGAGAGAGAGGAGGAGGAGGAGAGATCGAGAGAGCACATGCAAGCAGGGGGAGGGGCAGAGGGAGAGAGAAGAGAGACTTTCAAGCAGACTCCCCGCTGAGTGCAGAGTCCAAAATGGGGTTCGATCCCATGACCCTGAGATCGTGACCTGTGCTGAAACCTAGAGTCGGATGCCCAACCAACTACCCAGGCGCCCCCTATTTTATTTTTCTAATGTCAAAGAAATGTCGTTTTAAAAAAGAATTTTCTAAGTGATAGGATTTAAATCTTTATTTATTTATTTATATTTCAATTGTGTTTAAAAAAAAATTTTTTTTAATTATGTTGGTCACCATATAGTACATCTTTAATTTTTTATGTGGTGTTTCATGATTCATTGTTTGCAGATTTAAATACTTAAATATAGCTTTGGTTTTTGCCAGCCCAGTTAAGGGTATACAGACTGCAGCTACTCAGTCTTGCCACATCATCACAACCGAAGCCGCCATCTCTGAAGGCCTTACTATGTGCCAGTCACTGGTACGTGCTGACAACCACACTTATTTGTCCACATTACTGCATTCTCTTCATTCTTACCCGGCACAACCTAACCCTTACCTTCACCTCATTTCTGAAAGCGCTCCTACAGGAACAAGCCTCACGTAGTAGAAAGCACCTTGACATCAGACCCATGTGGGGTTAAGCAAAGGATCCTGTACTTTCTAATTAAGAAAAGGAAATGGATTACTGTAGAGATGGTGGTGAGGACAGCAAACAGAACAATCAAAAGGATTAAAAAGATATTAAACTTTTGGAAAGAATGATTAGGTCAGGGAGATAAATTTTCAAATAAACATCGCAGGGAACCTGAGAAAATATACCACCATTAGAGGCACTCAGCAATTCTACATGGTGGCAGAACTCACAAGTGAGGAAATAGAAATAACTCAAAAGGGCTCATTGATGTAAATGTGTTTAAAACCATCAGATAAAAAAAAAAAAACCATCAGATAAACAAAGGAGGGAATTACCTTCTTGAAATGAGAAGAAGAATGCAAGCAATTTATATTTCAGTGCTGATGAAACCTCTAGCATTGGAGAATGAATTTAGTTGTGGAAATTTTTCCCCTTTGTGGGTGGTGGGTTCAGATGTCACATATCACAAGGCTTGACATGAAAAGGGCTTCTGAAAAATATTTTCTTCCTTGACACGAGGAAAAATAAACGTGAGGGGAGTTCAATTATTGTCCACTTGTACACTCCATTTTGAACCTCGTCATATGAGTTCTTGAAGCTTTGAGTTATGGCAGCCATCTTGTATGGATGAAACAACAAACCCAAGGCTAAAAATCCAAAACTCAGAGGATAGCAGAGGGGAAGAAGGGAGAGATCATGGGTGCTTGAAGACATGTTGGGTCCACCTTCTACTACAAATAAACCCTCAAACGACCTGGCAACAAATTTCTTCTTACTGAAATAAATGACAGATGGAGAGGAGAAATGGAAAATTGGTCTGATGTCGTCTCTTATTTAAGAAACTGTTGGTAGGGTCTTTGCAATTTGTTGAAAGCATCATAAGTGAAACAAGTAGATTATTAAATAAGGGGTGCCTGGACGGCTCAGTCAGTTAAGAACCTGACTCTTGATTTCAGCTCAGGCCATGATCTCATGGTCGTGAGATCGAGCCCTGCATTGGAATCTGCACAGCAGGGAGTCTGCTTGAGATTCTCTCTCTCCCTCTCCCCCTCACCCTGCTTGTGTGTGCTTGTGCACCCACACTCTCTCTCTCTCTCAAAAAAAAATAAATCTTTAAAAAATAAGAGGCAGATATTTTAGAGATGAAAAATATTGAAAAAGTAAACAGCTATTAAAAAAAATTATGTGTGTAATAAATTCAAATATTGCCACACTTCATAATGCAGAATATGTTTGTCCCCTCTAAATAACTTCCAAAGAAAATCGTCATCAGTGGTTTGGCATATGCACTTTCTTTTTTCCCCTTATAATTATTAACTTTTAAATTTCTTACAATAATTGTAATATAGTCCTCATAATGTTTTATGACTTCCTTTTTCACATGGTAGTATGTCTTTGTCCAAACTGTGGATCTTGCTCAATCTCTTTCAGGGCTGTGTGATATTCTCTAGTTAATACATCCTTCAGGGATGGTAATTGGCATTAGCTATTAAAATGGAAAATGTCCAAACTTTGTTTCTCAAGAAATAATCCTACAAGATATCCCTAAAACAATGCAAAAATATATGTAACCTAAAATAATTGGTTTTGGCTTTGTGTTTACTGTAACAACGGCCTCCATGACAACACATAAGAAAATGGAATATGACTGTTTTAATTCTTGATCACATCTTTCAATTATGTATTACTATTTTTCTGAGTGTGATAGCATGCAAATAACTAATTATAAGCCAGCTTTTTTAGCTTTCTTTTTAAATAAGTGTTCTGCCATTGTAGTTGCTGAGTATTTTGTCGCTTTGATAAGTAAATGCTTTCATAAAGAAAGTGATATAGAATACTGAATCACCTATACATCACTGTTTTTGTACCCTGTGATTTTTAATGGGCTAATGGACCCTGAGGTTTTAATGACTTCACAATATATATGCAGAGATAGAAAAAGGTACTTGCTTTTATCCTCAGAGTAATATGCCTTAATTACACCCAATTCCTCAGGTTATTAGCTGCATAAGTACCTGTAGAAGAACTTATAATCACTCTTTCATATGAAACTAATGAATTTGCTTTTACAGATCGAATATCATTTAATCACGATGCAGACAAAAACTTGACTGGTTATATCATGTAATGATAATTTCCTGGCATTTATTTAAATATTAATACACTTGTCACATTTATTTAACAAGTATTAAGTTCTTGCTTTGTGCCAAGCGCCGTTCTAGGTCCTTGGGTTATGGCAATAGAGAGAACAGGCAAAAATCCCTATCCTAAAAGAAATTTCATTCTAGTGACACAGGAATTAAAGGAAAATTCCACATGAATTGCCCTCACTGAAACTTAGGGGGGAAAATCAATGTTTTACACCAGCCTGGACTCGACTCAGTGGCTTACATTTTTATTGAAATGAGAATTATTTTACAAATAAATGAGAAAAATCAGTTGCAGAATCAAAATCCACAACTATCAGTTGAGTGATCAGTTGGAAATTTAGAAACATTTCTATAGTAATAGACTGGTATTTGAAACTTCAGTTAGGAGAACTTATAGTAGGATTATGTTGAAATTTAATTAAAATCTACTTTTATCGGTTAGCTTTTGCTGTATGACAAACCACCCCAAAACTTAAAATAGCAATTCTCCCCCTCTCCATTCTGTGGGCCAGCAATTATAGCTGGGCTCAGCCGGAATGGTTCTTCTCTGTTTCACCCAATGTTGACTTAGCTCATTGAGGCATTTACATTTAGGTCAGCTGTCTTCTGCTAGTTAAAGCAAGTCTTGAGGCCAGCCATATTCAAGAGGGTGGGGAAATAGAGCCCTTGTCTTGAGAGTTGCTGCAAAGAATGTGTGGCTGTTTTACATATATCATATTTTATTTTATTTATTATTTTATTTTATGTATTTTATTTATATTTTTATTATTTAATAGCAAGTTGATAGGAACTCAATATAAAACAGCACCTAAATTTGTATGGTTACTTTGCCTAAAAGCCAAATTAGAGTTCACCTGCTTAGACATCACCATCATGGAACAGGGAATAAATTCTCCATTCTCTTCAAGCCAGTCGAGCCCATCTTATTGGTGCTAATAACCTACCTTCTCTTTCTTCCCAGATGAGTTCCGCTAGTCTGTTCTTGTCAGAAAGACACATGAGCAGCAGCTCACCAGGTGGCTAGGTTAATTTTTAATTGTCATGTTTATTCCAGTGAAAGATAGATTTGCCTGATGAGCTGAGAAAAATAAAGGCAATGTGAACATGGTAGGTTGAAATGTTGGACTGCTCAATTTATTTTCTTGGAAGATTCACAAGTGTCATGTTGATGAGGGTTTGGGAAGTGGTACCCTTACACCCTCGTGGTGGGAATATAAAATTACAGTCTCTTTTTGGAGGGCACTTGGGAGATTTTCTTTGACATTTAACCATATATCAGATGTTAACAATCCTTACCTGTTTCCCCCCATTTTTTTAGAGAGGGAGCTAGTGAGAAGGGGAAAGGGGTAGAAATAGAGGGAGAGAGAGAATCTTAAGCAAGCTCCATGCCCAGCATGAAGCCCGATTCAGGGCTTGATCTCACACATGACCTGAGCAAAAATCAAGAGTTGAACGCTGAACCAACTGAGCCACCCAGGCGCCCCCTTACTTGTTTCCTCTTATTGGGCATACTGAGATCATTTCCTAAAATATGTTCCAAAGAACACAAATTCCAGTGGAAGGACGTTAACAAGGGTCCCCAACAAAAGTTTCGCAGACCAAACTAGTCTGGGCAATACTTGATATCTTGGTCCTTTTTTTGAGATTTGTACAACCCATTCGCATTTTAAAGGCTCTGGGGGAGCTAAGCAGTAGACCAATCCATATCACTGTGTGTCACAAAACATATTAAGCTTTCCCACCTTAAGTACAAGTTAACTCTCCTTCACACTTCCCATTATGCACACCCATATACATAGTACTTCCTTTTCCCAATCTCCTAACTGATCTGGGAAACTGCTATAGAAGGAATTTATGCATCAAAGTAAGGACTAGAGTAGGAGCGCCTGGATGGCTCAATCAGTTGGGCATCCAACTCTGGATTTCGGCTCAGGTCATGATCTCAGGGTCGTGGGGTTGAGCCCTGCGTCAGCCTCCATGCTCAGCATGAGTCTGTTTGTGTCTCTCCCTATGCTCCTCCCCTCTACTCATGCTCTCTCTCTCAAATAAATAAATAAAATCTTAAAAAAAGAAAATAACTAGACTAGAGGATCTCTGTTAGTCTATGATCATTTCCTTAGCCTGAGCTAGAATTTTGAAATATTTTCTCCTTAGTTTCTACCCTTTAAGGTATTAATTTTTGTCATACACTTTAGTGACTCAGTTGTTATCGTTTGAAAATTCCAAGACAGTATAAACTGGCATTTGTGTTGACAAATATTTTGTACTTTCAGTGTAAATATTGAAGATAATTCACTTCAATTGGGCCATGCAAATATCATCTGAAATCTTGTATGGGGACAGTATTTAGCTACCCCCATCGAATTCTGCGGAATCTGCTTGTGGTTAAGTAGTTAATATGGGTTGTAAATGAAGAATGTTTGGGAGCTGGGTAATTTGTCACCTAGTTAGGTGTTTTAACATACTAATTAGAAAATTTAACAACTGTGTCCAGTGACAGGATACTTAATGGGAAACACTGCCAAGCCATGTCTGGGAAGGTTGAGAGCCACCCACATTTTTTTGTTCTAATCTTGAGAGGCCAGTGGTCTAAAAGTACCTGACTGTTATGAACTAGGGTTTTGTGTGTGTGTGTGGGGAAAGTAATACCTTCATGGAAAGAAAGCTGTTTTCTGTGGGGCCTTAGGGGAAGGGAGGTACTGCTTCTTCTAGCTCAGTTTGCTCATATCTTTAAACGGGCTGAGGAAACAAAGGCTTTCCAAGGGATATTGTTGTATTGTGGCCCTTTAATTCGGAAGACCTCTTGGCCAAAACCATAACGCAGGTGAGGGTCCATTAGGGGAACACCAAACCCTGACCTGCAGTGGTGTATTGTACCAGGTTGTTTGTATTCTAACAAGATTTAAAAAGTAAATGGAACTGAAAGATGTAAGGCAACTTGGGAGTTTCATCGTGAGCAAAGGGTGCCACCAAGAATAATTAGAAATTTGCCACTAATTAATATTAGAGCCAAAAATATTTGTAAGTTGCCAGTTACACATAGTTTTTCCATCACCACAATTACCATTTCCTTATACCCCATCCCAGAGCAGGGAGCTTATAGCTCGGGGCATTTGGTCAGTCACTTTCTGAATTAACAGAACATCATGAGTTAGTGTCTATGGAGACCTCAGGTGGCAGAGCCCTGCTTCACCACGTGCTGGAAACAGCTTCTTAGAGATTGAGAAGGTTCCCATCTGAATTCTGAGCTCTGTTTTCTCGATATTGGCCACTTTGTTTTTTGTTCTCTTCTTCAGCAATCTGATCGCTGGTATAAGGAAAACTGTAAACAACTGAAATTTAGTGGGTGTCCCAACAAGCTCATCCATCCAGGTTCCCTGCCTGTGCTCGTGTGTGGTCAACTCCTCAACTCTGCAAGAAAACTGAAGGCAATGCAAATACTTCCTCTCCATAGGAGAGCAAGTTGTGTTTGGTAGAATACAGTTGATTATTGCTCTGTGGATATTGACTGGTTTTGCTAGCTTTGCAACCATTTATAAATTCATTTCTGTTTTCCTTATCTGACTATAAATGTGTAGTACTTTGTTTTTGAACCATTATAAGAACTACTGGCTCTCTCCTTAATAAGTTAAATACAATCTTTGACACGTGTTTATTTATTCATTGTGTGTCATGATGACATCCCCTTTTAAAGGTTATCCTTGAACCCTAGCATACACTCTTGAGTCTGATTGCCTGGATTAAAAGCTAGTTGCCTGGGTCTACCATTTATTTAGATGGGCTTAGTCACTGAGCTGCAATCTACCTCTATATGAGCTTCCATTTCTTCATTTGTAGAATGAGGATAATTATAGTATCTAACCAATAGGGTTATTGTGTGGATTAAATGATATACTGTATATAAAGAGCTAGTATATAGTAAGGTCTGAAAAAAAAAGGTGCTATTATTCTTTTAATTATCAATATTTATGGAGCTACAACCCTGTGTTTGACAACAGGCGGGGAACAAAAGATACATGGTCTCTGGACTTAGGGAACTTAGAGTCTGGTGACTACTCTGGGAAATTTTCCACTTGCAAATCAATTTGAAATACCACTGTAAGCAAAGAAGAAATGCAATTCATGCCCCTCTCTCAGTGTTTCTTTCTTGTAAAGGAGTGCTTAGCATGAGAATTATATTTAGGTTTCTGCTATCTTCCCTGTAAATTTATTTCCAAGCTAATACTCAATCATGACCTATTTTAATTAAGTTCTCATAGATCTTAATCTCATTCTGCCCTGTGTTTTTGATCATAGGGTGGCTCTTCCTAAAAACCAAGATTAACTGTGTTTCCTTGGGAAAACAGAATCAGCTATTAAAGACACAGTCCAGGGGACCCTTGAAACCTCACTACTCCAAGTTTGGTTCAGTTTCAAGAGCATCAGCCTCAGCATCGGCAGGGAGCTAGTCAGAAAAGCAGAAGCTCGGGGCCCAGACTTACTGAATCAGAATCTGCATTTTCATGTGACTGCCAGGTGATTTGAATGTACGGCAAAGTTTGAGAAATGCTGCTTTAGAAACCTTTCCTGATGACCTCTCCCCACCTCACCTCCAGCTGTCTCTAGCTGGGTTAGTTGTTTGTCATACCCATCGAATACACACAGCACTTGGCGGTGTTGATACAGATATCTCTCTTCCCTCATTGCAACCTCCTTGAGGCGGGGGACACTCTTCATTGATGTCCCCTGAGCAGTTAGCTCTGTGGCACATAGCGCAAGCTCTTAACAAATATTGGTTGACTGAATGGGTCTGAATTTCCTAACATCATTAGCTCTCTAGAACCCACATGGAACTGGGTTTTCCAACAGCACAGCAGATTCTCAGGGACCTGATGAATTAGTATCTTTTTTGATGACTCACTAGAGAAGGTGGAAGATGTCAAAGCACAGGGTTACTGTGTTTCAGGAGGCAGCCTTAGGCAGAGGGGAACACAGAGTGTTTGATTTCTCCTGGATGGAAGCTTGAAACTTGGGTGAGTTCCCTACCAGCTTTGTAACAACTGGACTGGATTTCTCTGAGCCTCAGTGTTTCCAGCTCTAAAGTGAGGGCTGAAATAAAATTGTGACATCGCTTAGATTGCCTTGAAAGCAGAGCCTGAGACAAGGACTTGGGTAAAGGTGGTTTATGTGGGAGCGGATCCTTGGTATTGGAAATGAGGTGGTGGGAAAATAGGCAGAAGAGTAAGAAAAGTCATCACAAGGGTCTTTGATCCGGGACCTCCTGAGAAGTTTAGGGAACAGCTCCCAGAACTGCCCACTGGAAGACTGGGAGGCAGGGTCCCACTGGTTGAAGGGTGTCTGCGGTAGCGTTAAGTCTTTTGCAGTGGCTTGCACTGAGACGAGCATACTCCTAAGGGGCAGAAGCAAAAACCGCGGTGTGCTGGAGGTTGGGCTCTGGGTGCAAGGCGAACCTGAGCCTGAGTAGAACTGGCCATTGCAGTTGCCTGTGAAATCAGAAGCCAAGGGGATGCGACATGGGGCGCCAGCAACATCTGTCCCAGGTTGCCATGAGGATCCAATGAGGTCAAGCTCACAAAGCCGGGGACGTAGTAAGTGTCCCCCAAAGGCCAGCACTATGCCTGCTCAGCGCTGCCTTAGCAGCTTCAGTTCCACGCCCCTGTTTTTGGGAAACACCAAACAATTCTGTCGACTCTTTGTCATCTTTGCATTCTCTCTCCTTTCTCTTCCTCTCTCTTCACATTTTCCAAAATACGAGTATTTTTCACTGGGGGCAGGGGAGTGGTCTCAGTAAGAACCAGGCCTGATTAGCTTTGGGAGATGTGGTCCAAATTCAGCAAACAAATGGTTACGGAGCCTTTCCCACCCTCCCTTTAACCTGCCATTTTAACCTCAGTGCCAAGAAAAAAGTGGAATCCATATAGATTCAGTTATAATACATACAAAGGAATCTTTTTTTTTTTTCCCTTCCATAGGTAACCTAGTAAGAATGAATAGTTATAAATAGTTATTGTCAGGGGCAGTGTGCATTCCCAGATTTCCTTCTGTGAGTTGAAACTGATCTTGCTGTTATAAATGCATCCTTATGATTGCCCTGATTTAGCCTGGCAGTTACAGTTGCAGCTCAGAGCCAAATACCTCCTAGCCAAGACCCAATGAGCTTGCCAAATTGTTGCACCTTTTCTTGTCAGAACTCGTTGGCCCTCCTTGCGTTGTTGTGCTTTCCTGTAATATTTTAGGTATATTAACCATAAATCCTGGTATCGTTTATCAGCGAAAAATTGAAGTCAGGAAGTCATGGAATAGTCATTTATCATGCGCTTTGGCTCAGTGACTTGAAACCGAAAGTGTAGGAACAACAAAAGCATTGATGGTAGAGAGGCAGCCAAGTGTCTGGAGGTTAAGTGAAACTGAATGAAAGAAAAAAGAAGTCCTATCTAATCTGCGCAGGACGTCAGCAGAGATTGTAAACTTTCCAAAAGAAGCCTCTCGTCTAGCAAGACTTCTAGTTTGGAGAGTGGATTAGGGATGCACATCTTTTGGTCTGGTAATCTGGTGAATTATATTCATTCAACAACTGTAAGACAATACTTAATGACAGTACAATCATTGTCTTCTCAGATAGAGTTACATTAATTTATGAGAATTCCACAAATGTGTTCTAACACTAGCAGTCAGTGTTTGAGAGTGGGGTTGTTAAACTACTGGGTGGGACATAAGCCTGGAATTGCTGGTAAACTGATTATTTCCAGACAGAAAGAGCCTTCTTGTGAATGAAGCCCATACAAGCAAAGCAGAACCTTGTGATAGATGATACTTGATGACAAAATTTAAGTCCCTGGATACAACCATGCCTGAAGCTGACTAATTCTTGTACATGAACCCATGTATTCCAGTCATATTGCTTTGGTCATTTTAAGCTGGATTTCTGTTACTTGCCATCAAGAGTCCTTAATACATTTTCCAACATATAACTTACTCATCATTTTACACATATAAGCTATCTAATTTAGTCTGAAAAGTCAAATATCTAGGAAAAAAAGGGTTGCATCTGTGGTGCTAGCATGTGTACTTCCATTATTAAAAAATCCACCTGAAATTTTAATTTAAATACTATTTAATATTTAAAATAATATTAATCGATATTTTAAGTTACATCATATGCTTTGCAGGATTGTGTAATGCAAGCAGAAACGGGGTCATTAAGTAATAAGACTGGTGATTTGTTAGTTTATTTAATATTTTAATTATCCCTCACTGCCTCTTTTCCTTAGACACTGCCACACTGCTGAAAAGATATACGGTTACAGGGTGGAGAAAAAATACAAGGTAGCAAACCTAGGTCTAAGCAAGGGAAAAAAAAAAGCAAAAAGCCCTAGAACATATTAATTTATATACACTTACTCAATTATTATTATTGATTGATACACTTACACAAATATGGAGCTGAGGTACAAATTTGGCTCTGAGCGTCCAGCAGGTAATGAAAAAATTGCAAGAAATTACCTTAATATAGAAATTATCCAATGCCCAGGAATTTTTGCATCTCTTTTGATAGAAAGGGAATGCAGAAATTTTCATGCAAATCTCTGTGTTCTCATTAAAAAAAAAAAAGAATATTATCATAAATCCAATTCAGTATTACAACTTGGGGTAGGAGCAGAGCACAAGAAAGGTAATAATCAAAGATGCTAAGATCACACAGCAGCAGCTTGTGCTGACCTGATTCAGGAGGTCTTAAAAAAACCTAGAAGACAGTGATTCAAGCGTATTTTTGCTACATATCATGATTCTCATCACAGTTTTAATAGACCATGGTCCACATTTCTTAGAATCCTGAATATACCTACACTATATAGATACCTGTTTTCAGAAATTCTAGCAAAGAATTCTAGCAAAACACACTAAAAAGTTGTCATGGGCATTTTAATGTCCCTGCGGGCTAAACCAACATCTGCTGCACGTCAGAGTGCTTTTGAAGTCATCTCTAAAAAGGTAGAACTGGGAAATCATCCTATCTCAGCGGAGTCATTTACATGTTGCAGAGGCTGGTCAGGAAAGACCACGGAGCAGAGAGACACAAGGTCAGGTGAGAGCAGAGCGGAGAGGGGGGTTTCTGGTTATCCAAACGTACTAAGCATCTTTTATGCATCACTTTTTTTTCCTCTGAAAACTGAGAAGGAAGCTCGAGTGTTTGTCAACAGCCTTCTGCGTGCCCTTCTTCCATAGATACTGACTTCTGGTAGGGTGCACGCATTTGTTCTCCTTGTGTTTTTCATGTACTCTGCTAAGTCCCTCAGGAGAGGGGAGAAGGGGAGACTGCGAGGTGTGTGTGATCGCAGGTGTGGCCAGTGAGAAATGATTGAGTAGTGGTCTGTGGGCACAAAGCATCTTCTGTAAAAGGGAGTATTGTGAAGTTGTTGTGTCTTTGTTCTGCAGTTCATACCTTTAACAAAAATTGGTTTACAGGATGCTTTAGTGGTTGCTGGTTATTTATTTGAGAGAGAGAGCGCGAGCATGCAGTGCTGAGGGGAGGGGGCAGGGGGAGAAGGAGAGAGAGAGAATCTCAAGCAGGCTCCACACCCAGTGCAGGGTGGATGCAAGGCTTGATCTCATGACCTTGAGATCATGACCTCAGCTGAAATCAAGAGTCGGACACTTAACTGACTGAGCCACCCAGACGCCCCTTTTATTTCGCTTATTAACTAATGGCAGAACAAAGCAGGTACAACTGGTTCAAAGGAGATTCCAAAGAAAAGACAAATGCATAGTCCCATCAGAAATGCTGAAATGAATTTGCCTCCTGATGCAAAACTGGTTGGCATCCACAGAGCGCTTATTGATTGCATGTCACCGGACCCAACCGACATTTCTACGGGTGAGAATCATTTATGTTACTTTCAATTTTTAGCTCAAAGGCAATAAAAGGTGGAGATAACCCACATGCGTGACCTCGATCGGGCACCCGCGAATCTGTTTTTGTTCTAGCTTAAAAATCTTTCACTTTTCTTGACAGTGCCTCAGCATAAAAGACATCTTTTATGGGGAAAGTTGGCTTACTACCATATTCAGCATAAAATCCTAGCTCCTTAGCATGGCTACAAAACCCTTATGATGTGTGCCCTTCCTGTCACCCAGATTTTATCTCCAGTCCCTGCAAGCTTTGTACTCTGTCACCCGCCCACCTTACTTTTCTTTCTTTTTCGTAAATATGTCAGAAACCTCCCAAAGTAGGGCATTTGTTTTCCCAGCTTTATTGAGATATAATTGACATATAATATTGTGTAAGTTTAGGATGTATGGTGTGATGATTTGACACATGTATATATTGGTAAATATTCACCACAATATTTAGTTAACCCTTCCATCACCTCATGTAACTGTCTTTGTGTATGTGTGTGTGTGTGTGTGTGTGTAGAGAACAGATGACATCCACTCTTTAGCATATCTGAGATAAATAATTAAATATTAAGTATAGTCACCATGCTGTACATTATATCCCCAGAACTCATTGATCTTATAACTGAAAGTTTGTACACTTTGACCAACATCTCCCCATTTTCCCCACACCTCTGATCCCCTGGCAGCCACCATTCTACTCTGTTTCTATGAGTTTGGCTTTTCAGATTCCATGTATAAGTGGTATCATACAGTATTTGTCTTTCTTTGTTTGACTTATTTCACTTAGCCTAATGCCCTCAAGGTCCATCCGTGTCACAGATGTCAGGATTTCCTTCTTTCTCGAGGCTAAATAATATAATATTCCATTATTAAGCCATTCTATTATAATAATCCATTATTATTATTCCCTGGAATAATAATATTCCATATATATATCATTTATATATATATATGATATATATATATCACATCTTCCTTATCCATTTACCTGTCAAAGGACACGTAAGTTGTTTCCATATGTTGTCCATTGTGAATAATTTGCAATGAACATGGGAGTGCAGATATCTCTTTGAGATCCTGATTGCATTTTGGGGGGTATATACACAGATATATACTGTTTCCCGTAGTGGTTGTACATGTTTGCATTCCCTCCAGCAGTGCACAAGTTACCCTTTTTGCCACACCCTCCTCAGCTCTTACTATCTCTTGTCTTTTTGATAGTGGCCATTTTAGCAGGTGTGAACTGGTATCTCATTGTGGTTTTGATTTGCATTTTCCTGGTGGTTAGTGATGTTGAGCATCTTTTCATGTACTTGTTGCTGATTCGTATGTATTCTTTGGGAGAATTTCTTTTTTTATTTTTTATTTTATTTATTTATTTGACGGAGAGAGAGAGAGAGAGAGAGAGAGAGAGAACACAAACAGGGGGAGCAAGAGAGAGAGAAGTAGATCCCCCACTGAGCAGGAAGCCTAATGTGAGACTGGATCCCAGGAACATGGGATAATGACTTAAGCCTAAGGCAGACGCTTAACTGACTGAACCACCCAGGCACCCCTGGAAGAATTTCTATTCAGGTCCTCTGCCTATTTTTTTAATTGGATTTTAATTGCATTATGTATGTATGTATGTGTGTATTTTGCTATTCGGTTATATGAGTTCCTTATATATTTTGGATATTAACCTCTTATCCCATAGATGGCTTGGAAATATTTTTTCACATTCCAAGGTTGCCTTTTCATTTTCTTAATTGTTTCCTCTGCTGTGCAGAAACTATTTAGTTTGATATTTTCCCACTTGTTGAGTTTTGCTTTTGTTGCTTGTGGTTTTGATGTCATATCCAGAAAATTGTGGTCAAGACCAATGTCAAAGAGCTTTTTTCCTGTGTTTTCTTCTAGGAATTTTACGGCTTTAAGCCTTATGCTCGAAGTCTTTAATTCATTTTGTGTAAATTTTTGTGAATGGTGTCAGGTAGGGGTCCAGTTTCATTCTTCTGCATGTGATTATACGGTTTCCCAACGCCGTTTATTAGGTGTATACGTGTAGGTTTATTTCTGAGCTCTTGATTCGGTTCCATTGGGCTGTGTGTTTATTTTTGTAAATACCATACTGTAGTGATTACCATAGTTTTGTGATATAGTTTGAAATCAAGAATTGTGATACTTCTAGTTTTGTTCTTCTTTCTATGGGTTGTTTTGACTATTCAGCCTCTTGTGGTTTCGTAGGAATTTTAAGATTTTTTTTCTACTTCTGTAAAAACTGCCAAATATCAATAAGAATTGCATTAAATCTAAAGACAAGTATGGGTAATATGAACCTTTTAATTCTTCCTATCCATGAACACAAGAGATCTTTCCCATTTATTTGTCTGTTTCTTTAATCAAACTATTACATATTTCAGTGTACAGATCTTTCACCTCCTTGATTTAATTTATTCCTAAGTATTTTATTGTTTTTGACGCTACTGTAAATGGAATTGTTTTCTTTCTTTCTTTTTAAGATATTTTGTTGTTAGCGTATAGAAATACAACTGATTTCCATGTGTTGATTTTGTATCTTGCAACTTAACTGATTTTGTTAATTAGTTCTAACAGTTTTTTGGTGGAGTTTTTAGGATATTCTATATATCAGATCACATCATCTGCAAACAGAGACAGTTTTATTTTTTCTTATCCAATCCGGATACATTTTTTTTTTCTTGCCTAATTGTGCTGGACATTGCGCTGGAGGCAGGAACACTACTGTGAACAAATGATTTTTTTTTTTTTTTTAGAACTACAGCTTTTATGAATATAAAAAGTTGTTTTGGACAATAATACTTATTAAAAGATTTTTAAGAGGGGCTGCACTTTGTTGAAAAAGTTGAAGAGGGATATGGGACAAAATTTTGCAATTTAATACTTGAGAATAATATTTTTAGGGCAAGCCCAAACAAGGGGTTTGAAAAGAAAATACAGCAGAGGGAATCTGGGAGCAGAAATGTGTTGGATTAAAGCAGCTCCTGGCTCTAAAAGCTGAAATCAAATATAATGTTTTTAAAGCCGTTTTTCAGGTAAACATGAACTCTGAGAATTGAAATATCTGAATTATATTCTTTCCTGTTTGTAGACACCCTTAACTCCATAATGCTATTGGATCTGAGGAGATGCAGAAACTCTTTTAACCTTACATAAAGTCAGTTTTATAGATACAAGTTTTATTAGATTTCCCTATGAGAATGATGACATAATTCGGTTACTTCTGTTGATTCCTTTTCCTAGTCCTACATAAGTAAAGAATTTTGTCACCCATATTACCTAACACCCATCAGGATGGCAAGTATCAAAAAGGCTAGAAACAATAAGTGTTGGCGAGGACGTGGAGAAAAGGGAACTCATGTACTGTTGGTAGGGATGAAAATTGGTACAGCAGCTATGGAAAACAGTATGGAGCTTTCTCAAAAATTTAAGAATAACTACCATAGAATCCAGTAATGCAACCTTTAGGTAATTCACTTGAAGAATAAGAAAACACTAATTCAAAAAGACATATGTACGTCTATGTTCAATGGCAACATTATTTGCAACAGCCAAGATATGGAAGCAACCCAGATGTCCACTGATAGATAAATGGATAAAGAAGATGGAATAATTTTTCAACCATAAGGAAGAATGAAGTCTTGCCATTTGGGACAACATGGATGGACCTACAGGGTATCATTGTAAGTGAAATAAGTCAGATAGAGGAAGACAAATACTGTATGATTTTAGTTATATGTGGAATTAAAAAAACCCAAAACAAATGAATAAAGAGAAAAAAACAGAAATGAATTCATAGATAAAGACAACAAACTGGTGGTTACCAGAGGGAAGGGGCAATCAATGAAATAGGTAAAGGGGATTAAGAGGTATAATATTCAGTTATAAAATAAATAAGACATAGAGATGTAATATACAGCATAGGGAATATAGTCAGTAATATTGTAACAACTTTGTATAGTGGCAGATGATAACTAGACTTATTATGGTGACCATTACTGAATCACTGTGTTATGTACCTGAAACAAATACAGTATTGTATGTCAGTTATTCTTCAATTTAAAAAATGTTGTCAATAAGAACACATTCACCCAGTTAATTTCTAGCTCTGTAGGACATTTTTGTCTCTAAGAGAAAATGCGTATATCCACTCAATATGGATCTACTGTGACAAATTAGCATTTATCCTTTGTTCACAGCTCACAGAGGAAAAATGTAATCAGGTATTAACCACACTTGTTCTTCCAATAGAGTATAATTTTAATGTCTTGCAATTTGAAGACTTTAAAAAAGAAATCACACCAAAGCAAATCATTCCTTTCAAAATCCAGTAATAGAACTTGCCATGAAGGTCAAAATTATCTAGGAAAGAGAGAGCTAATTCATATGTGTAAACGAAAAGTGGGCTATGGGTTAATATGTAGGCTTAGTGAAATATTGACTTCTGGTTTCTGGGTTTTTATAGATTATTAAATCAGCCTGGAGAATGATTTATTATGCTCAGACTACACTTGGGAAGCAACACAGCCAACCAAACCAAGCCAAACTTCTCAGTATCAGTTGAGTCTGTAGTTTTTTGTTTGATTATCTTGAAATGCTTGAAAAACAATATTGTTAAGGACTGCAGGGATTCTAACTACTTTATAGTTAGTAACAAGACTTTGGGCCCTGTCAAATAGGGAGTGATGGCATGTGCCTCTCTTCTAAGATGCTGACAGGTTATTATTTATCTAATGATCCTAACAAATTACTGCAAAACAGTGCATAAAAACAACACCAGACATTTCTTACCTCACATGGTTTCTCGAGTCAGGAATGCATCCAGCTGGGCTGGATGGTTCTGGTAGGAGTCTCTCTTGAGGTTGTGCTCAAGATGTTAGCTGGGGCTGAGTCATCTGATGGCTTCACTGGGGCTGGAGGATCCACATCCCAGATGACATACTCAAGTGTTGCTGGTTGTTGACGGGAGGCCTCATTTCCACAACACCAAGATCTCTCCACAGGCTGCGTAGGTATTCTCACGGTATTAGAGTTGGCTTCCCCCGGAGGCAGTGATCCAAGAAAGTAAAATGGTACCCACAATGCTTCCTATGACCTAGCTTTGGAAGTCACACTCTGTCTTTTCTGCAGTATCTCAGTCTGCCTTATTCCATGTGACAGGGTATGACATACTAGAAGGCAGTGAGCACGGAGGACCATCTCGGAAGCTGGCTAGCTTCTAAGTGTATTGTGAAATAGGTTATAAGACTTATCCCAATTCTGAGGATCCTTAAACTGGTAATCAATCAGTCAATCCTAGAAGAAAGTATCTAAGTATGTAAGAGTAAACTGGTTACCATCAGACAAGCTTTTAATTGACCTTGAAATGCACCGATGCCAGACATAGTAGAAGCAATTACTAGTTCTAAATAATCAATGTGCTGGCTTCAGAAAAACAAGTATCTAATTCTGGCAGAGAGAATAAAAACAGAAAACAGTCACTCTGGTTTTCTCTGGAATGCATTGGCAAATGGGTACTTTTCTGTATTCTCAATTGGTGAGCATCCAAGAAGCTGTTTAATTCTCTAGGGAGATGGCAGGTTACTGCAACCATCTAATTCTCAACATCGTTGTTTTTTACTGGACTGTCTAAAACTTTCCCTACATTTAATGTTTGGAAATATATTTTCAGAAGCATTTAACATGAGCTTTGTTGAATTATCTGCGGGCAATTTGTGCAGTCTGTACGTGTAGGTGTGGATATGATCAAAAGATAGTTATTCATGGACCGTTAATCTTTCCATTTGCTGCTATAATAAATTCTCTAGTTTGCCTTATATTAGATTAATTAAACCCAGAGTCATAAGACTTTGTTTCAAATCAGATGGTCTTGGGCAAATCATTCAACCTCTCCAAGTCCGTGTTCTCATATGTGTTGTCCATTCACTTGTAAGCATTCCACAAATATTTACTGGTGCCCATGGGCCTCCCCTACTGTTCTAGAAGCTGGGGATGCAGAGATGTCCAACAGGGACAAGGTCTCCTCTCTCAGGGCTTTTACATGTTAGTGGGGGACACAGAAAATAAAGACAGAAATGATACATAGCAGATGATGGTAATGCTAGGAGGTAAGATCAGCAAGATCCTAGGAAGTGCAATTTCCATTCAGAAGTTAGAGAAAGCTGCCCTGTTGAGAGCAGAGATCTGAGAGAAGGAAGGCATGGGGCCATGCGGAAAACCGGAGGAAGAGTGTTGGAAGGCAAATAGACGGTTGGTGCAGTATCCTGAGGCAGGAGTGTCCTTGATGTGTTTGAGGAAGACCACAGTGTGACTTGAATTGAGTGAGCGGTGGGAGTGAAAATAGACAAGGGAACTGGGGACGAGATTCTGGGAGCTTTTTGTGTTTCGCCATGAAGATGTTGAATTTTATTATGAGTGATATGAGAAGCCCTTGGAGGACTTGGGGCAGAGCAGTGACATGCTCTGACTTAGGGTTTAAAGGGATCACTGAGGATGGTGGGTGAAAAGTGGGTACAAGGGAATCAAGCAGGGGTGAGTTCAGCCCAACAGTAGGTGGAACAATATTCTTGCCTTAGCCTGGGAGAAGGATGATGGTGACAATGTGTGGGGCATGCTGGTGGAGAAAAATGTTTGCAGTCTGTCTACCTTTTCAAGGTAGTGCTTCATTGTCTCTCATATTTGTTAAGAACCACTAAATGAGATTGGGCACATGAGAACGTACCCTGGGCTCTGGGCTGTAAGAAGAGCCATCTTACATGCCTATTTATTTGGTGGGGCCTCAACGCCCTCAGACAGCACATTTGGTCTTTACAAACATAGTTTTACAAACTATTAATATATAATCAGCTTAGGATTGAACCAAATATACAAACCTGGTTGACAAGCAGATACTTCCTAATTTTCCACCCGTTCCTGTTTACCCAGGGGATTTTATAGTTACCTTAAAGGCAGAATGGTGTCAATACCCAGACATCTGCAACATTTCTCCTTGCTCTTTGATCATAGGAATTACTATATAAGGAAAAATGCTGTATCTTATGTGTGATTTAAGGGATAATTTAGGGTTATTTTTCCTGTGCTCTGGATCAGTACTATCCAAAAGAAAAGTAATGCAGGCCATCTATGTAATTTTAAATCTACATCTTTGAATGTAGATGCTGGTGACCTTACTTCCTAGCACTACCATCATCTGCTTTGAATATAGTTTCAAAAAGTAATGAATACAAAAATATTAATGAGATAGTGTATATTATTTTTTTCATAGTAAGCCCTTAGAGTCCAGTTTGTATATATTTTGCATTTACAGCACATCTCAAGTTAGATTAGCTACATTTCCACTGCTCAACAGCCATGTGTGGCTAATGGCTGCCATTTTGGATAGTGCATCTGAAGACTTTAGACTCTAACCTCAGTTTCAGAGGAAGGCAGGCCTGATGCAGTGATTCTCTGGGTTCACATTAGATTTGTCTGGGAGATTTTTGATCGTACCAAAGCTTGGGCCTCACTCCTCATCTGTTCATTATAGTCCGTGGTGCTGGTGGAGGCCCGACAAGAGAACTTTAATTTCTCCCAGTGGTTCTAATTGGGCAGACTAAATGGAGAAGACTGGCAAAAGAAGGAGGTCATTCAAAGAAAAAGTCACCAGAAGGGGCTCCACAAGGAGTCTGTATGCGTGGCTACTTTTAGGGGAATCTTTTTCAAGATTCTACTTTGTGGATTTTTCCACTTTGATTTGTTCTCTTTCCTACAACTGAGAAAGTGCCTTGATTAAAGCATCATGCTTGTTCTCCTTCCTGGGTCTCTTTTATAAATCACCCTCTTACCGAAGAAAGTCCTACCTCATCCAGAATCTTACTCTGGTGTATTGCCCTGAAGAATAGAATTCCAGAGTTCTTAAACAAAAAAACAAACAGAAAAAGGAAAATAAATGGAAGATTGGTATAAGGGAAAGCAGCCTTTAGTCAACCAGGGAAAACTGTCTTCACCATGGGCTTAGCCTTCGATCTTGTTAAAGAGGTGCATGTGAAATAAATTTCCTGTTAATATTTGCTAGGCACGTATGTTGCTTTGCTTTGTCAAGTGCTAATAATAATTGTTAGTACAAATCAACTGGGTGAAACATTTTAATGCCAAGGGGCTGATGGTCCCAAGACATTTAAGCAAAACATTAACACTTTAGTTTGCCTTCCATACTTTTGCTGCAGAGAAGTAGGTGGATTAATAGACTATTTCGAAGCATCAGAATATCTTCTTTTAGAGGAAGATTCTGTGATGGATGTGAAGTAAAGGGCAATTTGAAGGGAAAAGGCAATCGGATATTTACAATTTCTGACTCCTGAGGAGTGTTCTCATTCTTATGTATTTGAAGTGGATGATGGTGGATGTCAACTTGGAATGATATTTATATCCCTTCAAATAAATATAAAAGAGTGATGTAGCTTTTTTTAGAGTCGGAATGTTCAATATTGCAGAAATTACTTCCTTTTCAACTTACAGTGAAAAAATGTAGGTGTCAACTTAATATGTCAAGGTATAGAGAGATTTTCAAATAGTTTTTAGAATGTTAGGGAGCAAAAAGCAATCGAAGATGATGGTTTAGTATATTTGCCAACCAGAGTTTGAATAGGGGTTTCCTACTCAAAGGTTCTCTCATTTCCCGCTTAAATGCTCTTCGCCAAGTGGTTTATCCTCCTTAAACCTCAGTTTCTTTATCCGTAGAAAGGGGATAATAGCTGCCTTCATGAGGCTGGTGTAGGGATGAAATGTGGTATTGTGAATCGAAGTGTAAGTACCGAACATTGGTGCCCTTCATCACATACTAATAATTATCAGGATGAGTGGAAGAAATGGTGCCATTTATAATTGTTCAGCCCATGAGAAGCTCATACAAGCTTCCCAAGAGCAGGTACCAGACCACATCAACACTGCCCATCCTTTGCTTTGGGTATGCTGGTATGTAGTAAGCATCCACTAAAACAAGTTGGAGTGATAAGGATTAGAAATAACTTGTCATGGGGGCGCCTTGGGTGGCTCAGTCGGTGAAGTGTCTGCCTTCGGCTCAGGTCATGATCCCAGGGTCCTGGGATCAAGCCCTATATGGGTCTCCCTACTCAGCGGAGAGTCTGCTTGAGGATTCTTTCTGTCCCTCTCCCTCTGCTCACTGCCCCCCACTCATGCTCGCCCTTGCTCTCTCTCTCAAATAAATGCAATCTTAAAAAAAAAGGAAGAAAGAACGTCATAAATATTGACTCAGCTGTATAGCACTGACAAGGTATGATATGCTCACACATGATCACTGATGTGGTTGCAAATCGGGGTAATTCTGACAAAAAAAATAAACACAGACAACTAAAAAACACAACTGTCAGACCAGAGTTGGTTATAGATACAGAAGATGGTGCTCCTGCCATTTCTAAGAAGGGAGGGTCCTAGGACCTCTAAGATGTCTGCTTCCAGCAGAGGGGTGTGGCTCTCTTCCTCCTGACTGAATTTTGTCTCAACTCTGTGTCACTTCTCACTTTGCATGTACTGTAATTTTTAAAATTGTGTCAGGATATCGGACCTAGAAGAACAGTAGAGGCTGAAATGCCCTTTCCTTTCTTAGCCGGCTAATGTAAGGTGTTCATCAGTGGGATCAAATCAAGGGTCAAGTAGATTTAGGGAATGTTTGTGACTTTAATCATCTAGCAGCACCTTTGGGTTAAAGTACCTGGAGTCAAAGTACCTTTGCTTTAAAAAAAAAAAAAAAGTGGTAAAATAGAACATTTACCATCATAACTATTTTAAGTGTTCGGCTGAGCAGTGTTAAGAACATTCACATCGTGCAAATCTCTAGAACTCTTTTCATCTTGTAAGACTGCAACTTCATATCCGCAGAGCTCCAACTCCCTACCCCCCGCCCCCCCAGCCCCTGGCACCCACCCCTCTGCTTTCTGTCTCTCTGACTCTGACTACTCTAGGTTCCTCATGTAAGTGGACTCTATAGCATTTATCCGTTAGTGACTAGATTATTCATTCCGTACAAGGTCCTCAGGGGTTCTTCGAATTGTAGCATGTGTCACACCGACTACTATTCCGCTGTATGTAAAAAGCATTTTGTTTATCCATTTATCTGTCAGTGGCCACTTGGGTCACTTCCTCCTTTAGGCTATTCTGAATAACGCTTCTGTGAGCATGGGTGCACAGATATCTCTTCAAGTCCTGCTTTCTGTTCTTTGGGATACTGACCCAGAAGGGAATTGCTGGATCATATGGTAATTCCATTTTTTTTTAAATTGAGATGTAATTGACATATAACATGTCATTAGTTTCAGTTGTACGACATGATGATTTGGTATTTGAAGCTATTGCAAAACGATCACCACAATAAGTCTAGCTAACAGCCATCACCACACCAGTTATAACGTCTTTTTCTTGGGATAAGAACTTTCAAGATCTACTCTCACAGCAACTTTCAAATATCCACTAGAGTATTATTAACCATAGTCCCTGTGCTGTACATTACATCCCCGAGATGATTTATTTTATAGCTTGAAGCTTATACTTTTTAACCTACTTTGCTCATTGTCCCCCCAACCCCCATGCACCATGATGTCTGGTCACTGCCTCTGGCAACGACCAATCTGGTCTCTGTATCTGTGAGCTTGGTTTTGGTTTGTTTGTCTGTTTTTTAGATTTCAGATGAAAGTGAGATTATACAGTATTTGTTTTTCTCTGACTCATTCCATGTAGCATAATGCCCTCAGGGTTCATTCATGTTGTCACAAGTGGCAACATTTCCTCCTTTTCTAAGGCTGAATCCTGTTCCACCGTGTAAATATGCCGCATTGGCTTTATCCGTCCATCTGCCTATGGGCATGTAGGGGGCTTCCATGTCATGGCTATTGGAAATAATGCTGCAGTGAACATGGGGGTGCACGTAGTTTTTGGAGTTAGTGTTTTTGTTTTCTTCAGATAATACCCAGAAGTGGAATTGCTGGATCATGAGGGAGTTCTATTTTTAATTTCTTGAGGAACCTCCGTACTGTTTGCCATGGTGGCTACGCTAATTTACATTCCCATTAACAGCGCCCAAGGGCTCCCTTTTCTCCACATCCCCGCCAACACTTGTTATTTCTTGTCTTTTTGAGGATAGCCATTCTATGGCAATTCTGTTTTTAATTTTTTGAGGAAAAATCCTACTTTTTCACAGGGGCTGCACCATTTCACGTTCCCACTGCCTGTGCACACGGGTTCTGATTTTTTCACGTCCTCGCCAACATTTACTGTTTCTTTTTTGTTTTGTTTTGTTTTAAGATTTTATTAATTTATTTGAGAGAGAGAGAGAGAGAGAGGGCACAAGCAGGCGAAGGGGCAGAGGGAGAGGGAGAAGCAGACTCCCTCCCTGCTCAGCAGGGAGCCCGACAGGGGACTCAATCCCAGGACCCTGGGATCATGACCTAAGCCAAAGGCAGGTGCTTCACCAACTGAGCCACCCAGGTCCCCAACATTTGCTATTTCTATTTTCTGTTTCCTATCGTCGTTTGTTTGTAGAGTGGCCATCCCAGTGGGCGTGAGGTGGCCCCTTTGCTTTTGAGCCTAGCCCTCAACTTACTGGTTAGAGAGTGGTGATATCTTCGATCTTATCAGAAGTTTGGTAAGACTGAATTTACCTCAGGGTTCAAATAGTTTGAAGCTGAGTTTAGGCCCCTCCTTTAAGGAGACCACAGACCAAACACTACAAGAATTCTAGGCCTCCGATCTGGTGGGCCTTGAAAATCCTAGACATTCGGATGACAAAATCGGGGTTCAGCAACCCTGGCAAGTGGCCAGACAGGGAGACCATAAGACTGTGGACAGTAGTAGGACAGTGGGGCCACCGGTCTGCTAGATGCTGCGGTTGAGGGAACATGAGACCATTAGGCCAGGAGACAGACTGCAAGCTCATGACACTAGAAAAACTCACATTTCAAGATGGCAAGAGGCTCCAGTGCAAGAACATGGGATTTCTCTTGGAGCACTACTCCACCCTTTACCTGTGTTTACTCATCAGAATTTCTAAGAGCCTTACTTGGGTGAGGGAATCGTCTTTGCGTGTGTGGCTCCTCCTGATTCAAATTTAAGTGTCGGCCCACAGATTCATCAGAAGTTTGGCTGTTTTCTATTCATTCAAGCAAAACAAGCCCATCTCCAGTATAATTGCTCCTTCTACCTGCCCTGCCCTCGATCTCAACAACTGGTCCCTGGAATGAAAACATCTGCTGACCTTGCTCATCTCCAAAGAGCTTAGCCCTCTGGAGTTTTGCTTCTAGATTTCTTTGTATCCACATCTATTCAACGGCTTTACGTAAAAGTGTGGCTTTTTTTCTTTATGTCTCCAGTGGTTTCTTTTTGAGTGGCATAAAAGTCTTCCCTAGCCTGCCCTGTTTTTGATTTGGTCTTGTTTGTTTGAAAGTAACAGAAATCCTTTCAAATTCGTTTTGGGGGACAAAAAGTGAATTTGTCCTAGTACATCTCGCTGTCTCGGACTTCAAGGGAAAGGGAAAGCTGTGTCTCCTGAGCAGCAAGAATAAGGAACCAGAAAACCATCAAGAAGCAGGGAGGATGCTTGTTCTTATTTTTCTGTCTCTCCTTGTGGTGGAGGGAAATCATTTCCCAGCTTTGGTGCCCAAATTGAGCAACATTTCAATGCCCCATTCCAGCTCCTCAAGGAAGCAGAATCTGATTAGCCTAGCGTCGGTGAGGCGGCCCCTCCCAGACCAATCTGTTATTGCCAGGAGGTCAGGGTCCTTTAGTATGACCGTGAGCACAGTGAGTTGCTCCTGGGTGAGATGGCTCTTTCCAGACCAGAAGAGTGTGCCATGTACCATCGAGATACTCCTAAACGTGATTGAAAACTCAAGCCCTTGGGGCGCCTGGGTGGCTCAGTCAGTTGAGCGACCAACTCTTGATTGCTGCTCAGGTCGTGATCTCAGGGACTGAGATCGAGCCCCACGTCCGGCTTCTGCTCAGGGTGCAGTTTGCTTGAGATTCTCTCTCTCCCTCTCCCTCTGCCCTTCTCCCGCATGTTCTCTCTCTCTCTCTCTCTCTCTCTCTTTCTCTCATGTAAGTAAATAAATCTTAAAAAAAAAATAAAAATCAAGCACTTCAACCCAGTCAGTCCAACCACATGCCCCCTAGACAAGCAAAGCCTTAGTGTAAAGCCTTATTTGGACATTGTTGCGGGAAATAATGGTAGATGCCTGTGAAATGCCTGACATACATTGGTGTACATATTAAATGTCAATCTTACTGTCAAAAACTAATTTGGAACTGTCTAACCAGTTATCTCCTCCAATAACAAAAAGCATCTCTTACTAATTTTATTGACTAATCAGAAAGCGATTCTCATTTATTGCCTAATGGTTAGATAATAAGTCACAAGGAGCAGTAGTCTCCTCCTGTGCGTGCTTATTGAGGTTTATAACATTTTTCACTGATTGATTTTTAATTAAGAAAGCCATGGAGAATCCATATTAAATTATTATTATAGGTATCTTATTAGGGCCCCAGGGACAGAGAACAAAGTTGGTAAGGTGGAATGAACGGGGAGTGAGTGAGTGATGTTCCTTGAAAGTCTCAATTTAAGTTTGGGAGGATCTGTTTAATAATTTATTAATAAAGAAGTTTACCTAGATGTGGCTTTCATCCTCTGCTCATTCAGTGGTCCTACACCTAGGGGTGAGACAGAAGGCCCTGTCTTCTCAGGGATAATCAACATAAACTACTTAGCTGCTTACTTCCTCTCAAAATACTTGGCAACATCGAATCCATGGGGTCAGTAAGTAGCTTAATGGTACCCTGATAAGCTCCCATACAAGAAGGAAGAGATTTATGTCCACTTATGTGCAGCAAAATAATGTGTCTCTTCAGTCAAATCCTTCTGGAATTGGGGCGTTTCCTTCTGGAATCTGGAATGCCCCATAAATCATCGCAAGGCCCCAAGCACTGAGGTCACCACAGAATTATTGGTAAAACTTTGCATTTGAATGTAACAAAACATGAGCCACATGCATGCCCATAAAATGGAGCCCCCATAGTACAGCAGTTACAAGCCCAGAGTGCTATCCACTTACTGACAATTTCCAAGATGAAGAGCTGTATAACTCAACGAGGTACTAAATATATCGAAGATTTAGAATTGATCTATAGTCCACTGAGGCCCTTTGATTACTCACTTATGTCAGCATTGTTGGTGAATTACGTGCCTGTGTATTCCCCATGAATATAAATCCCAATCTCTCTGGTGTAGTTATATGTAGTTAGATCATTTATGTGATGACATTCCCCATGTGCTGAAGGGAGAAGGGAGACACTTTCCAGTGTTTAAAAAACTTGAACAGTTTTCTGGAACTAAGAAAATTATCAAGGGCCCAGAAAAACACAGTGTGCCTTCCAACTCTTGTTAACATATAATATGTCAACTTAAACCCTAACAATAATTTTATTTCAGATCATATTTGCCTTCCATGCTTCTCACCTTCCGCATCATTTCTTGCTACAAGAAATGGGGGGGGGGATGGAAGTGATAGTCTTAATAAAGATAGTTTGCTAACAGTCTATTTGGAGCACCCTAGCTTATCAGTGTAGACTATTTGGGCTCAAAATTAATTGATTTGTTTTTCTTTTCTATCTTTAAAAAAAAATGGCATTATTTAGGATCTTTATCAGTCAGGGTTTTCAGAGAAACAGAACCAGTGGGAGGAGATTACAGATCGATGAAGGATAGATGGATGGATGGATGGATGGACGGATAGATACTTATTTCAAGGAATTGACTTACATGATTACGAGGGCTGGCAGTATTTGTACAGTAGGCCAGCAGACTGGAAATTCTGGGGCTGACATCTTGAATCTTGAGGCAGAGTTTCCTCTTTTGCAGGAAAACCTCAGTTTTGTTCTTAGGACCTTTCAGGTGATTGGACGAGGTTCACCCAGATTATCAAAGATAGTGGTCTTTACTTTAAGTCAACTAATTGGAAATGCTAAGCACATCTACGAAATATCTTTATAGAAACACTCAGATTAATGTATCGTTGGATAACTGGAAACTAAAGCATGGCCACACCAACACATAAAACTAACCACCACAGGATCTTTCACTTGTAAGTTACAAGACAGCTAATAAAACTAGCTTCATAATAACGGCTACTGGCACTGAGGGTTAATTATAGGGCAGGCACTTTTCTGACCCTTTATAAGTGTCATCTCTTTTTAGGGCCTCATAGCTTGTAATGGCAGAGAGGAACTTGAAATCAACTGGTCTTATTCCAGAGGTTAGACTTTGAACTGCAAATATCTTGAAAAAGAATTTGGTGAATCATATATTTGGATGGTGAGAGGGTGGCTTTAGCTTTAGGCATGGCTGGATCCCAGGGCTCATAGGATATGATTAGAACTTCATCTCTTTCTCCATCTGCTTTGGTTTTATTCTAAGGAAGGTCCTGTGTGTGTGTGTGTGTGTGTGTGTGTGTGTGTGTGTGTTTCTTCTTCTTTTTTTTAAATTTTGTTTTATTTTTTCAGTGTTCCAAGATTCATTGATTATGCTCCACACCTAGTACTCCATGCAATACATGCCCTCCTTAATGCTCACCACCAGCCTCACCAACCCCTCACCCCTTCCAGAACCCTCAGTTTGTTTCTCAGAGTCCACAGTCTCTCATGGTTCATCTCCCCCTCCAATTTCCCCCAATTCACTTTTCCTTTCCTTCTCCTAATGTCCTCCATGTTTTTCCTTATGTTCCACACATAAGTGAAACCATATGATAATTGACTCTCTCTGCTTGACTTATTTCACTCAGCATGATCTCTTCCAGTCCCGTCCATGTTGATATAAAAGTTGAGTATTCATCTTTTCTGATGGAGGCATAGTATTCCATTGTATATATGGACCATATCTTCTTTATCCATTCGTCTGTTGAAGGGCATCTTGGCTCTTTCCGCAGTTTGGCGATTGTGGCCATTGCTGCTATGAACATTGGGGTACATGTGGCCCTTCTTTTCACTGCATCTATATCTTTGGGGTAAATACCCAGTAGTGCAGTTGCAGAGTCATAAGATAGTTTTATTTTTAATTTCTTAAGGATTTTCTTTAAGGAAGTAACCCTCTAGGTCGGTATTGTCTGAGCTCAGTAATTCCAGTGGGAGGATAGGGAAGAGAACCTCCCTTTCTCAGTAGTTCAGACAGAGGTCCTGAGATTCACTCTGAAGCACTACTTGCTTGGGTCGTGTAGTAATCCCTTAATGGATCCTCAAGGGGAGGAGACTGGAGTGTGCTGATGGACCAGGCCCCAGTCCTTGGTCTACTTCTGAGCTGAGCAGTGGTTCACTGATACCACCTGACTCACTTAGAATGAGCATGGAAAAGCTGGTTTCTCAAGAAAAATCAGGGCATCAAAATCAGAAGAAGAAATAGTGCTGGGCCAGCAAGAAAAACAGATGTTCCTCTACATCTGTACTACAGATTAAATTTTTGCCACTACAGATTAAAAATGTCTTGTATATTTTCATATTTTTTAGCAGTGCTCAAAAGATCCTTCTCAGTCTGAACCCCATTCCGTCTGCAGCATTATTGCCCACCCATCTATTAGTTTGTTCCCGTCAATGTGACTTCCTTCTCCTTGCTCCCCATTATGCTGTGCTTTCTGGCAGCCTGGGCCTTTGCACATGCCCCTGCCAGGAATTCTTTTCCCCAGTCACACCATCTTCGTTTTTGCAGGTACTAACATTTCACCTCTTGAGTGAAGCCTCCACCATCCTTGCATCATTGACTGATTCAGTCCTTCATTAATTCATTCATGAGCACCTGTCATATTCCATGTGCTGTGAAGTGTTGAGGACAGGCTGGGAAAGCAGATGGGACAGGCCTCTTCTCTCGTGAAGCTCATCTTCTTTCATGCGACTTGATCATGAGCTTATTAAAGGTAGAGTCTATGTCCGGTTCATCTTCGTGTCTCTAAAACTATACAGTGTAGCCCCAAAGAAGGGGTAAAAGCATAGGGTCCCGATTTAGGCAGAGCTGGATTCCATTTCAGTTCTGCTGTGTGAACTTTGGGTGAGTTGTTAGACTTCTCTGTTCTTCAATGTCCTCATCTCTACCATGGGGATAATAATTCCTGTCTTGTTAGCTGGCTTTGAGTATTCAACAAGTTAGTGTATGTGAAGTGAGCATCATGGTATCTATCATAAGCACTCAATAAAATAATGAACAGCTATCATTGTAATAAATTTTCAACCTGTTGCTTCCATGAACCCAATTAAATGAACCGCGTAATTGTCATGGCACCACTTCTCTTGAGGTGGGAGGGAAACAGCTTCCATGATGTTGCCATCTTTCAAAGTGAAAGCCCTGCATTTTAACACAAAAATTAAAAAAAAAAACAACCCTGTGAATTGCTGTAATAACACTATAATTTAAAGACATTAACTCTTATGCTCAGAAGATAAAGCACCTCCTTTAACAGGAGATGCTTGCAACTTTGGTGAATTCGATAGGAAATCTCACTATATTTTGCAATTCAGATTCTTAAAGTCTGTTTTCCTTCGCTGATGAAGTCAGGATCTATGACTCCTTTTGAGAATAGGTAAGGAAGAAAAGTTTAATATTTTCTCCCTCCAGCAATGTAATGATTAATGGAATGTTTAACTGCCTTCTCATATTATCAACCCATTTACCCAAGGACTCAGTTCCATTTTAGTATGATTTCCTATTAAATGATGCATGCCGCCCAACATCTGGAGACTTGGATTAAAATCCGAGCTGGAATTACAAATAAAAGTGGATTTAATTGTCTCAATCTAGCTCCAATCAGCAAATTCATCATAGGGATGAATTCATCATTCATCACTGCTGCCAAGGGAAGGCGGAAATTCTCCTAGGAAAGATCAGAGGGGAAGTTCGTGAATGGAGGGGAGAGTTAGAAGGAGAAAGTTGCTTGTGCTCCAGGAAATGAATCCAGAGATGTTCGTCGCCGCTGTTTGGCCTTGCTGAAGAAGTGAAACATCCTCATTTTCCATCAACGGGAACTGATGGGTAAACCACAGTGGATTTGTGCAGTGGATTATGCATCGGCAAACCTGCGTGAGTTCTGCATTTACAACAAGGATAAATCTCAGCAACACAATATTGAGCAAAAAAAAAAGTTTACAATTTATCCATTTATTTGCCCATTTATCTATATTTTTAAAGTTCAGGAAACCATATTATATGTTCCTAAGAAGATATATATATGTATGTACATATATACGTGTATATATACATGCACACACATATATATATCCATATATATATATATGGAAATGTATAAAGTATGTGAAGGTGTGTGCGAGTGTATGTATGTGTGTGTGTATATATATATATATATATATAAAAGTCTAAAAATATGTATAATAATTATCTCTGGGGAAGGAAGGAGGGAAAAATATAAAAAATAAGACAAGATGAATCTATCACTTATTTTCCTTATTTTTTTCATTTATTTTTTTAAAAGAGAAAAAATGTAAAGCAAATATAAAAATATACTAACTGCTATTAAATCTTGGTTGTGTGTACATGGTTCTAAAAGTATTTTCTGAATGCTCACCATTTTTATAATTAAGACTTTTTGAAAAAAGCCCAGCAATTTGTGAGAGAATTTTGTGAAGGATGGAAGCCTAACACACATTATCATTTCAGAACTTCTGGAAAGTAGACAGTTTCCCCCCAAACTTACTAATAATTGTAGTCATAGCATGAAAGAATGTTCTGTAAGCTATTGAATTTTACATCCGCCATAAAAATAATTTCTGGCCCAGCAGGGATTAGAAATTAGGAGTAATCACAAAGGAAAGCATCTGGCACCTCTCAAATACCTCATCTCTCCTCGGCTTTACTACAAGCCATGTGTGGGGGCGGAAGTCTGTACAATCTCAGAGTGCTGGTAGACCCCTCTCTCCTCACCTCTGTTTCACTACCCTGCCTGGTAAACGATATCCACGTCTGGTCGTTCCTCAGCATTAGTTTGCCGGGCGGGGTAGGGGACGGGGTGCTTAAACAACAGAACTGTGTTTTCTCATCTTTATGGAGGCTGATGTCTGAAATGTAGGTGTTAGCAGTTGGTTTCTCCTGAGACGTCTCTCCTTAGTGCACAGGTGGCTCTCTTCTCCCTGTGTCCTCAGTGGTCTCCTCTCTGTGTCTGTCTGTGTCCTACTCTCCTCTTCTTATGAGGACATCAGTCCTATTGGATGAGAGCCCACCTGAATGACCTTATTTTTACTTAATTACCTCTCCAAAGACTGCGTCTTCAAATATATCCTAAGGCACTGGGGGTTAGGACTTCAATATGTGGATTTGGTGGTGGGCAAGGTGTCACAATTCAGCCCACAACATCTAGGTTTCTAGATTTTTCCTTCTGTTTTTATCCTACCATTCCATCTTACCCCCTTTGCTCTCCGCTTCTTATTTCTCTGTTTCCATCCAGTTCGTGTTTGCTGTTGAGTTTATTTCCCCAAAACACTGCTCCAGTTTTGCAGTGATCCAGGGCGTGGGTCAATACTGTCTGCATTTTAGATGTGTGACCTTGGGGATTTAATTATGCCTTTCTAGGACTTTGCACCTGTAATTGGAATAATAACAGTTTCTCTGTAATAGGTTAGTCAATGCATCATGGATAGTTAACAAAATGAATTTTTAGGTGGAGTGTCTAGTTTTAATGTTTTTTTTAAAACTTCTATTTATGATCAAAGACCCTTGTTTTTTTCCCCCTTTATGGCAGTAATTCAAAATTTCCCTCACAAATAAAATAAGAGTCATTTAAAAGGATTCTGACTGATGAATCATTGAACTCTACCTGTGAAATGAGTAAGACACTATATGTTAATTTATTGAATGTAAGTAAAACTAAATTAAAAAAATGACTCTGACTTTCCGCGAAGGTGAAATATACATGTCAACCTGACTGGGCACAGGGTGTCCAGGTACTGGTCAAACATTATCCTGAGTGTGCCTGTGAGTGTGTTTCAGGATGACAGTAGCATTCAAATCCGTAGGCTGAGTAGAGCAGACGGCCCTGCACAATGTGGACGGACCTCGCCAATCTGTTAAAAGTCTGAATAGAAAAAAAATGCAGAATTCTCTTGAATTATCCCCTCTCTACCTGTCTTCAAGCTGAGACATCCATCTTTTCCAGCCTTTGGACTGAGGCTCAGACTGGAAGGTACAGCATCAATTCTCCTGGTTCTCGGGCTTTGAACTTGGACTGGAACTGGACCAATGGGTCTCTGGTGTCTCCAGCTTGCTGACTATAGATCTTGGCGCTTCTAAGCCTCCATAATTGTGTGAGCGAATTCTGGTATATCCCAATATCTATTACATATTTCCTTATGACTGAGAGATAGATAGATCTCCTACTGGTTCTATTTCTCTGGAGAACCCAGACAGAGGCAATGACCAGATTCCCCCTCCGAGCTTCCAGAAGGAATCGGCCTTGCTGACACCTTGACTTCCTATTTCTAGCCTCCAGAACTGAGAGAGAATGAATTTCTGTAGTCTTAAGCCACTCAGTGTGTAATAATTTATCACGGCAGTCCTAGGAAATTATCTATACGTCCAGATTTTAAAAAAACGAGATATTCTATTGTATAGGGTATAGTGTTGTGTAGCTTATTTCTTTTAGTTAAGACATTTAAATCCTCTTTCACTGTCACTTAATAGTCTTCTGTAATGCAATTTTAAGTTTCATAATACTTCCTTTTATGGGTGTACATTATTTTATTTATTGGTCTCTGATTATGGTTTTGGACTTTCAGGTTTTCCCGTTTTTCATTGTTAAATATACTGTCAGGGTATATGTTCTCATGGCTAGATATCTGAGCCTAATATACATAAAGGTTTCTTTAGAATAAAGTCTTAGATGTTAGATTCCAGTGAGAACCAGTTATGCAGGGGTCTGGTCTTGTTTCCTGCCTCATTCATCAAATAATGTTGGGCACGTACTAGGAGCATTGTCCATTCGCTTAGACTTGCTAAGTAAAGTAATGCTGAAAGGGCATGTCTATTTCTATAGCCTCGGGAATATATTGCCAAACTGCATATCAGACAGTTTTCAAGTGTCAAGTGAAGGGAATCTGTTTCTCCCAGGAGAGCTCATGCAATCTAACTCCTGTGATTGGATTTGTTTTCTCCTAAAGTCCTCTCACCCGTAATAATTACTTTATGAATCCGGAAGTAGTTTGATACACAAGCTTCCTGATGTAGTTATTTGAGACTAGCCATGATGTCATCAATCTGTTTTTTTTGTGTGTGTGTGTGTGTGTGTGTGTGTGTGTCTTCTCCTCTGGCACAAGTCATACCTCATACCATTCAATTAGCTCGGGGATGAGAATATGCCACAACTTGGCACTTGTTTTGATTTGAGTCATATTTATATTTTTAAAGGAATTATTATGGATCATGATTCAATGAATATTTCTGTTATCAGAAATATCAGTAAAAGAGGCAAGAAGTTGTGTAGTAATAAGGATGAATTCATCACCAACTACTGAAAACTATTTCGAATGATTTTCATTTCCTCCCTCCCCAATAGCAGATGGCTTAATTCCTTCAACCAGCTGAGGAAAGAAATATATTCAAATGATAAGGAGCATAAAATTAAGTTCACCCTTTTAACACATACAACAAGAAAAATTGTAGCAGTGCTTACATTTCTTTTTTGCTAAATTATCAGATAAAAGAAAATAAAACCTAATCAGCAAAGCCCAAATGTGGACAAAATTCTTTGTATAATTTCTTAGTAGTTGTTCTAGGAATTGCAATATACATATATAAATCTTAGCAATCTACTTAAAATCAATTTTTACCTCTTCACATGGAATGTAGATAATTTTTAAAAGATTTTATTTATTTTTTTGAGAAAGAGAATCAGCACAAGCAGGGGGGCATCAGGGGTGGGGGGAGAAGCAGGCTCCCCACAGAGCGGGGAACCCGATGCAGGGCTCCATCCCTGGGGCCAGAGATCATGACCTGAGCCCAAGCCAGATGCTTAACCAACTGAGCCACCCAGGCACCCAGAATATTGACACCTGTATAGACAGGTTCCTGGAGCCTCTCCATTTAATGTTTCAGGTGCTTGATGTATAACATTTACAGACATTAAAAACCTCATCAGACAGTGTTATAATTTTTTCTCTCGTCATTCAGACACACTTTAAAGAGCATTAGAGGGAAAGAATAGCCAGTTATATTTGCTTAAATATTTACCATTTCTGTTCCTCTTTCCATAAAAATGCACCTTTGATAGATATTAAGAAATTGGGAAGAGTTAGGTAACCCTCAAATGATACTGAACAAGTATTAAGAGTTGCTATCACTCTAAATTTTTAGTTGCAAGTGATAGAAATCATCACTTACTTGTTTTAACAGGAAGATATTTAGTAGGAGATGGTGGCTCACAGAGTCCCTGGGAGGGCCAGAGAAACAGGGCTGGAGACTGTGCAGCCAGAAATAATGCCTCCAAACTAGTGTTTTGGACACAGAGCTGTCACAGCTGGTTGGGTGGGAGTTCCTACCACCAATGCCATCAGGGTGGCCCCAGGATGCTGCTGCTAATGCCACTATTTGCTGCCCCCTGGAGGATGGATGTTACTACTGCTCTTTAGCTCACTTGCCTTCCTTGTGTAACTCCTTTTCCCATTATCTTGATTCAAAATCTGGAGTGGCTGAATGGCAGAGCTTAGAGCGGTGTTCTAGTATGTCTTAGCTGCAACAAAATCCGAGAAAGTGAGTATTTGGCAATTTCAGTGTCTGTAATGAAAAGAAAGCTCTGGCTCATAAGATAGGGAATATTCCCTGAACAGAGGAACTGAACGGTTAAAAAAAAAAAAAAAAAAGACACATTTCATTAGATTGAAGCTTTGAGTCAGATATCCTCCCACTTACAATGTTTGTGGTCTTCATTGAATGAGTGTCTTTTCTACAACTTTTTCTAAGCATCACAATTCTATCAGAGGGTAAGTGTCACACTGAGTCCACTATGATTAATTGAGATGAGGACTGTCACACATTTATTGCAGAATCTTGCACAGAATAGGTAATTATATATTATTATTATTACATATCATCTAGTAGTATCGTAATTGTTATGGAATGAGAAGTCATATTAGCAGGAAATGAAGGGCTCTTTTGTGAGAATAATTATTAATTTGGTTTTGAACCCATTGAACTTGAAGTATCAGAAAATATAAAGATCAAAATCTATCCCAAGAAGATGGTGGCTATACAGGTCAGGGTCTCCAGAAAGTTCAAGACTAGAGATAGTAAATGAATTCCTCACTTTGTGGACATAGATAAACATATGGAGACGCTTTTGTGGAATTCAACCATTTCCCTTTTGCCCGAAAGGACCAAATCAATATCTAGAGAGCCCCTTTACTTCCTGATTAAGATTTAGATTCAATATAAAAGGGTAATGAAGATGATACATATTTTATGCCCTAGCCTCTCTGGTAGTGATTAATATTTTTTCATGCCTTGGGGATAAAGCAGTAACCATTGTTTTATAGGCATTTGCACAGAAGGAATAATGCACCCAAAGGTGTAATAGATGGGCTATACATGTTTATGGTCAGTCTCTACTAAGTTTTCTTTAAGATTACCACAATTTATTTATTTCTATATATCTATATCTACCTATATATATCTCTCACAATTATATCTCACATTTTATATTATATGTTAAAATATAGTTATTACATTATACATTTGTATCAGTATATTAATAAATATTAATATATTTATATAAATATTAATATAAACAGATATAAATTATTCATAGTATAAATAGATATACCTTTGATTTATAGAAAGTTATATGTGGACTTTCATTTGGAGAATACTGTAAAATTTTCTTTTCAAACCTATTTATGTGTAAAATATAATAATTTAAAAAGAAGTCTCAGGGCACCTGGGTGGTACATTCGGTTGAGCGTCTGACTCTTGGTTCGGCTCAGGTCATGATCTCAGGGTTGTGAGATCGAGCCCTGCACTGAGCAGAGTCTGCTTGGGATTCTCTCTCTCTCTCCCTCTCCCTCTGCCCCTCCCGCTTGTGCTCTCTCTCTAAAATAAATAAATAAAGTCTTTAAAAAAATAAGTCTCCAGTAAGCAATGTTACAGACAGAATTTAGGTATGTAACAATGTTACAGATACAGTTTAGAGAGATGGCAAAAGTTATCAAAGAGACACAGTATAGTTTAGTACTGTATGAATACAGCAAAATGCTGCAAAGACAGTGCTCATATACCTACAGTAAGGAAAACTGAACTGTCTGGCAATGTCCAAGCTCTTTTATTTTTAGCCCTTGGCTGTATCCTGAACTTCACTGTAGCAAAGCCTCTCCCCACCTTGCTCCTCGGTAACAGAACCCCATGTTTTCCTTCCATCAGTTGACCATGCCCATTTGAGGAAGCTAAGCGAAGCTCCACTCTTCCAAACCAAAGGAGATATGATGATCTTGCTCCTTTTGCTGGATGACTAGGTTTAAGCAGCAGCACATAACCTGTTCTACCCGATGGACCCAGGGTTAGTCTACTTGGGTGGTTCTTACCAACTCAGAGAAGTTCTCCTATTTTCCCCTGGATATAGGTACGAAAGGAAGAAATGCCTTAAACTGTGGCAGCTATCTTGAGACCCAGAAGTCTCAGGTCTAAGGACTAGTATCCTGAGTGTGGCAATGCAGAAAGACAGTAAGAAACAGAGTCCTTGAAGATAGTTTTGGAACTTCAAGTTAACCATTCATGGAACTGCCCTACCTTCAGACTTCTTGTTCAAGGAAATAATAAATTCCTATGTATACCCCTCAGTTAAATTTTTCTCTTACTTGCAGCTGAATGCATCCCAAATGATTCCGGCATCTTCTGTCTCCTCTTGCCTCATGGTTCAGACCCCAGAGGCTCATCTGCTTATCATTCTTCTTGCCCTTTAGCATGTTTCTGGCTTCTGAGCCTTTTCTCATGTGGCTTCCTCTGCGTGGAATACTATCCTCCTTCCTCCCATTGCGCATGGCTAGGGTCTTTAAAAACTCAACTCAGGGGGCAACTGGGTGGTTCAGTAGGTTAAGCATCTGACTTCGGCTCAGGTCATGAGCCCAGAGTCCTGGGATCGAGCCCCACGTCAGGCTCCCTGCTCGGTGGAGAGCCTGCTTCTCCCTCTCCCTCTGCCCCTCCGTCTGCTTGTGCACGCTCTCTCTCACTCTCTCTCTCTCAAATAAATAAATAAATAAAATCTTTAAAAAGCAACCTCAGAAGTCACCACAGTAGCCTTCGATGATGCTGGTTAGGATACTCAGTTCTCACCATGGTCTTACGAGATGGCTGTGATTTTCTGTTTGTGTGCCTGTCCTCTCTGCTCTGCTCCTCGAGGATGGGAATGATGGGTGTCCACAGATACCCATTGTGTCTGCGGGCAGAGCAGATTATTGGAAATATTTCGCCAAAATATTTCTTCCATGGAGCAGCGGTGTGTAGTCACCAAGAGCTTGATATTTGGAGCCTGTGTTCTAATCCTGTTTCTGTTGTTTACTTGATATTGGGCAAGGCAGCCCAGGTCTGGGATCCCTCATCTGGAAAATGGATACAAAAATGCTATTCCTTTTGTCTATTCACATTATGTAATGATGCACATAAATTGCCTAGTTCATGATAAATTCTGTCATCATTCATAGTTCATTAACTTTCTCCCTTGTGTTTAGGGATGTGTGCCCGGAGAGGTGATAAACAATTGCATACTTTTAAAAAATCTTTGATTTATCTCTGTATCCAACTCTTGCTGAAAGAATTAGAATCCCACTGACACTGTATTGTAGAACTTCAGTCATAGCCTGCTCAGAACATGCCTCTTATACTCGAGAAATATGCCTCATCTGGTGTGTAGGCCACAAATGCATATTTGTGTGTTTAAAATAAAGAACAAATGTTCGGGATGGTGGATGCATAATTTAACCTTTTCATCATTTGATATGAAGTCTAAATTAATCTAAGAGCACGATATCAACATGAGGTAAAATGTTTGACCTTTAATGATGCTTCAGTATCTTGACATTCTTTATTCATTTTGAAACCTTTTGCTAATTTTAAGTGGCTCTCTCTAATGTATGTTCAAGAGGGCTTATTGAAGCATACTTTGAAAGGGCAAGAAGAAAAAGAAAGAGGAAGGAAGGGAGGGAGGAAGGAAGGAAGGAAAAGGGGGAGAGAAGGAGAGAGGGAGGGAAGAAGGAAAGAAAAGAGGAAAGAAGGAAGGAAAGAGAGAGGAAGAACGAGAGAGAGAGAAAGAAAGAAAGAATCAATCTAAATCTTCATCAAAAAACAAAACAATGTTTGAGTAAATTGTAAGATGTCTTTATATGGAATATCATGCAAGTATTTAAAAGAGTGATGTAGAGCTCTGTAGATTCACCTGAAGGTACGTCCATGATATTTTAAATGACAAATGCACGTTGTGGAGTAGTATGTATAAGATATGCCTAAATATTTGCTATTTGTACGAGCTATAAATGTGTGGAAGGAGAGACACCAAACTGTGGAATAACATTGGTTACTTCAAAGAGGAAGGAGACAAAGATGTTCAGTGTTCTTACATATGTCTATATTATTTGACTTGTGGCAGTGAGCACCTATTTCTTAACATTGTTGAGATATAATTTGCCATAAAACCCAAATATTGAAGTATACAGTTAATTTATTAGTAAATTTATGAATCTATGCTATGATCACCATAATCCAGTTCAAAGGCATGTTATCATCCCAGTATAAAGCCTTGTGCCTGATTACAGTGTATTCCTAGTCCTACCCTCAGCCCCCAAGCAAATACTAATCTACTTTCTGTCTCTACATAATGTCCATTTTCTGGACATTTCATGTAAATAGAATCGCACACTTATGCGGTCTTCTTTGTCTGGTGTCTCTCGCTTAGCAGAATGCTTTTCGGATTCATTCACGTTGTAGTCTGTATCAGTACCTTATTCCTTTCTATGGCCAAGAGTATTCTGTCATATGGTAAGAATATATTCTTGTTTATCCATTCACCAATTAATGGACATTTGGGTAGGGTTGTCAGATTCAATGCAGAACGCCCAATTTAATTTGTCCCAAATAATTTAGGATATACTTAGGCTAAAAAAAAAATTATCCATTGTTTATCTGAAATTCAAATGGAACCACACATTTTATGTTTTTATTTACTAACTTTAGCAACTTTACATTTGGAGTTTCCACTCGTAGGCTATTATAATAATTATTATAATGCTGCTGTGAACATTTCTATGCAAGCGTTTGGGGTGGGTGTGCATGCATTCTGTAATTTGGAAAAACCTCTAAAAATTAAATAAAATCTCCTTTTCTGAATGGATGCCAATAGCACCAGAAATTTAAGTCCATACAATAGCTTAAGATATTGTTAATGAATCTGTTGCAGAGAAAAAGCACATAAATATTGGCCTCTGCTTTAATTATATGCCAACGTTTCCTATTATGGCAGCTCTAGCCTGCCTTGTGTTGTTTTATTACTTGCTGGATTGCTTATGGTTGTTTAAGAGGATCATAAAACTTGGATACCAGACCTGCTTGACATCTAAATAATCTAAGTCCAGCTCATTAAAAGCTGAGATCAATAGCTTGGTGAGTCCTTTAGCACAGATTTCCTGTTTTTAGTTTAGGAACATTTTGGATTTCAGGAGAGAATGAGATTTGCTATTTTTCTGTCCATATTACTGACTAAAGCTAAAGATAGCCAGCAGATTCCCACCTTATGGCTTTGCCCTTCCTGTTTCCTGGGCCTGGGAGACGATGGCCCTAATGGTGGCATGACTCATTCTCTTATTTCATGCGACACTCTGTTCAAGTACCCCTCATCAGAGAAGCCTTCCATGACCACTCTAATTTAAACACTTCCCCCACTCAGGCTGACCCAGAACTTGACCTCTGCCCATCTTTCTTCATAACGCAGATTGATAGATTTATCAAATAAAAATACAGTTAACGCTGAATGTCAAAGAACAGATAATTTTTTAGTAAATGTACGTATGTTCTATGCAATTTATTTGTTGTTTATCTGATACTCAGATTTAACTCGGTGAGCTCAGTTTGATCTGGCAACCTTGTTCTTGACAGTACAACATCTGCTTATTTATTTTATTGTTGGCCTCATCCTAGGAGAGCATGGCCATATTTGTTTCCTAGGGCTGTTAGGACAGATTGCTGAAAACTTAGTGGTTTGACACAATAGAAATGTACCCTCTCACAGTGGTGGGGGCCAGAAGTCTGAGCTAAAGATGTCAGCTGAGCAGCACTCAGTCCAAGGACTCTAGGGCAGAATCTTTCCTGGTCTTACAGCCTTTGGTGGTTCCTGCGGTTTCCTGGTTTGTGGTCACATCCCTCCAATGTCTGCCTGTGTCCTCACCTGGCCTCCTTCCCTGTGTCTCTGTATATTTTTTCTTTTCTGTCTCTTACAAGGATATCTGTCATTGGACCCAGGGCCCACCCTAATCCAGGATGATCTTATCTTGAGATCTTTAACATGATTACATCTACAAAGATCCTTTTTCCAAATAGGCTCTCGTTTCCAGGTTTGGGGTTGATGCATCTGTGAGGGGGTCATATTCAGCCCACTCCAGTAGCTCATTGGAGGTTGACAACTATCTGTTGAACGGATGAGTGGGAAAATCAGTAGAGGTGGGCATTTTGGGTTTCAGTTCTAGTCCACAAACATCTATGCAGAACCTATTGTGTACTGAGGTTAGGAGGAAGCTTGGTATATGTTTTTGCTTCACGGTTCCTGGGGGACATTGAGGTGGGGGTCTTCAAACGCTGAGAAATCAAGTTTTGGGTTATACTGCGGGCGTCTGCAGCATATGGATGGTGGTCGAAGTATCTGAGCCTGCATGTGAGAAAGCTGCGGAAAGTTCTAGAAGGGGGGGGGGGGGCGCTGAAAATGACACTCCAGCCAGCAGCAACCACAGGGAGTAAAGAGAGCAAGAGAGCCCACGGGCAGAGATAAATCCATGTGCTCACATTCCTTCTTTCAATGCCAAGAGCCCATAGCCTCTGTATTCCCAGGCAGGGGTCAACTCAGCAGCCAAGAGCTGTAAGCACAGAAGCCAAGAGAGTCGGCTTGTCAGGAAGCTTTACCTCCTGGTTTGGAAAAATTATTTTGACACCTGTTCAGGTCTGAGGAGTCCATAATCAAATTTTCCTGCTGCCTCTTACAAACTGGAAACCAAATGGAATTTGCAGGAGCCTAGTTGCCGCGAGAAGGCTGTGCCTGAGATCACTCCCGAGTTTTTGCCAACATGACCAAAGTGCTAAGGAGAAAACACAGGGCAGACCATTATTAGATGGATGCTTGCTGAATTTCTGATGAACATTCCCCAAACTAATAAGAGCATCATCCCTCCCAAATTAATCACCATGAAAGGATATGTTTGTATTTCCGGGGCTGTCTTCATAGGAGTGTAACGTGGATAGTCACATAGATCTCATTCTTAGAAGGGCCTGGAACATTACCAAATGCTCAGTTTACTGCCCCGTTGTCACCATCTTCAAATTTTTCATCATTTTTTAACAAGGGACCGCGTTTTCATTTTGCATGGGGGCTCACAGATTATGTAGTGAGTTATGCTTGCTTTTAACAATGTAAGATTTGTTCAAAATTATTTTGGTATTTCTCTTAGGAAACTGCTTCTAGGGGAGAGGATGGGTTTTGTAGTTCGGGCTGGATTGTTAATATGAAGAAAGCAGAGGCAGAGTCGGTGGGATTTGACTTCAAATCCTGGCATTTGCTACTTCTAGCTGCTCTCCTTTCGGCCTGAGTTTTCTCACCTGGGAAATGTGACTCCTATTTCTACCTCGTGCGGTTGCTATGAAGATTAAAAATATGCACATGTGTGTGTAAAGCCCCTGGTTCTGTGCCTGACATAGTAGGTGTGCAATACATGGGTGTGGCTCTCAGATTCACAATCTGTCCAGGGAGGCCAGACAAACAAAACCTTTAGTGACATGGGCATCTGGCCTTCATCGAGCAAGTGTTCACTGTTTGCCTGCTGCGCCCCAGCTGAATAATCAGATTAAATCCCTGACCTTATAGTGTTTTCCTTGCGGTGCAGGAGAAGACAATAAAACACGTATGCAAATAAGTAAATAACAACATTTCAGGCAGTAATGAACTAGAGGGAGGAAAATCAAATAGCTTGCAGGGACAGAGCAGGTCTGGGGCAGGGCTGGCGGAGCTGCTCCCGATACAGGGCATGGGGAAGACCTCCGTAAGCACGTGACTTGGAGCAGAGACCTCATGATGTGATAGAAAGACCTAGTGGATCACGTGGAGGGAAGATTCTTGTAAGCATAGGGACCCAGGGTAGAGGTGTTAATGTGGAAATGAGTTTGGAGAATGTGGGCATCTCTCCTTCATAACTGTGGCCAGAATATTTGCAGCAAAATAGGCTCATAGGTATAATGGGTTGATTTAATACATGTCGCTTGGGTGCGACCGTGAACTGAGCTGAGGGAAGAGCAATGGAAATGAACCCCTAATAGTCACGTTCAAAGGAGCGGCAATATAATTGAAGAGACGAATGTATATGAATAATTCCAGTGAACAAATAAAGGAATGGTCTGGGGAGAGTGAAATAAAGTGTTTATTAATGTCAACAGTTCAAATACAAATGTTTTCACGGTGTGGAAGAGCTACCTTTAAGTGTTTTCCTGGATGAGGTTGATGAGATCACTTGCTCAAGGGTTTGAGGTAAACAAATTGGAGAGAGAAAAACCCTCTAAAAATGCTGTCTTCTGATACCATCTTGCAAAATTTCGGAGTGGGTGGAAGGAGATGAAAGATTAATGTATTCCGAAAATGTAAATGTAAATACATGTAACCCAGAAGTCAGTGGAAGTCACTGTGTTGCTTAAGATACAGATTAGATTAGCTCCTACACGCCACATGGTCATTCTGTGTTTTGGGAGAAGTTTGTGCTTGCTTCAGTATTTCTATAAATTGTGTTCCATGTTCACATCTGCACTTGACTCTTTTTTCTACTAAAGTTCCCAGGAGGTCCTGTTTTTTCAGTACCTGTACCAGTCAGCATTCTCCAGAGAAACAGAACCAATAGGATATATTTCTACTCCACTCAATTTTTAGTAAGATATTTCCCAAATCCTACGCTCTTCTCTCTCTCTCGCTCTCTGTATGTGTATTTATGCATCTTCCTATCTATAATTTGTCACTCATCATTGCAGTAGAACAGCTAACATTGTTTGTGTCAAGTTCAGAAAAGCAAAAAGAAAGCTGGTCTTTAAACCAGGGTGTTTGTGTTACAGATTTTTATAATGTAGTATGATAAAATTTTAAAATGTGAATGCATGAATATATCTGTATATTCATACATTGCTTCACCTTGCATTTTTTTCATAACTGGTGATCTTATGGCTTTTGATTTTTTATTTACTAAAGATTTTTGGATCATCCAGATGTTAAATTTTGTATTTTCTTTTTTTGGGTGAACAAGGCTAATAAACAAACAAAATGAAAATGCCATTGCTTATTGAACTACAGATATAAATCTCAACTCCTATGAGATTCTGAAATTGGAGATCTAGTTCAGAGATACTTGCTCCAATAAACTTTTTCTTGAGATGCTATATGTAAATTTCTCTTCAGCACAGATTCTAAACATTTACTGCTCCATTAAATAAACAGACTGGTTTTTTAAAAAAAATTAGATGTGATTCCAGTAGCCAATAAGATTAACAAATGAGTTTACAGTGATAACTGTTAGAAAAACAACCAGAATGACTTTGTAAGAACCTTGCCATTTGTAAAATCTAGAATCATTTTCAAATATAATAAAACCATCATCCCTTAGCCACACATTTTCTTGTATTTTAAAGTAGTGATTGCCAAACACTATATTTATTTATGTTTATACCTATTTTTACTGCTGAAGAGGTCTAGATGTCTTGTCTAAACACCTGTCCTGTTGCTTAAAGGGAGATAAATTATAACAATTCAGATCTCCTCTCTCACTAAGAAACTTCTCAGCGTAGTAAGATATATGTAGCAAAAATTTCTTTGACAATTTCTGTATTGACTTTATTATTGCATTGTATAGTGCACATGTCTGAATAATGTGTTATAATTTGTGATAGCAGGATTTAAATTGTTGGGTATAGTGAGATAGTTGATAGCTCTAGCTACCTGAATTTAATGGAGAGGGATCATGTTTGTAAATGAGAAAACTCAGTATTGTAAGGATGCAGATTCCCCCAAGTAAATCCATAAATTGACATGTTAGTTGGAACCACACAGAACAGGGTGTTTCACATTGAACATGTTATAAAATTCATTTGGAAGAATAAAAAAGGGCCCAAAACAATTGGACAAAGAATAAGAAGGGAAGCGTTTCCGTTGCGTGAAATCAATCCGTCTTACAAGGTATAGTAATTAAATGGTTAAAACTAATAGCTTAATGGTCAGATTTTCCAAAGTAGTTCTAGCATCTGATTTATGCCTCAGGTGCTATAAGGAATAGGAAGAGCCAGATGTGGGTTTGAGGACATGGGTAGAGCAGGAAATACTTAGAGGCAGTGGACAGTTGAGGTTTCTGATAGCTCTCGCCTTATCCAAGGCATTAGCTCCCAGGCGTATAAGAGGAACTTAAGCTTATCAATGCTGGAAGTGGTGTTGATAGCAACCGCATGGGCGGTGTGTTGGGAGGGGTAGGGAAAAGATGTCCTTTTCCCTCCATTAGTTAAGATTCTTGACTATGAACTAGGATGCCCTTGGACAAATCCTTAGACTAGTGCTCCCTTTATCGCAATCAATAGAAAATGAATCTTCCATGGGATCACAGAGTTAGTTTTGCCCCTACAAGGGGCAAAATTTGGCAGGAGCTTGCCCGCCCAGCTGTACTCCCCTTCTCTGAGACCAGCAGCAGCTCCAACCTGGGCAGCCTTTGAACTTGGCTGACAGTTCTGATGATGTGTTGAGCCACACGCACCCTTGCTTATTCCTGCAGGGTTTTATTGGCTCTGCAAGTTTTTAAACTCATAAAAGATGTTTTATCAGTGAAAGAAGCTGGCCTACAGGGAACAGATGATTATGTACGAAGGCATCGTCTCCCGTGGTCTAATAACCGTAACTGGTTTTAAATATTACACATCATAATATCAATAAAGCCTCGGTCATTTATTATCTACTTTTCAAATCTTCTCCTTTCAGTAAAAGATATTAGAAAAGGTCAGAGCTGCTGTCAGACCCCAGTGATAAAGAGCAGGACGGTGCTCCGGAAAATGGTCGTTCTCGCAGCGTTCAGGGCTATAAACTTTTTAAATTGAATTGTAAAAGTTTATAACTAATAAAGAAACTCTTTTAGGTGATTTTAATGTTATTTGGTCGTTTGGAATATTCCACAGATGGAAACAGATGGTAAGGTCATGAAGTGGGTGAGCATTCAGCATCATAAAATGCAAATACATTTTCTCCACATTAGAGATGCGGCAGTGGAATCCCGCTAACGTTATAGGTCATTATCTAGTTTCTACGAAGATCAGGTACTCTAACATGGCAACATAAATAGAGAAGGGACTGAGGCTTCTGCTGGTGGGAAAGGGGCTGAGAAGCGCCAACAGAGCTCCTTTTGGTAAAATAAATATATATTTCCTATTTTCTCCTTCAAATGACCTTGACCAATTCCTCTCTTGTGATGGGTAAGGGACAGTTCATCCTAGGTGAGAATGGAAATTCATTTTTAGCAAAAGGTAATTTTAATAGGAGGATTGGTTTCTAGGAAGGTAAATATGCTAGATTGCAAATTCCTCGAGGGTCAATTCCTGGTCTTTCATTTCAGGGTCATTCACTCATTCATTCAGCAAATAACTAGTGAACATTTACTCCATGCGAGGCATTGCTCTAGACACTTAGGATATATAAATGAACAAAATAGGGGGAAAAAGTCTCTTTATGGAATTTACATTTGAGCAGGATAGGTGAGGCAAAAAACAATACATAGGGTAGGTAAGTAAATTAGCATGTTATTGTAAGCAAAATAGTATGTTCAGAAGTGGGAAGTGCAATAGAAAAAAGAGTAAAGCAGATTTGATGTGATCAAGATGGCTGGGATGAGGCATGAGGTCCCCTCGAAAATCATTCCTATTTTAATATGCATCCTGCAGACTTTATTTTACAGTGTCTACACATGCGTGTATTTTGAACACTGATCGATTCTGATGAATGCACAGCATTGTTGCTTCCTTTTATTCGATCAACCCTATGTCATAAAAATTCTCCTTGTCAACGACTGTTTTTCTAAAATGTAAATAAATAAGCATGGTAGTTAGGGAGGTCCTCTTGGAGAAGGGGCTGCTTGAGCAGTGACTTGAAGGGAATGAGCCAGAGACATGGGGAAGGACGTGAGCCTGGCATGTCTGAGAGGCCGCAAGGAGGCCAGTATGGCTTTAGAGGCGACAGCAAGCAGGGGAGAAGCAAAGGAAAGCAGAGAGGGAAGGGGTAGCTGGTACTGAATCATTTAGGGCACTGAAGGCCATTGTCAGCACTTCGGCTTTTACTTTGAGTGAAATGGGGTGCCTTGCAGGGTTGTAAAACAAGAAGTGACATGGCATAACTGATCACCTAAAAGGAACTCTCTTAAAAAGACACCTGTACCCCCATGTCACTGCAGCATTATTTACACTAGCTAAGACATGGACAACAAAGTAAGTGTCCATCAACGGATGAATGGATAAAGAAGGTGTGATACATATCTCACATATCATTCACCTACAGAAAAGAAGGAAATCCTGCCAATTGTGACAATACAGATGGATCTTGAGGGTATTATACTAAGTGAAATAAGTCAGAGAAAGTCAAATTCTGTATGATCTCACTTATAAATGAAATCTAAGACACGGAACTCATAGAAGCAGAACAGATTGGTAGTTGCCTGAGATGGGAGGTTGGAAGTAGGGAAATGGGTGAGAGAGTTCAAAAGTTTTAAATTAAAGTTCTAAGGCAATTAAGTTCTGAAGATTTAATGTACAACATGGCAGCTATAGTTAATGCAACTGTATCGTATATTTGAAAGTTGCTAAGAGAGTAGATCTTTTTAAAAAAAAAAAGATTTTATTTAATTGAGAGAGAGAGAGCATGAGAGAGAGATCATAAGCAGGGGGAGTGGGAGAGGGAGAAGCAGACTCCCTGCTGAGCAAGGAGCCTGATGTGGGACTCGATCCCAGGACCCTGGGATCATGACCTGAGCCAAAGGCAGACGCTTACCTGACTGAGCCACCCAGGTGCTGTAAGAGAGTAGATCTTAAAATTTCTCATCATAAGAAAAAAATTGTAATTATGTGTGGTGGTGGATGTGCAGTGAAACTTAACCGTGGTGACCATTTTGTAATATATACTTGTATCAAGTCATTATATTCGACGACTAAAACAAATACAATGTTATATGGCAATTATATATCGATAAACTAGAAGGAAAAGGCGGATGTGCAATGAAACTTACTGTGGTGACCATTTTGTAATATATACTTGTATCAAGTCATTATGTTCTACAACTAGAGTTCCTGCAGATTCTGTGTGCACTGTCTCAGAAAGGAGGAGCCAGGGAGAGCTCCAGTTCTTGGCCCGACCAACAGAAGGACAAAGCTATCATTTCCCTAAAGGCGGAAGGCTGCAGGAGGAAATGGTTTCATTTCCATTTTGGACAAGTTGAGTTTGAGGGGTCTACTAATCATCCAACTGGAGATGCCAAGTAGGTAGCTGGATATTTGGCAGCGTCATGAATTTGAAAGAGAGGTCTGGCTTAGGGATATGAATTTGGAAGTGATCAACACATCTGATATTTAAATCTAAATATCATCTGATATCTGATATTTAAGCCATGAGACTGGATGAGATCCCTATAGGTGTGAATGTAGAGAGAGAAACAAGAGGTCTCAGAAGTGACCTTGTGACTAGCTCAGTGAAAGTGGAATGGATAAACAAAAATGGATGAGTCATAACAGCAATTAGTGCATTTCTCCACAAAATGGTAACTCAGATCAATAGCCCTAGATATGTAGTTCATGAAAGCAACACTGTGGAATTTATAATTCGAAATGTGACTTCTTCTAGGTCCAGGCTGGAAGTGGGGACCTGATGAAGAAGGTCACAGGGAGAGGAGAGAGTAATCACAACTGCACCATATTTGTTCACTCATTATGTATTCCTTCCTTCCAACAGATAGATTTTAATGGACTAGTATGTGCCAGGCATTAATCGCTCATGTTGGGCACTTACAATGTTTTGCCACCCAGCATCAGTTTCTTCTTTCTGACCATCTTAATTTCCTTGCAGGCATTACTGCTCCCGGCTGTGGGCCGCCCTACAGAGGCAGTGAACCCACAAACCTGTATGACATGGGTACTGCCAAGAGACCAGGCATGTGACCTAGGCTTGGCCAACTACACGCTCTACACCAGCGTTTTGGCCTTTCAGCAATGAAAGAAGAAATGACTAGTGACCCAACAGAATAGAATTCAAGTCACCATCGCAAGCCACACATATAACTTTAAATTTTCTAATAGCTACCAAAGCCAAGGTAAGAAGAAACAGGTCTAGCAAATTTTAATTCTGTATCTTATTTGACTCCGTATATCCAAAATATCATCAACGTGTAATTATTCTAAAAATTATTCACAAAGTTTTACATTTTCCTTGTACGGAGTCTTTGGAATCGGATGCGTGTTGTACATTTACAGTGCAACTCTTTTTGGACCAGCGATATTTTGGCACTCGATGGCCACATGGGGGGAGTCACTGTGTTGCAGAGGATAGGATCTGAGTTCATTCATTTCGGCAGCAGCTCGCTAAGTAGACAGAACCTTCTGCAGGCTCTCAGCAGCAGGGCTTGCTTCCTGACCCTCCAGAGCTTCCGCAATCTTTGGGAAGCCCTCTTCACTATGTCCCACCTCCTGATAGAAGCAAGTCAGTAAGTTTCCAGCAGCCTGGAATGCAGTTTCTTTTGCTTAGGTTGCTAGAGTAATTTCTTCTTACTTGCACTCAAAGAAACCTCACAACTCTACTCCTGTTCCAGTGGAAAACAAAGAAGGATGTGTGCTGGATCAGGACCTTTTCACAAGGGTGGAGTCAAGAGGATTAAATGTTTGAAAAGAATAATATGAGTCTGCATGTGTTTGAATGGAAAAAAAATCTTCAAAATAGAGCTTGGGGTGAAAAGACAAAGATACATAAAATGTGTATAGTATGATTCTGTTTGTATAATTTCTTCAAAAGCCGCGCATGTGTGTATATTTGTAGGCACGCACACACACACACACACACAATTATTCCATGGAAAGAAACGAACTTGCGGAACAGGGTGACCTTTAGAGAACATGGGTGGGCCGTGGGCAGCAGGTAGGTTATGGGTGGAATTGTGTCCCCGCAATTGTGTGGTTGAAGTCCCAACCCCCAGTGCCTCAGAATGTGACCACGTTTGGAAAGGGGTCTTTGCGGAGGTAATTAAGTGAAGATGACGTCACTCGAGTGACCCCTTATCCAATATGACTGGTGTCCTTGCAAGAATCTGAGATTTGGATGTACCACATACGATAGAAGAGAGAGAAGGCAGTGTGAAGACACACGGAGACGATGGCCATCTCCAAGCCAAGGAGAGAGGCCCGGAGCAGATTCTTCTCTCATGGCCCTTAGAAGAGCCCAACCCTGCCAGCACCTGAATTGACTTCTAGTTTCTCTGTAACTGTGAAGAAATAAATTTCTGTTGTGAAAGCCACCTCGTCTGTGACCTTCTGCTGTGGCAGCCCCAGAAAACTCATACCAGGAAGCAGTTAAAAAGAGAGGTGGACTTCTTACTTTAAAGGTTTCTTTTCTGATATTTTTACAACATGTACTTCTACATAAACATCAAGAAATGGAAATACCACAAAAAGAAGACCCAGGGTCCTCCCTACCTTCCTGTGTCCCTCTGCTTCCTTCTTTGTACACATTCCCTTCTTGAAATTTCACCACCCATGAAGCAAGCTCCTAGGACCTATACGTCCCCAAAGGGAGGAAGGTAGAACTTATGACTTAACTCTTCCTTGTTCAGTTAATGGACTTGCCTGCCTTTTTAATTGTGGGCACACTGTGATGCTCATTGGAATGATTGTGGAGGCATCTTTGTTTGATTTCACTCTCTGTTCTCTTGTCAAGTTCATTATTATACTTCTATGGAGTTCCTCATCTGGAACTATGTAAGTTACCGACCTTTGCTTGTAGGCAACAGAATGTATACCTTATAGCCTTAGGCAGAAAAAAATAATTCATTGAAAGGAAAGAAGGGACCTAACAGGTTCCAAAGGGAAGCTCTAGAAACAGGTTTGGGGGAAAAAAAAAGAAAACAAAACAAAAAAAAAACCAAAAACAAAAAACAAGAAGGCAACAAAGTTCACAGGAGGAGGGGAGTCACAGCCAAAACTGATGGGCTCTTACTTGAGGATGCCACCTATGAAGTTAATCAGCTTATGCTTGTTCTTTTTTTGTTTCTGAATCCTTTTCTTTAGGATTCCATACTCAAAAGGAAAAAGTGTCTAATAAGCTTAAGTTGGCTCATAGGCCCATCCCTTAATTAGGAAAGGCAGGAAACTCTCTCCAGCAGGGAAAGTGCTCACTGCAAGGCAGACCCAATGTACTTTTGTCAGAAGAAGGGGATTCTAAGTAACAAAAATAACATATCTCTTGGATGATAATTTTTTTTTTTTCTTGGATGATAATTGATTTGTTTATTCCACAATGTAAAATTATCTGACCAGAGGCCATGTTCTGCAGGAAGATCTTTCCTATAGTGTCATCTGCCAAAGGGCAGAGTTGGATTTATGGTTTTCTTATGCAACATCCAAGATGATGAGTGATTGATAGGTGTCTAGAGTTATAATGTGAAGTAAATTCCATTATATTCTGCCTGGATAGCTCTCCTTATACTTGTTGTATGGGTCCCTTCTCTAGGTTTTGCTTCTTACTAGAAAGTTGGTTTTCCCTTTCAAGGTAGTGATCGCTGTGTTGGCCAGATCTTATTTTTCAGATAATTGAAAAATCTATCCAACACCCTCATCAGTGGGCAGGGGGGGGGGGGGGAAGTAGACTCTTGAAACCTCTTCGTTTCATCCATGTATCTACAGATCCAGGGAAGGTTTGAGTTAATCTCTTTAGGAAACAAATTTTAGAAACACATTTATTAAAGTTTAGAATTAAGTTATTCAAAGGTATGTATAATTATGGCCCAAACACTTGATTTCATTAATTCCAGTAGCATATTACATGGATTTGGGCTATGATTATGAAATCGCGGTTTTATTTTCCTCTAATTAAAGATCGAAGTTTAGGTCTAGATTTTAACCATACTCCCCCAAAGCGACTTTGGTTGAGATTTTGTAATGCAGCGGAAACGACGTGAGCTCCTGAAGTGGGGCAGACCCGTGTACGCCCGGTGTAAAATCAGTTCTCATTCCAGCTGCGGAATCTGTACCAAATGGAAACTGCAGGGTGCGGGCCTTCTGGACGAGAACCCGTGAGCAACGTTCAACAAATGTAAGTGCCTTCTCATTCATGCTCCTTTTAAAAAAATTTTTATTTTTTAAATTGAAGTGTAATTAATATACAATGTTATATTAGTTTCAGGTGTACAACATAGTGATTTGACAGCTTTGTACATTACTCACTGCTCACCACGTTAAGTGTAGTCCCCATCTGTCGCCAGGCAGTGTGATTGCAGTGTTATCAACTCTATTCCCTGTGCTGTATTTTCATCTCCATGACTTATTTATTTGAGTGGCTATGCTAGGCATAAGAGAAGAGGGCAAGACAGTTAGTTGCAGGCACATGATTTGAACTGGGACCCGAATTTGAATCTGAAATCTGCCCTATTGTAGCCACATGACTGCAGGTAAGTTTCTTAAATTCACAGAGCCTTTGTTTCTTCATCTGTAAAATGGGGCTAATGTATCTATTTCTTACTGTGATCTTTAGGATCCGATGAGACACTTGTGTCTATTTCCTGCACATCCCGAGTGCTCAATAAATTGTAACCATTATAATTTGGCAACTAACATTTTACGTGACTGACTCATTTCTGTCCCCTAAAGCAAACATTCTGTAACCCATTTAAAGCAGCTTAATGATTACTGGTTTGTTTAATCTGTGTAGGTCTGTTTGGTGTGTATGAATACAACTAGTTGCGACCAGAAAGCAGAACAAATCCTATAACCTACAATTTCCTAAGATGCTTCTAGAACACTAGCCCGCCATACGATGTGACAAAATGGGTCATCAGGAACATGTTTTTTGTTCAAACAGAATTGGGAAAACCTTAATATAAGTCACACTGCTGTTTATTGCAGGACTTTTCAGAGCCTTTAATACACTATCATGCATTGTGACTTTCCAGAGGCAAATAGTGCTGACAGATTTTCTAACTTACTTGACCAAAACAAAAACAAAAACAAAAACAAAAAAATTAACATGAGCTCAGGATATTCAGAAAACACTGTGAAGAAGGGATGGCCTAGCTGTGTTACCAGCCACTTGCCAAGCGACGTGAGAAGTATTCACGGCAGACAATCCAACTTGCCCAGAGCGCCCATTGGGAATGTAATCTAGTTCCTCTTGAAAGCAGAATTCTCCCCCCCAAATTGAGTTGCAGCCTATGAGGGAGAAAAAATTGCCACCCCACTGTTCACACTTCTGCTCTGTCTGTAAATGTTAGGAACTACCGTAAAAAGACATTTGAATTCCTGCAGCAATAAATATGCAAATACAGATTTTTCTCTAAATATGGCTAGGGCATCATTTTCCCCCTTTTACCACCTCAGAGTCCCTAAACAGGTTTGAATCTGTTGACAAAGATTTTTAAAGCCATCTAGCTGACTTTTTCTTTTGTATGCTAGCAATCTGTTCACTCTATTCCCAAGGAACTCAGATGGAGTTCTCTCTCTCTTTCCGTCTTTCTCTCTCCCTCCCTCCCTTACTCCTTCCTTCCCTGGCTCTCCCCATCTCTCCCTTTCTTATTTCTTGGCAGACTTGCCCCTGGATAGACAAATTGTAACTCATTCTGTCACTGGCAACCAAGCACTAGAATTTAGTCAATCCCACTCTATGCCATTGGCTAAGTAATTACTTGAAATTTTTTACCCACAGTTTAACTCTGTGTTTGATACCAGAGGAGTTTTACCTGCAGACGAATGAGGTCCTATTCTTTATGTACGAAATGTTCTGGTTTTCCCCAGACTTATGTGCCCGAGTGAATCTCAGGCAAAAAAATAATGTTCCACACATCCATCAACATTTAGAAGGACAGTGACATTTCCATCTAGAGCTGAAGCTGGAGACTGAACATGAAAGAGAAAAAAAATCATGTGGCAGATAAAGAATTTCGCAAAGCTTGCACTTAAGGTCAAGGAGGACCATTTTCTAAGGTTTACGTGATGCTGCTTGGGCAAGATTTTCTTTAGCTTCTTGTACTATCATTAAATTAAATGATACTATGCACATTTTCAGGATCCTAATGGTGATAGGCACTAAGGTGAGATATAGTCATGTCTTCATACTTATGGGGGGAGCAATTGGGGCTTTGCAAAAGTGAGGCAGAATTGGGGAACAATGCAGACAGGATCGATGATGTAAAAGTAGATTCTGCACCATAACGTGAGTGTCTATTTGTGCCGCCCACTCGTGTACTTCCAGGACCTGAGGATTGTGGGCACATGGTAAGGGCCGAATTACTGCTTATGTAAGGAACAAATAGATATCTACAAAGAGGCGGCTTCTGCCATGGACCCTGGTCCCCTCTATCTATGGAGTTGTATTCATGGCTAAGTTATATCCTCACTAAGAGGCATGGCATCATAGTTAACACAGGCCTTGGAGTCAGAGAGCCTTGAGGGTTAAGTGCAGGGTCAGGCCTGTCCCATCTGTGTGGCTTTGTGCAAGTTACTGAGTCTAAACCTCACCCTCCCCATCTCTACGGTGGAGATGGTGATCATTAAGACACATTCAGAGCAAAGATTGGTTAAGACAAGGTATGTCAAACACCTTTGCATTGCACCTGGCATATTGTAAGTCTTCGCTAAATATTAATATGATGATGATAAACTTTGTATCAAATCAGTTCAAATAGAGTAAGTCCTAAGGTAGAGTAGTATAGAACCAGATGCTAGGCAGTGTAAATTTTATATACTATATACTATATATACTAACTTATAAATGCAGGGACTGGGTCCAAAATCAGATGTGGCACTACATGTCACTGTCCCTCAGCCCCGCCCAGCACTGTGGGAAACATCAGGACCACAGCTGATCACACATCCCATAGAGAGCCATATAAATAATCATTTCAAAAGGTTGCTCTGGGTCAGTGGTTTTCAACCAGGGACAGGTTTGCCACCCACCCCAACCCCAAGAATGCTCCGCAATATCTGGAGTCCTTTTTGGTTGTCACAAGTGTGGGGATGGGGGCAACAGAGTGCACTCTGGGCTTCTGGTGGGGCGTGGGGGGCAGGAATGAGAATGATCAGTAGCGTCCAAACTTGGGAGCTTGGGTTTTAAAAACATGTGACTTTTTAAAGACTCCGTCAGAGTCAACATTTCTCGAGGATAAATGATTTATAAAATGATTTTTGGAGTTTGGAAAAGGCTTTGGTCAAGTGACTCAGTTTGGCTGTGAGAATTGGGGAGCAGGATGGTTCTGGGGAGCCCAGATCTGTTCCGCTTCCCGGGGTCCCCTGGCTGGGCGGCGGGGCCAACGCAGAGAGGCGCAGCCTTATGAGAATATGCCTTGAGCAAATATTCCGCTCGGGAATGTTCATAATGAGTTGTTTTAAAATATTCGAATGCACTGACTAGTGATGAAGATCCTAATGTACCCAGATTCCACTACAGATAGGAAGAGCCCATTGCATTTAGGCAGAATTATTTCATTAGTTGGCGAGGCAGGCAGAGAAAGTAAATTCTGGGGAATAATGATACTAACAACAGCATGTCTTGTTTGTTAAGCCTGGGCGCCATGTTACCCGCTGTGGTAGAGAGCGGGATGAGGAGAAACTTCGGGTCTGGAGTTCTCCCTCAGCCCTGGTGTCCACGAGCTGTGGGAGTCTGGAAGATCTATTTTTTCCTTTCTGCCGCTTACGGTTCAGTCTGTAAAATGGGAACCATTATAATACATGCTTCATGGGATCGTGGTGAGAATTCCAAAGAGTAAAGTCTCCAGAGTGCTCAGCACAGTGACTGATGCGTATGCTTCCAGGAAATGTGAGGTAATTCTCTTTGGAATAATCCTCACAGAAACTGTGTGGACGGGAGATATTTAAAGACGAGAACATTGAGAAATGGGAAGACTGTGTCAGAAAGAGATGGAGAGATTTGTCTAAATTCCCGCAAGTAGTGAGTAGCCAAACTGGGTTGAATTCCAGAGCCCACTTGGTAACCCTCGCCCTGGAAGGCTGTGTGGCGTATCTAAGGACACAGCACATACGTGTCGAAGAGAGCTCTCCTGCACTCTCTCTTCAGTGAGGGACATTGTAAGCTGATTTTGCCACTTATTACCGTGCCAGTGCTGCTGCCATCCCAAGAATGGGTTCTTGGGTCTCCAGCGGGGGCCTTAGATTCTTCAACTAACGTAAATGGCGCGTTTTACACTTGGAAAGTGGCCCTTGGAGAAATAGTGAAAGGTGTGTTAGCGTTTCCACCAAGAACTAGTTCTCAGCAGACCGGAGTGACCTCACGAGGTGCATGTCTGCTTGGATCACACTGCCTGGACCTTGTCACTGTAGCTCCCTTCAGGTGTTCACTCTTCACTGGAAGAGGCTGGAAGGGAGACACAAGTCTGTAGGCTGCCCAGCAAGGTTAGGAAGAGCCCACAGCGTGTGTGTGTGTGTGTGTGTGTGTAGGTGCAGGTGCCCATGTGCGATTGTGTGTATGTTTGAGTGTGTATGTGCCCGTGTTTGTGTGAGTGTATGTACTTCTGTGTGTGCCCATGTGTGTGCATATGTGTATGCAAGTGTGTGTATGTGCCGTGGGTGTGTTTGCAAGTGTATGTGAATGTGTGTAACTGTGCGTGCCTGTGTGTGTGCCCATGTATGTGTATGTACCTGTGTGTGCCCGTGGGTGTATGTGTGTGTACAAGTGTGTACGTGCTTGTGCCTCTGTGGGCGTGTGTTTGTGCCTGTGTATGAAGGTGTATATGTGGGTATGTGAGTGTGTGTGTGTGTGTGTTTGTGCCCATGGGTGTGTACTCTGGTTGCAGACCTGAAGCAGCCTTCACACAGTCACCCTGACCACTGCAATGGCATTTGACGAGGTCGACATTGGAGTTGTGGGAGTAGCTTGGAGTTGGGCTCCTCCTAATTATATTTAATTGCACAGCCCTGGATTTGACACTGAGTTTGGTTTGAAATGGGTGATGTGAAGAGTTGACTGTGTCTTCCCAGCTTGACGGGACTGCGATGGAAACAGTAGCTGAGGAGCGTGGCCCCACCCACAGCCCTGCTGACCTTCTGGGGGAACCTCCCTGAACTAGTCCAGGGTTCAAAGTCACAGTGCCCCTCAGCTGTGGCAGCCTTGCCCTCGGGCCTCTGCCCACCCCTGTTGCCTTCACTGCTTACACTTTTTTACCATTTGATTTTTTTCCGGCTTATTTTTTGGCCCAGTCATCTGACGATGGGTGAATTTAGGAAATAAATATCAGAAATGACTCCAGTTAAATTCATCAGTGTCCTTCCCAGGCCAGGACTCTGACTGCATCATTTGATGCAATTGTCTACACCGAGCACAGCCGGGGTCCCTCACCAGCAACCATTCTTTACGTATTCTGATACCAAAACTTTTTCTCAGGCTCACTCTGTTTTAAAATATTTTATTTTGTTGACTGTTTCCTTTGCTGTGCAGAAGCTTTTTATCTTGATGAAGTCCCCAAAATTCTTTTTCGGTTTTGTTTCCCCTGCCTTTGGAGACGTGTCTTGAAAGAAGTTGCTGTGGCCGATGTTGAAGAGGTTACTGCCTGTGTTCTCCTCTAGGATTTTGATGGACTTCTGTCTCATGTTGAGGTCTTTCATCCATTTAAAGTTTATCTTTGTGTATGGTGTAAGAGAATTGCCCAGTTTCATTTTTTCTACATATAGCTGTCCAATTTTCCCAGCACCATTTATTGAAGAGACTGTCTTTTTTCCATTGGATATTTTTTCCTGCTTTGTCAAAGATTACTTGACCATAGAGTTGAGAGTCCATATCTGGGCTCTTTATTCTGTTCCACTGATCTATGTGTCTGTCTTTGTGCCAGTAACATGCTGTCTTGGTGATCACAGCTTTGTAATATAGTTTGAAATCAGGCAACATGATGCCCCCAGGTTTGTTTTTCTTTTTCAACATTTCCTCGGCGATTTGGGATCTTTTCTGGTTCCATACAAATTTTTGGATTGTTTGTTCCAAACAAAGAGACAACCCACAGAATGGGAGACGGTATTGGCAAATGACACTACAGACAAAGGACTGATATCCAAGATCTATAAAGAACTTCTCAAACTCAACACCCCAAAAACAAATAAGTCAAAAAATGAGCAGAAGACATGAGCAGACACTTCTCCAAAGAAGACATACAGATGGCTAACAGACACATGTAAAAGTGTTCATCATCCTTAGCCATCAGGGAAATTCAAATCAAAACCGCACTGAGATACTACCTTACACCAGTTAGAATGGCAAAAATCGACAAGGCAAGAAACAGCAAACGTTGGAGAGGATGTGGAGAAAGGGGAACCCTCTTACACTGTTGGTGGGAATGCAAATTGGTGCAGCCACTTTGGAAAACAGAGTGGAGCTTCCTTAAAAAATTAAAAATAGAGCTACCCTATGACCCAGCAATTGCACTACTGGGTGTTTACCCCAAAGATACAGATGTAGTGAAAAGAAGGGCCACATGCACCCCAATGTTCATAGCAGCAATGTCCACAATAGCCAAATTGTGGAAGGAGCCAAGATGCCCTTCAACAGACAAATGGATAAAGAAGATATGGTCCATAAACACAATGGAATATTACGCCTCCATCAGAAAGGATGAATACCCAACTTTTGCATTAACATGGATGGGACTGGAGGAGATTATGCTGAGTGAAATAAGTCAAACAGAGAGAGTCAGTTGTCATATGGTTTCACTTAAGTGTGGAGCATAAGGAAAAACATGGAGGAGATTGGGAGAAGGAAAGGAAGGATGAATTGGGGGAAATCGGAGGGGGGAGATGAACCATAGGAGACTGTGGACTCTGGGAAACAAACTGAGGGTTTTAGAAGGGAGGGGGTGGGGGGATGGTTTAGCCCG
>CM052885.1:115509341-115777576 GCA_028534135.1 Potos flavus
TAAGAATTTATTCTACTAATTATTATTTTTGCCCACGTTGTATGGTAGGATAGACTATAATGATGTCCATTTCATCATTATTTGCAACTTAGTTGTTCATTTCATGCATATATATGTATATATATATATTTTAGTATTCACTGTGTTCAAAGCCTTAAGGAATCAGTTGTAAACAAACACTTAAATTTGTTTTTCTTTCCCTCATAGGGCTTATGCTCTTCTTGGGAAAGATAGACCATAAAGAAAATAAATAATTAAATAAGTAATATTAAATTGTGAGGAGGGAATGGGAAATTTGCAGGGGGTATATGTGTAATTGTAAATATGGTTGCAGGAAAGGCCTTACTGAGAACCGACATCTAAACAAAGACCAGGAGGAGGTGAGGAAGGGGCTGATGTGGAAGTCTGGGGGAGAGTTAGCTCAGGAGAGGGAACAGCAAGTGCAAAGGCCCTGAGGTAGGGTGGTACCTAGCATGTTCAAGGAACATCAGGGAGGCTATACAGCTGAAACAGAAAGAACCCAGGGTAAAATGAGGAAAGAGGTGAGGTTAGAGAAGTGACAGGTGGGAGCAGGAACAGAGTGCAGGGACTGGCTGGTGGTGACCCCGGCTTTTACTTGGGGTGAGGTGAGAATGAGAGGAAGATTCTGAGCAGAGGAGTGACATGGTGTGCCTGGTGTTTTAATCAGATCACTGAGGATGCTGAGTGGGGATTGGACTGCATGGAGGGGAGGGCCAGAGCTGGGAGACCAGTGGGGAGGCCATTGTGAACCCCTAGCCGAGACAGAATAGCATCCTGGACCAGGGTAGGGGAGCTGGAGGTAGCGACATACAGTCAGAACTGGATATATCTGCAGGCAGAAACTGCAAGGTTTACAAAGTACCTACTGTCTTTCAGGAGGGTAATAGTTTTAAAACAATTACAGCATACCCTTTCAATAAAATAATGAGAATGAGCTTTAAGAATACTTCTATGTTACATAGTTGCATGAAAGCGTCAAGATGAATAGCAATAGGATAGTAAAATTCCCGAGTTATAAAAATGCATACACACACACACACACACACACACACAGATAAGCTATTTTCATTTTTAAAAAAAATTTAAATACATCAAATTAGAACAGTTGTTTCCTCCGAGAAGGGAGATTGCAGTTGGGCATGAAAGCGAAGTTTCAGGTTTTAACTCGGTCAGTTTTTGCAGTTTTTTTGTTTCCCAGAGGGCATTCCATTCGTTGATTTTCATTATTCTTTTACAAAAGGAGAAGGGGGAAATATTCAGAAGAGGAAAATATTCATCTTCTCAAGCTTCTAAAGACCTTCCAATAAAGACCTTAACTCACCCCACACCCCACCAGTCATGCATCTGTGTTCAGAAAGGTCATTGTCAAGGTTTGCTTCAGAATTTGCTTTCCTGTTGCCAAAGGTAGGATGTTCGGAGAAACGCAATCTTTTCTCCTTCTCTGTGGCCACTGAGAACAAAATGAGATGCTGTTGATTTGCCGTTAGAGCCTCATCCTTCAGGAGAGCAAATTCTAATAACTCTTCACCCAACAGCAGTCAGAATTGGGGTGGAAGATGAAATACTTGCAGGAACTCAGAAATTGCCCTTCTAGTGTATGTTGAGGGCCATGTGAAATGAAACTGCACTTCCTCAGGTGTATTTACGTTTTCCGGTTTACATGTTCTCTCCTCCAAGGATTCGCGGAGGTCCCAGTGATAGCACAGCGGTGGATTAATGCAGTGTGATTAAGAAGAGATGGTTGTGGGGCACCTGGGGGGCTCAGTCAGTTAAGCGTCTGCCTTCAGCTCAGGTCATGATCTCGGGGTCCTGGGATCGAGCCCCGCATCGGGCTCCCTGCTCAGTGCCTCTCTCTCTCAAATAAATAAATAAAATCTTAACAACAACAAAAAGAAGAGATGATTGTGTCAAAGACCTAATCCCCCAACTCTGATCAGATCTCCTGTAAAGTCCTGCCCATACCTAGAAGATAGCATTGGAGGAAGAAAAGAGTTTTATAATTTCAGGGAAATCTATAATATCTAATGGCACATCTGGGCTTTATATTCGACTTTTTCCAAGTATGAAGTTAACAAAAATAGCTGCAATCCTAACACAGCTCTCAAATAGTCAACGATAATCCGTATAATGGAAGATGTCATATTTATCAGGACTAGCAACAGTTACCATATAATTATTTGCCAACTGTGTGAGTCCACTGTGACTGACTCATTTTTTAAAATATGTGAAATCAGACATTTGAGAGACTGTCAAAAAATGCTGCCACTCTAGATTTTCTTTCACTTAAGGGCACTAATGACAAGGCATGGCGCCACATACGGATTTCTTCGAGTTTGGAAGTCTGCCATCAGCAAGGATCAGGCCACCCATGGATTTGCTGCTGCTGTATCAGATTGAGAAAAAAATTGAATTGTAAAGAACATCATTCTCAAGTTGTACCTTCCATTGAAATGGTGACTGCTTAAAACTTGTCAGAGTGTTGAGTCCGTCTGCTTTTTTTTTTTTTAAGGCACTTGCCATTTTTACATATTGAAACATCAAAGAGCATGAGTTAGCTGCAAGAAGACATTCACCATACTGGTATTCCCCAAAGGGGTTGATGCCAGAGAAGAGTTTAGATGCATGGATCTCAAACCAGTACCATTTTTCCCACTCAGGGCATATGCGGCCACGTCTGGAGACATTTTTGCTTATCGCAGCTTGGGCAAGGTGGACCACTGGAATCTAGGTGAGGGATGGTGCTAACCATCTTCCAATGCATACGACGGCCCACCTGCAACACAGAGGTGTCCTTCCCCATGGGTCCTTTTGATCCTGAATTTATCATAGATACCAGAGATGCCCGTAGGCGTACCTATTCACATAGCTAACTTAAGGCCGAATAATAACGTACTGTGTTAATTGGCTTGGGCTTTCACAACCAAATATCATAGACTGAGTAGCTGAACTAGCAGAAATTTATTTTCTTACAGTTCTGGAGGCTGCAAGCCTGATGCCAGAATGCTAGTATGGCTGGATTCTGGTGTGAGCTTTCCTGCTGGCCTGTCGATGGCTGCCTTCTTGCTGTGTGCTCACTCTGACTTTCCTAGGTGCCTGCACTCAGAAAGAGAGACAGAGATGGCAACCTCTCTGGTAACTCTTCTTATAAGGGCACTAATTCCATCACGAGGACCCCATGCTCATGGCCTCATCCACCACTAATTAGCCCCTCGAAGGCACCATCTGAAAATACCTTCACATTGGGGACTAGGGCTCTGCTGTGGTCTGAATTGTTTGTGTCTCCCCTCAAATTCCTCTGTTGAAATCCTAACCTCCAAAGGTGATGATATTAGTAAGTGGTACCTTTGGGAATTGATTACGTCATAAGGGTCAAGCCCTCACGAGTGGGATTGGTCTTCTTATTAAAGAGACCCCACAGAGCTCCTTAGCCACATCCAGGGAGCATAAATGTGTTCTAATCAAGGGTATCCCCTGTCTCCTGAGTGAGGAGCCCACACAACGTGATCATCTGGATTTTAGAAAAATTACAGATTAGTAACTCATCTGTACTCTTCATTCCTGAAATTTTTTTTTTTTTTTTTTGGCAGAAAATGTGTACCATAGGTACCTCGTCCCCGCCCATAAAAAGTGTGGCTATTTTCCAAAAAACAAAGGACACTTGTACTCCTCAGTAGAGGAATGGTGTGGTCTGGGTTGTAGTTTGTAAAAGTCCTTCTGATTTCTCTGTGGGGAAAGTGCAGTGAGTAATCAAGAGTGAAAGTACTGAAAAGTCCAAAGACTCTCGCCACAGTCCCAAGTGGGAAATGATGATGGGGGCAGCCGTGGAGATGGAGAGAAGCAGAGGATTTCAAAGATATTTTTACAGATCAACACGATGGATGATAGAAAGGAATCAAGAGTTCTATGACTGGCAGGTGTGTAGAAGTTTCATTTAATAAGATGGCAAAGTCTAGGGGAGGAAATGACCTTGAGTGTACCTGTGATGAAGGATGGGGTAAGGGCTAAATCAGAAACTCTGCATTAGATGCAGTAAGTGGAAGAGAGTATTTGAATGTCAAGTAGTCATCCGGTGTACAGATGTGTCCAGAGGTCAGAGGAGGGCCGTGAGTAGGAGACTAGTATTTGAGCATTGTAGCATATAGACAATATTTAGGGATATGGCTTGGGTAAGACCTTTCTAGTTAGAAAGCTAAACAAGAGGGTTGATGATGAATTCCCAAGGCACTGCCCTGTTTGGAGGTCAGGTAGAGGAAGAAATTGAGAAAGAAGCACTAGAGAGGTAACAAGAAAACATGTGAAGACAGGAGACTCTTGGGAAGGATAGAGTGAGCATACTATGTCAACTGCTACTGAAGGACAGAGAAGGGTCCAGAAGCTTTAGCAATATGGACATCTTCAGTGAACTCAATCACACAATTTCTGTGGCATCTTAGGGCAGGAGCCCAGGTCAGCATTATTTGAAGATGAAATGAGACATGAGGAAAATTTATATCAGTAATATTTGATACTTACGGACTTCAGACACTAATAATCAAATTGAAGTTTGTCCAGCTGACGTTGTATGTGCAGGACACACGCTGGTAAAATACCTTTCAGATGTTCATTTATCCTTTATTTTTTTTTTCAACAAATACGTATGACATCTATCACACAGGTTTCATGGTGGGTGCTTAGGGTTACAGAGGTGGTAAAGACATATAATTTCCCTACCCTTTCAGTCATTGTCTTAGGCAAAAGAAAAAAAGTGAGAAAGCAAATAGCTGAACTTGAACGAGCTCCTTGGAGGAAACAAATATGGTGCTTGCATCATGAGTATTGGGTGGGTCCATTTTAGATGTGTTGGTTAACAGAAAGGCCATCTGAGCAGGGTGACATTTTAGGCAAAAACATGAATGATGCAAAGATCCACCACGCCAGCTGCTGGAGTATAGCTTTGCAAAAGGCCTTGCCCAGCAGGGCCAAGAGTCTGCAAACACCTTGAGTGGGCGAGAGCTACCATATTTGGGGAAGCAGAGCGCACAAGGGAGCAGGCATATGGTTGGGCTGGATGAGTATGCAGGGGCCAGATGATGCAGGGATTTGTAGACTTACACTGAAGATCTTTCCAAAGTTGCCTTCATGACTATGTCTTTGAAAAAGTGTTCTGAGATCAGACAGAAATATTTCCCAGCACAGCATTTCTAGACAGCATCTTAGTAATTTGTATTTAAAAAAATCTTAAGACACGCACACTTTAGACTAATAATTTCATTTCTAGGAATTTATGTTAAGAAGTAACTTTCCATATGCATGCATTTTTGTCTAGAAGAAAATTTGCTTGTATCTCTGAAATTCCTTGAATTCTACCCTTAAAGCCAGTAGATTTTATGACATGCAAATAATACCTCATGAGAGCTGATTTGTTTTTAAAGAAAAGAATGATTTAACAAAATACTAAAAATAATGTAATGTTCATCAATATGAGATTGGCTGATACATTCTGATCCATCTACATGCTCCAATTATACAACCATAACTATTGCTGGTAGTTATTTTACTGACATGCAAAATATCTATGATATTTAGCAGTAGGTAAAAATAAGTCAAAGTAAATATTTTATTTTTAGTTAAATTAAAAAGATAGGGTGCCTGGGTGGCTCATTTGTTAAGCGTCTGCCTTCGGCTCAGGTCATGATCCCAGGGTCCTGGGATCGAGCCCCACATCGGGCTCTCTGCTCGGCAGGAAGCCTGCTTCTCCCTCTCCCACTCCCCCTGCTTGTGTTCCCTCTCTCACTGCGTTTCTCTCCATCAACTAAATAAATAAAATCTTAAATAAATAAATAAATGAGAAAGATAAAATATCCTATAGATAAACATAAAAAGCCAATATTAATAGTCATTTTTCCTGAGTGTTGGGATTATGGGTAATTTCTACTCATTTCATTATGTTTTCCTTTCTTATCCCACATTTTTTGCTCTGACCATGAAGCACTTTGTGATTGGAAAAAACACTAAAGTTATTACCACGTTTAAGCAAAACAAACGTTAACAGCAACAGGAAAAGATCTTTTCATGATTAAGTGCTAGAGCCTCGGGACATCTCTGGAGACCACTGAATCCAGCCCCCACCTCATTTCGGAAGAAATGAACATTAGAATTAACATCAGCTGTGATGACCAACTGTTTGGGGGAAAACAGGCCAGATGGTGTTCGTCGTCCCCCTCTGGCGTGCTTCGAGAGGGTATTATTGGACTTCTTAGAGCAGCAATTACAGAACATCTTTGCAGGTAGGTCATTCCAATTACCTTCCAGCAAAGATGCAAGATATTTAAAAAATTTCTCACTGTCCCACAGTTTGTCTTTGTACAGAATGCATTTGTCCAAAGGAGTTCTTGTTTATATCCTTGAATTTTTCTTAAATAGGATGCATTGAATTATGCGACCACATCCTTCCTCATTTGAGTAGCTGATCGTGCGGGCAGTAGAGCATGATTATGAACCTGCAGTTTGCACAGGTGAATCTGGTGATTACATATGTCCACAGGCAGTTTAGCCCCATGGTCGATGGCACAATTAGGATAGATTAGTAACGAAAGTTGCATTGCAAGGCAAATAGCGTTTCCAAAGTTTCCTAAGAAACCAGTGTACTGAAGGGGCACTACACGTCCAGACTTTTAATTGGCCAAACTCGAGTACTTATTTTTATTTTTAGAGCCAAATGGAAAAGTCCATAGCAAAGACCTCATTCCAACAGGTATTACCTTGCATTTTTATTGCGAAGCTAAGAACAACACCCAGGCCAATGTAGATGAGTAGTCTTTCCTCAATGCTTCCCTTCCCTTCACCTTCCCATTATTCCTCTTGGGGATTGTCCCTGCCACACGTGTTCTGAATATTGCAGACCTGGAGATTCTAAGCAGCTAACATTTGACGTGGTTTTTGATTGGCAGTAGTTCAACAAGTATGTTGTGAACACCCACCTATTAAAGTGGTCTTCGGCCATTCAAGTTCAGGGCATGCTTCCTAAATTCTGGAATTCTGGATTGAGAGTTAAATCTCAGTTCATCCGTAAAGGAAGTTGCAGGACATTTTGCAGATGTGTGGGTATCGCAATACAGTGGACTCACGTCTTAGTTAGGAATCCTGTTCTGGGGTCCATGCTAAGGGGGAAATCACATTTCTCAAAGCACAGTTTCTCTCTAGGATTCCACAAATCTACCTGTGGAGCAGGCTTAGGGCTTTCCTTTGGGGACCCCTAACATTCTAGAGGCTTCTTGTTTGTTCCACTTTAATTTCTCCCTTCCTCCAGCTGAAAGAAGTATTTTCTAGGAGTACCTGGGTGGCTCAGTCAGTTGAGCATCTGACTTTTGGTTTTGTGGGGATTATGGGGATTGAGCCCCACGTCCAGTTGCATACTGATCATGAAGCCTGCTTAAGATTCTCTCTCTCCCACTCTCTCAGCCCCTCCCCACCTCTCTCTCTCTCTCTGGAAAAAAAAAAAAAAATTTCTGCTCTGCCGGGTAGGGAGGCAGTCCTTTTATTTATCACTTATTTCCCCAGGTTTGTGGCCCCTGCTCGGAATCTTTACTGTTCTCCCAAGGGCTTCATTTTTGAAATCCCCAAACAAGGAAGAGATCATTTTCTCTGCTCTCTGCTGCCACATACCTTCCCTGAGCAGAGATAGCAAACCAGCCCGGTTTAATGATGGCCACAGTGGGGTACCTACATCCTAACGGGGCCCAGGAGGGCTGGGCAAGTGGCAGAGGAAAATCGTACAGCTTTTATTTATACTTAGGTTTATGCATATGGGAATGGATCTTTGCCAGTAATTATTACAGAAATCAACTTTGGGATCTTCACCCAGTTCTTATGCATGGCAGTCATCCCTCGAGCACTCCATGCATGGTAGAGGGGGAAAGAGGGAGGGAAGAGTGGAAGTCCTCAATTTAGAGTGTCCGTAGCAGTGCCTGGCCTCTCGCATCACTACTGAGGGAATGCAGATTCCGTGCACACTGTGAAGTGACTTATAGACGGTGGTACCCGATTTTCAGTAAACTCACCCTCACAAAATTGCAAAAGACCGAATAAGATTCCTGCAAAGAAAGTATAGATTGGAAATAGCAAATGATTATGTAAGCATAAACACACAGCAAGAAAATGCCAGTGCTATACCTTTCCTCCCTCTAGGATCTACAGTTCCCTGCCGTATTTCAAGGTTAAGTGAAATCTGATGGAAACCGTCCCACCCTCTCTCCCCAGGATGTTCTTTGAGTGTGAGGGAAGTTTAGCCTGTCCATTCAGGGTAATGGTGATGTTTTAACAGTGAGAAGCAATGTGCTTTTTAACAGAAACTTGTAGCAAAGGCCTTTTAAAAATGAATCTGGGGTGGGCAGTTGGGATTTTAAAAATAAATTAAAAACATGGAGACAGAATTTCTAACACGTGAAAAAATATTTCCGAGGAAGATTTTTGTTGGGTTTGTGAACCCATTTTCTTAAAAATGAAAAGATATCTGCCATTTAATTTATGGAACTGGTCAGCTGATACCAGGAAAGCAGAATTTTTTTTTTTTTTATTTACAAAATTGGCAATTGGACCTGAAAATGAACACCAACATCTAGGATAGATGGCCACTCGTGTCCTTCTTCTGTTTGGATCCACTTATCTTTTTTTTTTGAAGATTTTATTATTTATTTGAGAGAGAGACAGAGAGAGAGAGCATGACCAGGGGGAATGGGAGAGGGAGAAGCAGGCTCCCCGCTGAGCAGGAAGCCTGATGCGGGTCTCAATCCTGAGACTCTGGGATCATGACCTGAGCCGAAGGCAGACGCTGAACTGACTGAGCCCCCCAGGTACTCCTCCATGTATCTTTCTGAGATGTCTTTGTAACCCTTGACTGCCACGGAAAACCAGCATTTACCTTAGAATCATACTTTTAAATCGTTCAATATATATTTTTAAAAAATAATAAAGCATATTCGATCATATTTTTCCCCATAAAATATTTATAATAATTTTTAGGGAACCTAAAAGGTGTTTTACCATGAATATATGAAATTAAATTTACCGCCATTAAGATATTCAATTCTTTAAAAAGTTCTATTTTTAAAGTTCTATTTTTAATTCAGGCGGTACAGCATACATAATATAGTGTAGTATATTTAAATAATAGATAAATTATTATACACGTATGGAAACGTGCTCACAATATTTTCACTGGGAGGAGTACATGGATATTTATTTTTTAATGGGGGTTGGGCTTGGCAACCAGTGACACAGTAATTACATTTGAAGAAGAGTCAAGGATAAAGCAAAAGTTCTGATAAGGTAGAGAAGATAGCACTTAATGTTTCTCACCTGTTTTCTAGCTTCTCATACACACCTGCCCTTAAAGGATTTGCACTCAAGGCAACACTCAGCCTCCTTCTGGCTTGTGCATTCCAGAGCCTGGACCAAGGGAGGGATGCCCTATTGTCTGACCCTGGTCCTTGCCTGTGTGCTCACGCCATCATTGCTTTGGCTCAGACAGGCCACACCACCTGACTGTCACCCTCCCTTGATCTAAACTCCCCTACAAAGACCTCCTTGACCATTTCTGGTGGAAATGAGATTCTGCCTCCTCTGAAATCCCAGAGCAGGGATTCGTGGACTGAGGCAGGTCCGATGTCTTGTGGCGATCATGGTAGCTCTTTAAAAACTTGGTTTCCTGTGCCTTCCCCTCAAAGAGCCTGATTCAGGGGAATTCAGGAAAGGGCGTTGCTTGGGAATCTATATTTCTGGAAAGTCTCCAGCTGGTTCGAGCGGTCAGCGATGCTCAGAAATCCATATCCGAGAGATCTTGTATATTGGATACGTAGCACATTCCCCTTTGCGGTATCCACTATCTTTTTAGAAATTAGCTCATCTTTCTAATTAGCTGGTAAATAATTCAGAGTCAGGGATTATTATTGCTATTGTTTTACCATAGTGGGTAAACCAGACATCATTTATTTATTATATAATAAGGATTGATTGATAGATGGGTCTTAGCGCACTACACTCTTTTTAGAATGACTCCATGAAACCTTGTAAAATACTGAGGAAGTTAATGGAATCCTATGGAAAAAGTGGTGACAGCAATAATTGAACCACTTGAATGCCAATAGGTAGGTTTTAATTTTCATTCTCGAATTTTTATTAAAAAAAGGTGTTTCTGCCATGCCTCCATGTGTTTCTTCCAAAGTAAATGATCTTTTAAAAACTTAAAAACTATTTCTACAAATTTCTCTCCAGTTATCTCTAACCAAATAACATTCAAAGGATTTTCTTTTTAATGAGGGGAGCTGTGAATCAAAAAACAAATATGCAGAAACCTATTAACAGGCCAGTAATTTAGAATGAAAAGAAAGAAATTTTCTACTACTGAAAGAGAGCTCTAATTTACATGCAAATGTGTGGAGGAAAAAAATGTATGCTGGAATTTATTTTTAATAGATAGCAGATCTAGATAAGAGACAAGAGGTAAAAATTGATGGCCTCTCAAACCCACTGCTGGTTAGAACTGCAAAGAAATGGGGCAGTGTCCTTAAGGATGAACTATTTTAATAATAATCTTGCCACTTGAGAAAAATTATTAATTCATCTAATTAACATTAGTATGTAAATTATTCATTACTGCAACTATCAGAATAAAATTAGAATTTCTAGGTTCATAAATTGTCCATGCTTCTGTCTTCTCTAGTGTAAAAGAGGCTGCATTTTGGAAGAGTAGCAACTACTTTAATGAAATATAATTACAGATGGGAGAAAAATAAGGGCATTGAATGTTATTATAAATCTGCTCTTAGCAAACAACTATGTTTAGTTATTTTGCCATTAACAGAGGACGAGGCCCATTGGCTATTTATTTGTAGTTTTTAAAAAGTTTCCCTAGTGTAGTGGTAATTAGCTGGTCGTTTTGATACTTGTTAATTAGAGATTTTTTTTTTCTTTCATAAACGGGACTCTGCTAGCCCTCTTTCCCCCCGAAGCTCAAGATCCAGCATTCATTATGGAAACCAGATGAATGGGATCAAAAGATTTCTCATCTTTGTTCTCGCTCAGTGTGGCATCACCCAGCTTTATCCATTGACAACTTTAGATTTTGCTCTCAGTTTAGGAAGAAGCACATTGGCAGGCAGGGTTTATGAAAGCCTGCGGGAGCTGAGGGATGGCGACCTGACCCGGGAATAATTTTCCCTGAAAATCTCTTGCTCGCAAGCAGGTTCACCTGTCATGGGATCGGAAGGTGTAGCCCCAAAGCGTTTCCCAACCTGATTATCTCAAACCAGCAGATGAATTCCTTTTCATTCTTGGAAAAGCACAATACTTGTTTGGACAAAAGAAGCTTGAGAAATGTATGTATCAGGCCTGTGATACGTCCTGTGTGCATTATCAAGTAAGTCCTTTGTTCTGGTATCTTCAGCTCACGCTGTTCTCTTACTCAAAACCCTGACATCGTAACCCTTTGAGAATCAAACCCAAAGTCCCCATCATGACCTACAACACAGATAAGATGGTTTCCTCCTTGTCTGTCAACTCCAGTGTTGCACTCAAGGTTTTCTGTGCCTGTTGCCAGCCACGGCGGTCTTTTTTTTCTTGTCCTTGAACTCAACGAGCTTGTTCTTGTTTTAGAATTTGTGATCTTTGGTTTCTCTGCCTGGAGTGATGCTCTCCCTCCTGATCTTTCTATGGCTGCCTCCTTTTTCAAATCCAGCTCTTACCTGAAATATCACCTCTTAGAGAGAGAGGTGGTCCTAGAGAGATCTTTGCTTGTGTCTCTAAAGGAGCTACCCTGGAGCTCTATCTTAATGGTCCTCAACCCTGATCACATGTCACCTGGAGTGCTTGGTAGAGACTACCCTGTGCCCACCAGAGTTTCTGATTCAGTTGGGTCTGGGATGAGGCATAAGAATTAGCATTTCTAAGACGTTCCTAGCTGCTTCTGACCTGGAGATCTCTCTTCGAGAACTACTGCTCTACCATGTTATCTGATTTTAATTCTCGTCACCACACCTATCACTATCTGATATTTTTTTCTTGTTCATGTAAATATTTGTCTATAGTTTGTCATCCCTACTCAAATGTAGGGTATGAATTCATTACTGTCTCTCCAGTATAACATACAGTGGACATGCAATAAATGTTTGTTGACTTGTTCATTCAACCAACAGTTTTGCATACCCATTTTATGTCTGGCCGAGGAACCAGGGGTACCAAGATTTATAAGCACGGTCTTCTCTCCGAAGGCTCATAAACTGTCGAGGAATACCACCCCCAGCGTGTGCACAATCTTTACTATAATGTGATAATTGCCATAACGAACCCATTATTACCTGACAACACAGAGGATTGTGGTTAACGGGTTTTCTAGCATTTGGATGGAAGTGAATGAGTTTATGGAAACTAGATTGGGGGTTTCATAACCTTTTAAAATTGCGTATGCCTCTGGATATAAATATGGCCTTCATAACTAGGAAATGCTCTTAAAGAGTTACTTGATTGGCAGTCTCTTGACAGAGCTCATTAAGAATTTGCTGTTTTAAAATGACTTTGGATAGAAAAATAGGGGAAATTTTTCTCTTGTTTGCATTTATGAAGCCCAGCAGAAACAGGCTTATGAGTATTTCGTTGTCAGCAATAGATCTTTCTAAGTTAATTATTAAAAACAAAAACAAAAACCAAAAAACCAAACAGATTGAAGCAAAAAAATAAATAAATAAATAAAAATTAAAAATGGGGTTGGGAATCTTACCATGTGACCAAGGAAAACAGATTTTTAGACACAATAAAGTTAGAATAGCTAGTCGGTTAAGTTTCATCAATTTCAAGGGAGAAATATCAATACCGAGTCAAATCCATATTGTCCTTATCCTTAAAGATCAACTACAGTTGAAGCTTGGCTCCCTGTCTCCACTGGTAGGACAGATCTCCTCTTTATGTGAGCAATTACCTACCTTCTTTCAGCCTATAAAGAAGCAGTTTATTTGCTGCTCAGGAAAGGAAGACAGATCATTCTGTAAACAAGCCAAAAGAAGCCTGATTCTCCAGTTCTCAAATTAAGACTCTGTTTTACCATTAGTTCTCATAAGAATAAACAAGTTGTAATGTTTCGAGTGCATCAGAGGTAAATAAAACCAAACCATATTACAAAATAAATTGGTGGAAAGATGCCTTCGTATTTCATAGCAATTAGCTGCATGATTGGTTATTGTTTTGCCTTGAGTTTTACACTGGAAAATCAAATTTGAAAATTAGGTTGGGAATAATGCAAGGCATTTGCTGCATTTATTACCAATTACTTTTTGAAGGCTGTACTTATGCATAAAACTATTTGAATTTTAATGTCATGAGGAAAATTCCTGACGTGGAAAGTTTCATTTAAAATTTTAACCTGAGGAAGAAATTCATTAGTTGTCTATTACCTGATGACTTTGAGAAAGTGGCATTAAAAAATTATTTGTCGAGCAATTGCTTTTCAAGGCCTTTGGTGTTTACAAAGCGTAAAAGATGCATATGTTTCATGAAAGATGGTTCGTTGGAGATCAATTTAGGCACTCATATATTCATAGCCTCTGTGTTTTGAAAATCCTAATTGCCAACACCAAATTAAAGTCATCGATGTTTTAAAAAATGTTCCTACATTTTATTATTGCAGTGTTCTGCATATGGCGTTATAAATATTATATACCTAGGTGGAATTGTGTCTCTTAGAGGCTCCATAAGGTAGATATATAGAAAAGAAGAATGTTTTCAGAAAGCAGAACAAAACAAAACAAAACAATCCTCCCCACCACAAACAAAAACAAACCCAAAAACCCAAAAACCAAACAAAAACAAAAAACAAACAAAAAAACCACTACCAAGGACCAGTCCTTTGCACTCTTTTCTCTGTAGCATTTTCCTTTCCTAGCTCCAGGGGACCTCCAGAAGGGAAAAGGGGACAAAGGAAATTTTAAGAAAACAGTAAAATCCAAGTCTTCAGCTTTGCTCAGTAATACATTGTACATAGTGTCATGGACATCGGACTTGAAAACCAACTTTCAGAAACATCAAAACGGATGTCATGCCTTCTGTGTCATTCCTAGGGCTAATATTTCCACTCCTGTAATGATTATTGCTTATGAATGTTGCATGTTAATTATCTGACTTGACTCACTCCTTTAAGTACTGCAGAAAACTGCCCGGTTTCCACGTCACTTTGGGCCAAATTGATCTCTTTGGTTCAAATCTAGGTGATGTGTTTCTGGGGGCGAGGGCATAGGATTCACCCTTTAGAAAGCTGTTGTTCCAATTCATGCAGAAAAAAGCATGTTGAGAGGCTCTATCTCTTGCTGAGACTTATAACGATGGCAGCAGCAACCATACTAACGGCTTCTACCATTTGTATGGTGTTTACTGTGTGCCAGGAACGACCTTTGTCATCTCATTCAATCTCTGCCCCTTCCTGATGTCCTACTACACTGATTCCCGCATTTTAGGAATGAGGACCTTCGGACTCAGAGAAATGGAAAGCTTGCTCCGGTTCCCATAGCTAGCCGAGTGGTAGTGCCAGAACTTGAGCTTCACACGCCCCACAACCTATGACCTTAAACCATTTTATAACATCCATTGGCATGAATGAACCATTCACATGTTACGTGCACCTATATTCTTCTCTTTGTAAAGGAGAGATTAAATCACAGTAGCATGAGTTGACCTCAACTCAATCATATATTCATACCTGGGCACTGAGTTGGAGCAACAGTACTCAGAGGCTTGGTAACTGGTACACATGTGACCACCACATTTGCAGTTCCTGCTCCCTTTCTGAAACAGAGAGGAAGAGGACATGTTCCCCAGTGCACGAGACTAGGTGTAGTGATGAGCTTGCTTTGGCCTGTGAAATATGAGCAGAAGCAGTGAGAGCCAGCTCCTGGCACTCCATGTCCTCTTTCCCAGCTGCAGTCACTGAAGGACACATTTTGACATTTCCGTTGATTGAAGGAGCCTCTATCACTGAGCTGAGTCATGGTCCTGCACAGAGAAATAAACACTGATTGGATTAATCACTGTGATTTTTGGAGCTGTTTGTTATATCGGCATAACTTAATCGAACCTAACTAATGTAGAAATCATCTGCATAATCCAGAACATACTATATTAATTGAGAAAGGGTATTATTATTTAAATGAAAACATGAAATTTAAAAGGTTACTTGGGGACATTTGCAACATCCCGGTATGTTCTTAAAGCTTCCACAGTGTCCTCAGTCTGCAGTTTGTAAACCATTAATCTCTACAGAGCATTGCTCCTTCTCTTGTAAATGACATTTTCTGATACTACCTGGATATAGTTGCAGTTTTATTTAAAATTCTCTGAGCAGTTATGCTCAGTCCCTGGAAATTGCTTGCTGGTCCTAAATTGATTGGGTCAAAGAAAATCCAATTTCCTGGCTGGCTGCATCAGACTACTTCCCCTAGAAAATCCTTTTGTGTCTAGAACTTAAGAACATGAAGAAACAGATAGCTACCAGGCACAGAGTGCTTATACTATTCCATGCTTGAGTTAAGTGTCTGCAGCCAGCACTCTAGTTTGGTGGATCCAGTATCCATTTCAACCCACTCCTCTGTAGAGGCTGGGAAAGCTAAGTACCTACATTCACAGCTCCCTGTGAGCAGTCTGGCCCGTAAGGTCTAATCTAAAGTGGGTGGGTTCTCCAATAGCTGTTACTTTAGTCTTAAAAGTGACAGCTTAGTTTGGCTGTTCCATTTCATCTTGCTGTGAATGCAGGTGTAATAGCTGGAACCGCAGCAGCCGTGTTTGGAGTCTGATGGAAAAACCAAGGGACCTTCCCATGTGGAGCCATTGGAATAATATCAGCAACTGTCTACTTCCAGACTGTTGTTACCTGCAACTGATAAACTTCATATTAGGCTTTCTGTTACTGATAGCTGAATGCAATCCCAACTGAAACGTACCTGAATTTCCTCACTGAAACCTCACAGAATGCAGAAATGGCAGTAGTAAGATTATACCCATTCTAGAGGTCAGAACAAAGAAAGTCCAGATAGGTAAGTTAATTTTCCTGTATACTGTCTTCCTAGCAAGTGTGACTTTCTATAGCTTATAGTTTAAGCTCCATGAAGAGGAGGGCTTGTTCATCACTGTCTTGTCATAGTTCACAAAAATTCATCACCATTATATCTGGTGATATACCTGGAATATTCTCAAAAATCTGTTAGATGAATTAATAAAGGTCATACAGAGTTAAGGAAGAATTCCAGGCCAGGATACACCCACGCTCTTAACCCCATTGTGCCAACATGAATGCCAGGCTCCCTATCAGAAGCCCACTCTTAATTCCTTTTTTGTCAAAATGAGAGTTTTTGTACAGATACATGTCATGGGATTATCTCTTTCAGGAAAAAAAAGAAATACCTCTTAGGAAAAATCTCCTCTACAAAGACTCTCTCAAAATCACAAAAGCTATCACCCAGCACTAAGATATTCTAATTAGCAAATTCCTCCTGGCATCATGCAAACACCCAAAGGAAAGAGAAGAGCCAGAGATGTTTGGAAAATTTTCCTAGGGGAAAAGGTTGGGGAGGAGGAGGAACCTCCGTCTGCTAATTAAAAGAATGAACTTGAGCTAAAAAGCCATGTGGGACTGTTGTCGTAGTAACATGATCCAAGTCAGAAAGCACGTCTGAGTTTCTATTCCAAAAAAATAAAACAAAACGAAACAAAAAAAAAAAACCCTCTTGGTCTGAAAAGTGTGGCTTGTGATGTAAGATGCCAAATTTCGGGCCTAAACTTGGGAGATTTTGAAGCTTTTATCCCACGTCAGTCACACTAATCCCCAGATACAGGGAAGATTGCTTATAATGTTATGCCAATAATAACCAGGGGAGAAAAACACAAGGTAATCTGCAAGCATCATTTGTTAATGTTATTAAATGTCATTGAAAAAGAAAATAATTGGAAAGATTCATTCCAACAGTCCTATCTTCTCTCATTTCTTTTGAGTAGTTAGAAAACTTTTGATTTAAGTAGGTAAGTTATATTAAATCACTTCATTAGAATGCATTAAATATTATCAGTTATATAATGTGTGTGTATATATGTGATGTGTATATATGTATGTGTGTGTGTGTGTGTGTGTGTGTGTGTGTGTGTGTGTGTGTGTATGTGTATCAGTTAGCTACTGCTGCGTAACAACTCCCCTCCCCCAAATGCACTGACTGGGTGAGCATTCATTATTGATTGTGAGTCTATGGGCCGGCTTGGTGGTTCTGCTGATCCATGCAGGATTTGGCTGATCTCAGCTGAGCTTATTGCTACATCACCTGTAGACCAGGTGAGTGGCTCTGCTGATGATGTGGGATCCTTCAGATATACAGGGGTTTGTTAGCTATACATTGGTCCCAGACAGCCTTGGCCCGAACAGTTGGGCTCCCTCTTCCCTGCGATCTCTCATCTCTCAGGAGTCTGGTCCAGACTTGTTCCCCTGATGGAGGCAGGGCTTCTAGAAAAAGCAGAGGTGTCCAGGGCCTCTGGAGTTAGCTTTTAGCTTTATTCATCGTACAGCTCCTAGCCGTTCTTTGCTCAGCCTTGTCGAGTTGTGCTCTCCACGTGCCGGGTTCTTATTCAGAAGAGACTAATGGGACTGCCCTGCAGACATCTGGAGTTCTTTTTCTCGATAGCTGCCTATTTTCTGGAGCCCTGTCCAGTATCTGCCCGCAGCCTCCGCTCCCTTCTATCTTCTCAACCCTGTGAGATGACCAGGCCCTTCTCTGCATTTTCCTTCTCGGACTTCAGTCTAGAGTGTGCTTTGTAAGCCACAGAGCTGTGACAACAACAGGGCTCGCTATTTGGTATTTAGGAATCAATCCTTACTAACTATTGACGGCATCTGAAACAGTGGTTTCATAGATTTTTCTCTGTTTTCTAGTTTATGGGTAATTCCAGTGCCGGGTACTCCATTATGGCCAAAGTTAGATGCCATTTTGAGCCAGAATCCTCATCTAGTGAACTATCTACAATTAGTGTCTGCTTCTGGGATATTTTTAACCAGACTCCTCCTTAGCATCTTTCCCAAGCAACTAGCCAGATTGTGGTAGAAAAACATGCTCATTTTAATATTTTATTACGCATCTTAAATATCCAAAACATTATTACAAAAAGAAACCTGAATGAGGTCCAGCCTCTACGAAAATCATTTCATTCTATTACCTTTTGAATCGGATTATTCTTACTGCTCTATTGGCAGAGATGATTGAGATGTGATTCTTTTCAGTAAATATCCTGGATCAGACTCACATCATCATTCATTTTTGCATCACTGAGAAGTCATTCAAATGCACTGCCTTTTTACAAGTCAGAGTTCACCATGGTAGGAGCAAATATGTGATTTCATTTTATTAGTGTATTATTATTATTTTTATTATATTTCAATTAGGAAAGGGGTTTACCTTAGACATTTTTTTCCTTATGAATTTTCATGCATTTGGATTAGAAATATTGTAAGTTCGAAATTTCTTTTGGTGCCTGTATGTCCTTGCCAATTTCTTCCTCGTCATGGTGCCCGCTATAGGGATTGTGCCTGTAAGACGTTCCCTAACAGTGTGGTGATGATAGCTCATGTGCTCGTACCTTCTAGAAGAGCACCAAACACACAAAACTATAAGACACAGGGCGGGTGAAAAAGCAGACTTCATATTTGGGTTAAATCTTTAATAGAAGTCTTTATTAATAAAGTTCTCAGTGGAAGTCAGTGTAAATATTTAGATAATTTATGATTTTTTTCCCCTTAACTCAGGGTGGATTTTAAAATAATGCTTACGACCCCAGGCTCAATTTTTATAAGGATTTTTCAATTCTTGCTCCAGTGGAACAGAACTGTAAATCATTTACCGCATCAGTGCACTAACAAAATGTTACATCACTAAATTGCCCAGAAAGGGGCCCTGTGCTCACTCATGGAACAGTATGCATGCACGCACGTGTGCGCACACACACACACACACTACCTGTACACTGAGGCAGAAATCTAAGCCCAACCCCTTCATCCTGTCCTATTTCCCCTCTCTGAAGAAGACATCTTGGGCCTTATAGACAAACAAAGCAAGTGACAACTTTTGGTGTGGTAGCAATTTCAGATTAATGGCCTACTCATGCGTGAAGACTTAAAGAAATGATAGCCAGTTACAAGTATTAATCATTTCTTGACAAGCTGCCCTCACGGCACCATTTTTATAGCTCGGTGGTCAATTCTGTTTTCAGATGGAAACCATTCGGTTATATATTGGCCCTGTCTATGACAGCTCTCCTACTTTTCAGTTCAAAATCCGGAACCAAGAAGGTGCTGGGGAGAGAGGAGGTGTGCTGGTGATGCCTTTCCAACGAATCGAGAGCTTTCATGTCGGCTTTGATTTTGAGTTAAATGCAAACACGATGATATTAAAAACATGACCAAAGAGCATTGCCTTTGAAGTCAGAGATGAAAAGCACATGCAAAATAAGAGATAAGCTCCCTTTCTCAGTGATAAGGCCATCTCAATGCTATGAAATATAAATATAAGTGGGATTTTTGCCCTGTGGCCCGTTTGATCTAGTGATACCTTTCTTGATGGCATGCGTTTCTTCTACACACTGTAATAACAGGGGTGACATCATGAGGGCTCATTGTCCATTAGCGGAAATTGCAAGGACGCGTTTGGAATCACAAATGGTCATTCCAACTATGACACCCTTAATTCCAAGGATAGTTAATACCTTTTTGTGCGAAGCCTCACGACACATTTCTGTGAGTCCCTCTGTTCTTTCAGCCTCGTTCCCTTGTCACCTGCTCTCAACACAAGATAGATAGAGCCCCACTGCTCCAGTCAGAGTCAGACTGTGCTGTTCTTCTTTTCCAGCCCCCAGTTCGTTCCCATCTTAGAGTGAAGGCGAACGCTTTCTTCCGACCCACAAGGCTCCCATGATAGGGTTTGGGCAGCTACTACCTGAGAGCCAGAACTAGCCCACTGCTAATTTTCCGGTAGCAAATGAGCTAAAAAAAAAAAAATGCGTTTTTTTAAAAATATATTTTTGAATGATTGAAAAAGATCAAAAGAATATTTTGTGTCATGTGGCAATTATATGAATTATTATATGAAATTATATGAAATTTACATTTCAGGCTCCATAGGTAAAGATTTATTTGAACACAGCCATAACCATCCGCTTAAATATCTGTGGCTATAGTGGAAGTGAGTGAGTGTAACAGAGACAGCATAGCGCCCACAAATCCAGAATTATTTACCATGTGGCCCTTTGCAGAAAAAATGTGCTGCCCCCTGCCTTATATCCCCTCAGGGCCTTTGCATTACTCCTTCTTTGGCTCAACATGGTTTTTCCCTGCAAACATCTTTGTGGCTTTCGACCTCAATTGCTTCTGGTCTGTCTATGCAGAGGTTACCCTCTCCCTAAGGCCTACGAAGTGATCCTATTTAAAAAGGCAACACTGCTCTCTCCTCTTGTGCTGAATTTACTTCCAAAATGTGGAAGATGGAGATCTAACAAGCTCAGATTCTTACTTTGTTCTTTTGTTTATGGTTTGTCTCCACACTCTAGAATGCAAGTTCTAGGAGGCCAGAACGTTTCTGTGGTTTCCTGGCTCATGGCAGATGCTTGGAATATCTATACATTTATTTTTGTTGTTGCATCCATGCCTGAATATACATTAAACACATACGCACATATTGTGATTGTGTCCTCGATTTACTATCTATGCAGAGAGACTGTCAGTAGGTACTTTCGTTACAGAGGACTTAAGTGATGAGGATAATGTCTATGGTGTCAAATTTGTCTTCACCACGATCTTTCCAGGAGTTTCCCCTTCCCCTTCTTCCAAGGTCAGAACTACTTCCAACTCTCTTGGCAAGATCGTTTCTTCCTTTTTTTTTTTTATTAACATGTAATGTATTATTTGCCCCAGGGTACATGTCTGTGAATCATCAGGCTTACACATTTCACAGCACTCACCATAGCACATACCCTCCCCAATTTCCATAACCCAGCCACCCTATCCCTACTCCCTCTACCCCCCCCCCAGACACCCTCAGTTTGTTTCGTGAGTTTAGGAGTCTCTTATGGTTTGTCTCCTTCCTGATCCCATCTTGTTTCATTTCCCTCCCCCACCCACCACGACCCCCCACCCTGCCTCTCAAATTCTTCATATCAGAGAGATTGGCAAGATCGTTTCTGTCTGAGGTTTGGTCAGTCCTGATGTAGGCAGAGCTTTCTGGAAAAAGCATCTAGAAGTTCTCTAGACTCTGTCCATTGAACTATCCCTGCACTAGGCTCTCTTTCAGCTCATAATCCTGAGTGTAGTTCTTTAAAAATTCTGTTCCCCCATAGCAATACTCATAAAAACCCACCTTGACTGAATGCTTTTTTGTGCTAGGCTCTCTACACAGCCACAGACTTATTTACCCCCGAGGGAAGTAGGTGAGTGCAAGCAGTGTCTTCGGGATTGATCCCAGGTGCATAGGACAGTGAAGACAGGAGAGCTGGAAGGTGAGAGTGGGCAGGCAGTGCACTGGAGGCTGGTCACTGCTGTGGGTGACTGTGGCTCTATCCTGCTCTGCCCCCTCGGGAGACTTCCCCAGGGCTCTCCCGGAGGGGCGAAGAAGCAGGGGTATCATTTGAGAATTGTTCCTGGGGAGTTTCCCCCAGTCCTTCTGATGCTTCTGATGTGTCTCATGGGCAGGCTAAGCACATCTCCTGGCCAGCAGCCTCATTGGCCACGAGAAGAAAATCAGCAGTCGGTGCCTATCGCAAAAGCCTCCAGGGGTCCGTGGAGTAGCCCAGGTGACGCGGGCAGGGCATGGAAAGCATCGGCTCTGACACTTTCCATCATTCCCTTCAACTTCCCAGTGGCTATATGAGATCCGCCTGTTGCCCCCATTTTTGGGGCAAACAAACCGAGGCTGGGAAATGTGGCAGAGCCATGACTCAAGGCTGATTCGGTCTGATTCCTAAGCGGCTCTCTTCATTTGCTCCAGGTCTTTATGCAGATACTGCCTTCTTACTAACACCTTCAGAACATCCTCTTTAAACGCAGGACCCTCCTGCTTCCGCCCCTTTGCCTGGACCTTAGGCCAGATGGGGCTTGGACTGAAAGCATGGGCTTTGGGGTTGGAGTCACTCGGGGTGAAGCGGTGCAGATAGCCTGGCCCCTCCCTGCTCCCCCTTGAAGCCCTTGCATTGTTTCTCGCAGCCCTGCAGGTCCTCTCCCCATCACACCCCAAATCTCCAAATCCCCTCTTGCCACAAACTGCATGACTTCTGAGTGCTTTTCTTTTCTTTCTTCAGTGCTATGCAACCCCTCCTGCCACAGGGCCTTTCCACACACCCATCCCTCTGAAATACTCTTCCCCTTCCCCACCCTTCAGTCCTACCTCAAGCACCACTTCCTCAAGGAAATCTTTCCAGACACCTCTGTACTTACCACTCCTATTCTGGGTCAGGTTCCATTTTTACAGATTTCCAGAATCTTCCTTTCTTGAAGATACTTCTCTCACTTGGACGCCAAGCTTTCATTAACAGGGTTCTATGATTATCATATCTATTCTTCCTAAACAGCAAGCTGTGCTCAGCATATCATCCTCTTCCTTGCTGTCCCCTTGCCATCCTGGCCGATGCCCAGCCTGGGACCCACTTCTCGGCCACTGGTCGTTGAATGGTATCAACGCTGTCTTGCCCGTCAGAACATCTACACACACACCTTTCACTGTAGTTGAGGGCACCCACAGGTGTTCATATCCAAACCACGAAAGATTCGTAGAGAATTTCTGTTTTGTTTTTCAGCAAGATAGGTCTCCCTCAGCTGAGCCAAGCTAATTTGTTTGATCATGTCCTCAACTGCACCCATCAATAATTAAGTGAAGTATCTCACAGACGGAAAATCTTTGGATTTTCTTTTTCATTCCTAGAGGGGGAGACATTTAGTGGAACAGTCGAATAAAAGTCATTTATCCTTCAAAGCTGAATTTCAAAGGGACTTTGAATGAGCATCTACAAGATTGCCAAGACAAATAACGTATTTGGGGAGGTACGGCGATTGGATTCATATCCCCAGATTGTACGTAATGCACTTAACTTCTTACAGAACGAAATAAAAGTTGAAAAATAAATTCAGCTTTCCTGGGATAAGGACATGAGATATTGTCACAAGGTGAATATTTTTTCACCAAGGCTTTCTATGGCCTTACTGAAATAATAGCTGTATTAGTCAAGGCAAGTGATGTTATGCTACAGTAACAAACATTCTTCATCCCAAGTCTCAGTGACCTAACACAACGCAAGTGTATGTGTTACTCATGTCACAGTTGAATGCCAGTCATGCAGCCTTCCTCCTCCTGGACCATGGGATCCCCAAGGTTGCTGAGGCAGAGAAAGAGGGAGGTAGAGGGGTCACACTGGCTGTGACCTACGTTGGTCTGGCAACTGTCGACATGCCTTCTACTCTTACCGCAACCCAACTCCAAGGATCATGCCTTTGGTTTTAACAAGATCGTGTATAGTGCTGTGGGGGACAAGGATGGAAGCAGATAACTAGCTAGGAAGCTACTGCACTTGTTAAGGTAGATATGATGGTGATAGAAGGTTTGATCTGTAATCAATGCCCCAGATTTTTTACGGCTGCTTGATTTCCCTTGCCAGGAGCACCATTCTCACTTTTGACTGAGATTAATGCTAACTGCTATCTTCCTTTGGCCTCATTCCCTGCCTCTTCCCCCTACCCAACTCCCTACATGCAACCTGGACTATGAAGTTATCCCTTACTGAGAACCTCCCTGGACCATTTCCAGAACAGGTCTTATGTTGTATCTGCAGAATGGACAGCAAGTCCATATCCCACATTTAAACTTAATGGCATAGATGCTCTTTGCTCCAAATCTGCATTCTACGTGTGCATAATGGGTTACGTTACACTGAACACGTACGCCGACTGTAATTTGAAGTGCCATGTGTTTACATAACATGTCTGAAGTCAAGCTGTTATCATCTTTATTATAGCTCAAAATGATTTGGCATTAAATCGATCCTCCCATATGTTTCTGGTAATAAAACTTTCTTGGAATCACGCAGTATTTCGGTCTCACCCGTGAGGAATTCCTGCTATGGCTGCTGGGCACTGAGAATGAGAGATGTTGCTTGTTTATCTGTGTGTGTCCCGCTCCCAAAGCAGAAAGCATTGCCTCTCAGCGGCACACCCCATTGAACGTCCAGCTTTTGTTTGTGTCGAGAGCCAAATCAATAGTTACAACAAGTGATTAAATACAGCACGGAGATGCCAGTCATGGGTCAATGCATTAAAGAGGGAGCGCCAGAGAAGGCAGCTTTAGAATAATACAAGGAAAGCATTAGTCGGAGAATAAAGACCAGGCTTCCAGTTCTTGTTGTGTGACTCTGTGACTTATTCTGTCTGCTCCTCCATTTTCTCACCTGTATGGTATGGAGATTAATCTGGTAAATTCTAAGATTTATTTACTTATTATTTTTAGAGAGAGCAAGAGAGAGAGAGTGAGAGAGAGTGCACATGAGAGGGGGGCGAGGTGCGGAAGGAAAGGGAGAGAATCTCTAGCGGACTTCACACTGAGTGGAGAGCCCACCTTGGGGCTTAGTCTCCAGATCCTGAGATCATGACCTGAGCCAAAATCAAGAGTCAGGTGCCCCTAATCTGGCAGATTCTAGAGTTCCTTTCATCGCTACAATCCTGCTATTATATACTATTTTTTAAAAGATTTTATTTATTTATTTGAGAGAGAGAGAGAGAACAAGCTGGGAGGAGAGGGAGAAGCAGACTTCCCACTGAGCAGGGAGCCTGATGCAGGACTTGATCCCGGGATCATGACCAAAGCCAGAGGCAGATGCTTAACTGACTGAGCCACCTAGGCGCCCCCCCGTTATTATGTACTATTTACAAAACATAGTGGGAGATCAACCAGCTCTGCTAATGTGTCCTAAAAGAAATAGGTGGAATTACTTTTGATGAAATATTATGCAGCCCCTGAAAGAGGTGTTTTAAAAGAATAATAGCATGCAGGATCAGAATTAATAATTAGTTAATAATTGATCATCATGTAGGAAGGAATTCTAAAAACAATACCAACTTTTGAAAAAAGAGAACATATGTAGGTAGGTAAAGAGGGATAAAAAAGTTAACAGTGCTTATTTCTGAATGATTAACTTATGGACGATTCATATTTTATTCCTAACATTTTTCCTGTATTTTTCAAAATTTCTATCATCTGTCAAAATTTCTCTGATTCCTTCTCATTGCCTCCCAGATTTGAAACTTTGTCAGGTGCCCATGCCTCGATCTCACCTGTAGTTTGCAGCCACGCAGATCCTATTCCCTCTCTACCTTTTTGTAACAAGTATTTGTAAAATATTTTAAATTATGAAATTAAATCCATAAGTAATATAACCTAGTTATACACATAAGATATCTTGCAGTCACTATAATTTAAAAAGCTGTAAAAGCAAAGTACATGAAAATAAAATAATATGTATTTTAAAACACAAATGCTTGAACTTAACTACACCGGATGTTCCAGTGAAATCGCTTAACACTTGTGCCACACATGGGAGCGTCATGGATTTGGCAGCTTCTGGTCCAGGCTGATCCGGTGTATAGACAGCCATTCAAACTCCGTGATCCACACAGTTATCCAGCATGGGGTTTGGCAAGAGAACAAGGTGGCCAAGATCTCATAAGACAAAGTGGAGACCTCCATTAATTCACGTAGTAGTTTCACATTTGTGAAAGTCACTGCATATTGCATTGGGTTCCTATGTAAATGGCGTTCGGGTTCTAGTCTCAGCTCATTGTGGACAGATGTTTCCCTGTGAATCGTGGCTGAAAGGGAGGCAGAAGGCGAGACGGTGTTTCCATGGGCAGGACCATCGTACGCACTGCAAGACACTGGCCTCTCAAGCTGCCCCCCCTCCCACCGTCTTCACTAAATGCTGATAGAAACCCCATTACCAAGACAACCAAGAAATGTCCCGTGTACTTCCTCTTTCCTTTGGGGAAGCACCAGGGCTTGTCAGGAAGCCTTATTGTCCCCCAATTCTGCATTTATGGTTTCAACTCTTGCCATGTCCTCCAATCCTCTCAGTCGATTCCTGTTCCTTGAGAACAGCGTGCCGGCTGTTGGTCTGTCTGGAGTGTCCCGCCTCCTGAGCTTCCTGCCAACATGTCATCACACTTCATCAAATCTGAGATGCCTTTGACAACTGTGATGCACCATTACTTCTGTGCCACCAGGAAAGAAGGAATGTTGCCAAGAAACCTGTGGCATGCTATTGAGTGTAAGCTGCATCCCAATTTTGAAGCTATAAAATGGGAAGAAAAATGTGCATTTAGAGTTGATGAAATCTGGTCTTTACTGTTCCAAGTCAGACTGCCGTGGGGGGATGGAATACCTAAGGAAATACACACCCGGACGTAGAGCCAGCAACCTAGCTCACACATTGACCGCAGTGGTAACCAACCACCCCCTTTCTTAAGTCTTTTTTTTTTTTTTTTTTTTTAAGAGAGTGCACTAGTTAGGGGTGGAGGGAGAAGGGGCAGAGGAAGATGGAGAGGGAGAGAGAGAATCCCAAGCAAGCCCCATGCTCAGCGTGGAGCCCGATGCAAAGCTTGATCTCACCACCCTGAGACCGTGATCTAAGCCAAAGTCAGGAGTTGGATGCTTAACCAACTGAGCCACCCAGGTGCCCTTCCTCTCTCTTAATTCTTAAAATGGGGCGGGTGATTAGGTGTTGGGAGAATTAAACAGGATAATTCATGCAAAGCACCAAGCTCGATGTCTGGCCCATGGTTAGCCCTCAGTGATTGCTGTTATTCATCATTATTAATAACAGACAATTATCATGTCACCTTGACCGTGAGTTTGTCCTGAATTTTCTTAATCAGAAGTACCCCTTCCTTTTAGTGGCCCTTTCCAGCCATTCACGTTGAAATTCTCAGTTTCTTTGTTTCCTCTCTTGGGTGTGAACTGGCTAAGAACTAGGCTGGGTAAGAACTAGGCTGAGGGGCCAGCCACCTCAGAGACAATGCCTGCTGTGGAGGCTGGCACACAGTAGGTCTGCAATCAGCCTTGAAAGGCATGAGTGGCATGATTAAGCAGGGAGAAAACACAGACTCTGGATTTGCAAGCCCCCTCCAGCCCTCTGCCGCCTTCTTTTAAAACAACAGAGGATTCTTCAGAAGGAATCTTCCGTGGAAGCCTGGCTTGTAGAAACACAAAAGAGGAGCTCTTTCAGTTGAAGGTCTTGGGAGCCTCATATCCCCCAACCTTTCTATCCATCAAGAGGTTCACCACTATCGCTAAGGTGTTCAGGGCTCATATGGAAAGTAACATTACACATGCACACGCACACACACACACACACACACACACACACACACAGAATGAAGCCCTAAAAAGAGAAATAACTTGCTCAATTTCTCAAATAGTGATTAACATTTACTCCATGTTGACGCTGGGCCAGGCACTGTGCCAGCATTTCCCAGGCGTGATCTTCTATAGTCCTTGTGACAACCCTGTAAGGCATCCATAGAGAATTCCTAACCCGCAGAGGAAGAAACTTCTGTTTAGCTCACATGGCTGATGTGCCAGAGCCAGGTTTTGACCCCAGGGTCCCGGATTCTAGAGCCCCACATTGAATCTATGGTGTATCTTGGGTTCATTCGATCAGTGTCGGAAGCAAGTCCATAATCAGCTGGCTTGTCTTTCCGAGTTTGTGTGTCTTCTCAGGAACACTACTGAGAAGGTTTACCTAATGATCTTTCACAATCAGGGCTTTTAAATAGAGCAAAATGTGCTCATTCTTCAGCGGCTTCGTCACACCTCACAAAGCACCGTATGAAAGAAAAGAAGGTTTCTTTCTGTAATTTCGGTCCGAAATAGTGAGCCAGGTGAAGAGAGAGGGAAAGGAGGTGAGATTTTATTAATGCGTCAAACCCGGCTCTGTATTGGGATGCATTTCTGAAAAGAAAAGGAAAATAACATTCTGATAAAGCAAGCATCATTATGGGAGGCATGTGGTTCCGCGAGATAAACAAGCTAGCTCTGATTTCTCTCTGAGGAGCACTATAGTAGTATAGTTTTACATCTGATGGCTTGAAGTCAGAACCCCAAATGCTAGATTTTTGTTGGGGCTTCGTGAATTTGGCCTCTTTATTCTTTTCCCTCCCTGGCGATTCATGGTCCTGAAAACGGAGCAAAGATGATGAAAATTGTAACCAACGGCTTAGTAAATATGCAGGTCGTTTTTCCTTCTTATTTTCTTTGAAAAAGATGGCATTGTAAATTTGCCAAGTCATTTTTTTTTTCCTAAGGCAGTGAAAGCAGAATTATCTGTTAAGAAATGTTTGAAGCTGCCGAGACCCTGCTGAGTGGCCCCCAACATCTAGAACTCAGACTGCGGCAAATGTGGGGAGTAAGAAAGTTCTCCTCCTGCTGTTCCTGGAAGATAAAGTAATGCTCCTTAAGGCTTAGAGTGATGTCCAGAGATTCAGTTTGACTGTTAGGATGCCGATCATCCTATAGAAGTCTTGCCTCATGTTACTTAAATGTCACGAGTGCTAGGTACCGTCTAAAATAGTGGCGGTGGGGTGCCTGGCTCAGTCGTTAAGCATCTGCCTTCAGCTCAGGTCATGATGCCAGGGTCCTGGGATCAAGCCCTGCATCGGGCCCCCTGCTCAGCGGGAAGCCTGCTTCTCCCTCTCCCTCTCCCACTCCTCCTGCTTGTGTTCTCTCTCGCTGTCTCTCTCTCTGTCAAATAAATAAATAAAAATCTTTAAAAAAAATAAAATAGTGGGGATGTTTCCCTCTGTATATACTCTCTCCATTTTAAAGGTGCTTTTATTTAATGGCACAGCCATTTGATCTACAAGAAATGTTTGCTCACCCAGAACTCAGCGAGACAAAAAAATTTCAGTTGGTCCATGACTGATGTTCATGATGATGAGCCTATTGTCTTATAATATTTTAAAGTTTCTTTGAGGGGCGCCATTTTATTCAGTCAGTTAAGCATCCAACTCTTGATTTTAGCTTAGGTCATGAGCTCAGGGTCACGAGATCGAGCCCTGCGTCTGGCTCCACGCTGGGCATGGAGCATGCTTAAAATTCTCCCCCTTCCTCTCTCTCAGCCCCTCCAAGCCCACCCCACACCTGCTCCTGCTCTTTCTCTCAAAAGAAAGAAAGAAAGAAATGAATTAAAGTTTTGAATCATCAAAGAAAGGTCAGACTCTGCTAAGTGTATTTCTACTGTTCTGTACTTATACTTGAGTTGCTTGTCTGCCCTGTGCCTGAACAGGCACCCATAGCAGCCATCCTTAATTGATGATGGAAACCTTTCTTCCGGAACTCCGGGCTAGCCTCACCATCTAAGCCTTTACTAAAACCCGGGCAACACTGATGCTAATATATGGAATAATACTTATTTGCCATTCAGTTAAATGATATGCTTTTGTACGAAGAATATTCCGTTAAGAGCTAAACAGGATTCTGTTGATCTTATGGAAAACCGTTGTGTGGATTGCATGTTAATTTGCTTTTACTGTGTCTTTTGTGATATTAGTTATTTTCTTCAGTGTGTGTAAAGCTAAGCAAAGTTATGCAGGATACTGATGGACTTGGGCAATGTCAGGAATATGAAGTAACAATTCATATATATTAAAAGGTTAAAATGTGGTTACATTAACTTGGTATATAACAACATATATATAATATATGACATATAATATACATGACATTCTTTGTATCTATTACACGTATATGTTTTCATTTCCCTTGGGTAAGTATATAGCAGTAGAATTACTAGGTCATACGGTAAATGTATATATAAATTTACATGAGATTTGCAGTTTGCCAAAATAATTAACTAATTTCCCTTCCCATCACCAACTCACGAGACTTCTAGATGCTCCACATCCTTACTAATATTTCATAATGTCAGTAGTTTTAGTTTTAGCCATTCTAGGGGGCATGTAGTAGTATCTCCCTGTATTTATCATTTGTTTCCCTGATGAATATTGACAATGAGCAATTTTTCACATCTTAATGGCCATTCTTCATAAAAGGATGATGAAATTCTTTCTCATCTTTTCATTGGTTTGATTGTCTTTTTATTAATGACTTGTAGGAATATCACTGCATCGTAGATATAGGTCCATTGTTAGATATAACCTTTGCAAATATCTTCTTCCACACTGTGGCTTTACTATTCATATTCTTTATGGCAGTTTTTAATGAATGGAAGTTTTTCATTTTGATGAAGCCTAATCTATGAGTTTTGTATCCCATCATAGAAATTTTTGCCTATCCCAGGTTGCAAAGATATCATTCTCTATTTTCTTCTTAAACCTTTATAGTTTTATTTATCATATATAGGCATAAGACCCATCATGATTATTTGGTTCAATTTTTGTCTATGGTATGAGGTAAATATTAAGGTTATCTAGATCTTCCATTCATGATCTATTGAAAACACTCTGTTTCTTAATGTATTGCTTTGCAACGTTTGCAAAAGTCAGCTGGCCATAAGTATATGGATCTATTTCTGGAATTTCTATTCTGTTCCAGTAATGGATTTGACTATTCTTATGTAAATATCACATTTAATCTGAACTTAGTAAGTCCTTATCTTAGTAAGTCTTAAGATCAGACAGTATCCATCTTCCAGTTTGCTGCTTCTTTTCCAAATTTATAGTTCTAATGCTAGCAATGGAGAATTGGCAAATGAAATTCAGAATAACAATACCATTTACAAAACATCATACAATAGAAAATACCAAAGGATAAATTTAATGGTAGATATATAAGACTGGTACATAATAACAATACCAAGAAAAATTAAAAGGCAAATAAATAGAGGATAGGTATGCTATGTTCATGGATAGAAAGAGGAAATATAGATAGGATGAACATTCTCTAAAATTTACCTACAAATTAAATGCAATCTCAATAAAAATTCCAGCAGTTTTTTTGTTTTTGTTTTTGGTTTTTTTTTTGGTAGGAATTGACAATCTGATTAGGAAATTTATGTGGAAATACAGTGAACCTGGAAAAGCCTAAACAATCGAATCTTCAACTTCAGATTCTCCTAATCTGGTTGGGTCTCAGGCTGTTCTTCCCACCTGGATGGTGCTGCTGGCTGAACTGTGTTCAGGCAGGGCTATGGGCAGGGTTTCGTGGTTGGACAGGACCTGTGTGACGAGGCCCATTCACAGGCTACAGCCCCAAGGTTGGGCAGGGCCACAGTCGGGGCTTTGCAATCGGGTAAACCACTGGTTATGATCTGCTGTTGGGTAAGTTTGCCGGCTGAGCTCTCTGGTCAGGAGGGGTTCCAGCTTTACCCCACAGCTGGGTGGAGCTGGAGACTTTTCTCTACAGTAGGGCAGGGTCGCTGTCCAGGACCCCACCTTGGGTGGGGTGATAGACTCTGCTCCATGATGGGACAGGGTCATTTCCTGGGCAAAGCCTCGGGCTCTGTTCAGCAACTGGGCAGGGCCATAGCCTGAGCTCCGAGGCTGCTTGGGGTCACTGTTTAGGGTCCCTTGGCTATGTGGGGCCAGAGGCTATGCTCATTGTTAAACAAGGCTGCGGGCTTGGCTTCTGCCTGCGTGGCGCTGCAGGATGGGCTCCACAGGTGCCCAGGTTCTCAGACCGGGCTTCCTGGCCTGGCTGGACTGGAGGCTCTGTCCAGCAGTTGAGCCAAGCTGTGGATCTGTTTCCTTCCCCAGGTGTGGCCGTACAAGAGGCTCCCTGGCCACACAGGCCATTGCCTGGGGTCAAGTCAGACAGACCTGCCCACTGAGCTCCCTAGCCAGGCAGGGCCCCCTGCTTTGCCCTGCAGACGGGCAGAGGCGTTGACTGGGATCTCTGCTTAGGCACCACTGCCAGCGGGAATGTGGTCCACCCAGATCTGAGTGTAAGTCTGGCCCCTTCTCTATCATGATCTGATCCCCCGTGGGTTGCAGATTCCTCCAGTGATCCCCATGCAGTGAGAATCTAGTGGGCCTCCCAGGAAGTGCCCTGAAACCCTGGGGGAGCTGAATGTTCACTTTGGACTCTCTTTTGCCACAAGAGAAACCGTAGATCCAGGAGGACCTCTAGGGGCAGTGCTGTGCCTGCCTTGGGGAGCAGGCTTATGGTCACAGCATAGTATTCCTCTTACCCTGGTATTGTGTTCTTCTCCGTCTCTGTGGCCCAGGGGCTGCTTTGGCATCGTCCCAGGTCTCTGGGATTTTCACAGCAATGTCTTGTCCATGGAGAGTTGCTAGCCACTCTTCTTGTGAAGGGGACTGAAGTCGGGAATGATCTCTGCTGCCATGTTAGTGACATCACTTCAACAGTGTCATTGTAATATTCCTCGCACGTCACATCTTTCCCATAGAATGGACGTTTTGGTAATTGCGTTAAGCAAAACTATATGCATTATTTTGTTTTACTTACGCAATAATCCTGTGAAATAACATCAGAAATGTTCGTTTCCAGTTTACAGAGATTGAATCTGAGTCACAGAAGATGACGTCAGCAAAATGACTTTGCAGATTGGAAGTTGCTGCTTTATTTATATGGCTTCATTTTTTTAAAAAAAGAGCAGGGACTACTACCAGAGTCCATAGAGTGAGGCTTCACATAATAGAGATCAATTTTAAGGATATCCACATTCACAATAGGATTGGAAAAGGAAGTACAGGGTAGAGATACTAGACTGTAGAAGACAAAATTATAATTGTTTTCAGATTCACTCTTTCTCTTCCTAAAAATCCAAGTGACAAAAATGAAACTTACCAGAAATAAGTTCCAAAAGATGGCCAGTAAAATAGATTTGCAAGGGGTGCCTGAGAAGTTCAGTCATTAAGTGTCTGCCTTCAGCTCAGGTCATGATCCCAGCGTCCTGGGATCAAGACCTGCATCCGGCTCCCTGCTCAGCGGGAAGCCTACCTCTCAATCTTCCTCTCCCCCGGCTTGTGTTCCTTCTCTCACTGTCTCTCTCTCTCTGTCAAATAAATAAATAATAAAAAAATAGATTTGCAAAATATCAATAGCTATTTCATGTGCTAAAAATCATCAGAAAATACGCTACAATATAAGATCCTATTCACTATAACAACAACAAGGTTAATACCTGGGAATAGACTTTAAAAAGTTTGGGGCCAAATTTAAAGAAAAAAAAGCCATAACTACTCAGGGGGACACAGAATAAAACAGGAATAAAGAAGAGCCACGGGTGTGGACGTTATGCAGATAAAACTGAGAGAACACTTATGTGAAAGAGGTAACCCATCTCCTCGTACTCATTGGAACCTGAGCTCCAATGGGCTTGGCTGGTCGTGCCAATTCCCTTAGCCGAGTCCTGGGTCAGGCGAGGACCTGGCACGAGCAAGTTTGTTAATAGGCATGACCTAAGGAAAGATCAGATCTAGGGAGGACCAGAAGGGATGCTATTCACAGGATATGTTGACCTTTACTGTAATGCTCTCTTAAAGGCATAACTTCTTCTTGGATGTCGTCTTCAAGTGTAAGCAATTTTTCCACGGGAACCCATGGGGAAAAAAAAAAAAAAAGAAAAGAAAAAAAAATGGCAAACCCTGGGCTGTAGAGTAACAGTTTGGAAGCAGTTTTGTTCATTCTCACAGAGAGGAAATCTCAGTGTCGTGCTCCGCTGCTGCATTGTTACTATCACTATTGCTAAGAGGATGAGTCAGTCTCATTACTGTGTCAGTTCATTAAGTTTTTCTCCCGATTGCACTGTTGGAGGAAGCTTCAGGAGTGGTGGTGTGAACGTGCCATCCCTGCACACGGCAGCCCTCCCAGAGGGGAGGCCGCGGAGCGGCAGCCTCACGGCGCCATCTTGGCTTTGAACGGAAGCAAGCCCTGGCTTTGAACCCAAGTGAGAAAATGACTCTAGACTCAAACAATAGGCGCGTACAGAGATTATAATTTCTGCTCGTCTAAGAAAGACCAAAGGCGATGTCTTTGTTTTTCATCATTATTGACATTTTATTTCACAAAGTTCAGACTGTGAGTCTGTAGTCCAGGTGAGGGCAGGGGTCACCACACATTCTGTCAAAAGCTAGAGAGTAAATATTTTATGCATTGCTCATCAGGTGGACGCTATTGCAACCTCGCAGATCTGCTGTGGTATCACAGAAGCGGCCCCAGACAGTAAGTAGAGGAATGAGCACGTCGGGGTTCCAGTAAAACTTTATTTGTGGACATGGAAATTTCAAAAAATTTTTAGATCTTTTTATTTATTCATTTGAGAGAGAGCAAGAGAGAGAGAGAGCATGAATGGGGGGGAGAGAGAGAAGCAGACTCCCCGAGTCCAACTCGGGACTCAGTATAAGAACCCTGAGATCAGGACCCTAGTGGCAGGCAGACGCTTAACCACCTGAGCCACCCAAGTGCCCTGAAATTTCAATTTAATAGAATTGCATGTGTCAGGTTCCTCTTTAGATTTTCCCCCAACCATTTACAATGTAAAAATCATGCATAGCTCCTGTACCAGTCTCACTTGTCAAAGGGGGATGTTCATAGTAGTCACCTGTAGGGCTGTTGTAAAGATTCAGTAAGCATAATCCGTGTCGGACACTGCACAGTGCCTGGCTCATAGGGGATGTATTATTCCTTATGATTATACCACATATGTTCATTGCACAGAAGCCACTGGCTTCATGTTGAAATGGAGTTTGGGTGGGAAGGAGGCATGATGGAGCTCTTGGGGAATGAAAATGAATTATAATGTCCACTAGGGTAAATGGGTACCAGAATAAATGAGTCAGCTGTGTTCAGATGTTTCATTAGAGTTGAGTATGCATCCTGTATCCACTTGCCACATATCTAGCATATCGACTTTAGCTAGAGGACAGCTGACTCAAGGAAGTGTTGGAAACCAGAGGATCCCACACTTCTGGGTGGGTTCTGTATGTCTTGTTATGTTGACAAGCATTGTCTGGGCCTTACCCATGGAGAAGTGGTGGGAAGATCACACTTGCTGACTGCAAGGACTCAGGGACTTTGTAAAATATTGCAGACTCATCTGGCTTCTCAGTCCCCTCTTGGTGTCATTGCCCCATAACTCTGGACTCACAGCCACAAAGCTAAGCTGGCCATTGGCTTGGAGCTGTAAAGCATGGGAGCTTCATCCTGCACGTGGACCCCAACAACCAGACGTGTGCATGGCCATACAGGCACTCAACTGAAAAACAGGGTAAAACCATCACCTTTAGCCAAAGAGGGATGGGCCGATAGGGGCCTTTTAGGAGCTCCCTCCAGTGTGATTCACCAAAGAATGTGTCTCAAGGAAGAAGGGGTACAATAGAGTTAGAAGCAGAGCATTTAGGCCCAGTATCTAGGTTTTAGAAACTCAAGTTCTTAGAGCACCTGGATGGCTCAGTCAGTTAAGCTTTTGCCTTCAGCTCAGGTCATGATCTTGGGGTCCTGGGATCTAGCCCTGCTTCAATGGGGAGTCTGTTTCTCCTTTTGCCTCTGCTCCTCCCGCTCATTCGTGCGCTCACGCACTCTCTGTCTCAAATAAATAAAATCTTAAAAAAAAAAAAAAGGAGAGAAACTCAAGCTCTTGAGGTCAGTCCCCACCAGCATAACTGCTGAATTCCTACCTCAGATTGCTCACGTAGGGTCCCAGAGGCTCCCCGCTCCTCATGAATGGCCTTGGCTGTCCTTTCTTGGAAGCAGATCTCTACCAAAATTTGTTTCTATTAGCAATTCAAGTTCATGGCAGTTTGCGTCCTACAGGATGGCTTTAGCAGCCTTTCAGGTTGTTGTTGTTGTTGTTTTTAATTCCCTAAGGATTTCAGTTTCACAGTGCGGGTGCTGTCACTCTTTCTGCACGGCGGGTGTGGGCCCCTGTCTGTCCGGGGTGGGCACCTCCTGTCCTGGTGGACCTACCTCCCGATCACAGTTCAGGCTTCCTAAACACGAGGGGACAAGCTCCAGGACTTGCCTTCCACGTGCTCCCCCTGGCCGTGGCCCACAGGGAAAGTGAGACACCAGCGGGATTCTGTCTGAGAACGTGGCCCCCGCTCTCTGAGCACTCACACACTCCACAGGGCAGTCCGGGGAGTAGTGCCCCCTACCCTAGGCTCCGGGTCCAAATATCTCTTGAATGCTACTCACCTTATTTTGTGTTTTTTTTTTTTTTTTTTTTTTTTAATCTCCGAGAGCTTGAGTTTAGGGCAGACTGGTCATTCAGCAACTGGAAATTCAGCTGAATTGATTTTCGGCCTAGAGCCTACAGCCCTCCCCTTTGCCACCTCTGCCATATACCATTCCTTCTGTCATTCCACGTGCTTCCCCTCCTGTTCAACCTCTTCTCGCCATGTTGGTACCTTGGAGGTCAATCTGTTCCACTCCAGTCATAGCCACATGGAATTACGGAAGGATCCTCTTTCCGACTGTCGTAGCCTTACGATTAGCATCCGAATAATTCCCTTCATGCACGGTCTGTGCTTGCAACTCTTGTGAAATAGCCACAGTCCCTTGAAACGGCACTGCCTGAGGTGAATTTCAGATTGGCTTTTCTAATTCGCCCAGTTCTTCTGAGACCTGGTTTTTAACTATTCTCAGAGTTTTGTGTTCCATGTGTATAATGATTTTGGCCAACAGTTCCGGCTAGAGGAGTACCCCAAACCCAAAGGCCTTCTCCACTTACTTCTGTTTGCAAATATACTTAGTTTTCTCCAGCCATTTGTGGGATGTTCAACAAGGATCAGAACAAAAGAAACTGACTTATAAATACATACATACATAAGTAGAAGACGGATTAACTGTACGGAAGAGGAAATGTGTACTTGTTGTGTAAAAGGCAGGATGCAGGCACAGGGGAAAGGCAACCATTTAAAATTAGGCCTTGAAATAGTCCACAGAAATTGAATTTTACAGCTATTGAAATTGTATTACACCAATAAGGGGGAAAATTACCTAGCTTAAGGACCAGCAATTTTTTTTTTCAGTGAAGGGCCAACTAGTGAGTATTTTAGAGTTTACCGGCGACACGGTCTCTGATCCAACTACTCTGCCTTTGTCGCAGGAAAGCAGCCACAGAGAGTATGTTCAGGAACCAGCCAGGTGGTGTTCCAATAAAATTTTATTTATATTTTTAGGATTATTTATGTATTTATGTATTTATGTATTTATGTATTTATTATTATTTATTTATTATTTTATTTATTTATTTATTTATTTATTTATGAATGAGAGAATAAGCAAGCACATAGCGGGGAGGGGCAGAGGGAAAAGTAGACTCCCCACTGAACAGAGAGCCCAATATGGGACTCTGTCCCAGGACCCTGAGAGATCACGACCTGAGCTAAAGGCAGACGCTTAACCAACTGAGCCACCCAGGCACCCCACCAATAAAACTTTATCTACAAAAGCAGGTGTAGGCTAGATTGTATGGCCATACTTGGCTGATGTCTGATCTATTTAATTTCCTATAAAGTAGAATACACTTTATTTTACCCCACGGTCTGAGAAATATATGCCTTCTATGCCTACCTACTCTTAAATTTGATCAGTATCTTGTGCCATCTTTGTGTCTTTGAAGATCATCTCACTGCCCCCACCCAGTTTTATTGAGAAATAATTGATATGCATCACTATATATGTTTAAGGCATATAGCATGATGGTTTGATTTGCATATGTTGTGAAATGAATACCACAATGGATTAGGTTAACATCCATTTTCTCATATAGAGACAATTAAAAAAAAATTTTTTTTCTCCTTTGTGATTAGAATTTTTAGGATTTACTCTCTTAACTATATGTCATACAGCAGTGCTAGCTGTTGTCATGAAACTGTATATGACAACTCTAGTTCTTCTCATATCATAACTGGGATTTTGTACTCTTGTGACCTCCTTCCTTCAATTCCCCCTCTCCCTGCTCTTCTGCCTCTGATACCCACAAGTTTGATCTCGTTTTCTATGAGTTTGATCTTTTCCCCAGATTCCACATGTGAGCGAGACCATACAGTATTTCTCTTTCTTTGTCTGACTTATTTCACTTAGCAGAATGCCCTCAAGGTCCATCATGTTGTCACAAATGGTAGGATTTCCTCGTTTTTAAAAAAAGATGTTATTTATTTATTAGAGAGTGTGCACGCAAGCAGGGGAGGAGCAGGGGGGAGGGAGAAAAGGGGGGAAAGAATCGCAAGCAGACTGTGTGCTGACCACGAAGCCCAACATGGGGCTTGATCTTATGACCATGAGTTCATGACCTGAGCCAAGTCAGACACTTAACCATCTGAGCTACCCAGGTCCCCCTTCCTCATTTTTATGGCTGAATAATATTGCATCGTATATATGCCACATCCTCTTCATTCATCCATCACTGGACACATAGTTGTTTCCGTGTCTTGGCTGCTGTCAATAATGCTGCTATGAACATGAGAATGCAGATATCTTTTTGAGTTAAGAGATCATCTTTCAAAGTAATTCAGCCAGTTGTACTATTTTGAAATTGCCAAGTTTGCTTTGATGTTCCTGGGCATGCAATCCTTTTGTATTTCCAAGAACTACCAACATCTTTAAGAAGAATTCTTTAATTAAGACATCATAATAAAATAGCTAGTAGGTTCTTATTTGGAAAAATGCAACAGTGGCATTAATGAAAGGTAGCTGGGCATCAAATATTAGAAAGATTAGAACCTTCACTGCAGCAGTGATAATGGTACTATTTGTTTAGCGCTCCTTACATGATCAATTCTGCTAAACTTTTGCACCTTAAAATAAATCATCCCCCTTATAAATTTGAGGGAGCTGAGTCTGTAAGATTTTCAGTAGTGTGTGTCTAGGTATGTCTTAACCCAAAGTCCATGCTCCTATAGATCATGTTGGTTGTGGAGTTGGCTTTGGGTATCTCTGAACAAGGAAACCAACAATTCCTCACCTCACTTTCTAAATGGGTAAGTAAAGGAATGATCTCATTGACTTTAATGTCCTTCAAATATCCTTGTTTGAAATAATATCCAGTCACTCAAAAAAAATATGCCTTGAGCATATGTCCAACATTCCTCTGACACAGGTGGTTTTCCATAGGGTTTGCTTTCTAGAAATAAGAAACTGTTATTTTATATAGTACACAGGGTATGTTTTACTGCTATTAAGAAAAGAATAATTGCTATAAGGACAAGGATATTTTTATTAAAACATACTGTGGACCACAAGGTTTGAATATAACACTTAACTGTTATGTGTAGTAAGATAGACAATGAAAATAAGCCACTTAAGATTTGAGTGGGAGATTTCATTTAAAATGAAAAAGCTATGGAAGAACCGGAGATATTTAATTTAAATGTGAGAGATGGAAGCAAAGTCCCAGCTAATGACAAAAATGGACTTGACTGGAAGAATTCATGTGCAGGAAGCAATAATAGTTACTTGTGCCAGAGCCAATCTGTGCAGGAGTTTTATTGTTGTAAGCAATAGAAAGCAAATATGGAAAATGTAAACCAAAGAGAATTGATTAAAGCAGAGTGGGGCCCTAGGGTTGGAGGACACACAGAATTAAGAGGAAACTAAAATATACCAGGTTTGGGGTGACCCAGAGTCAAGGATGCAGGGAGGTTAGCAACCATATTATATCTGTAACGTCCTGGGTTAAGATGCCAGCGTCGTTTTCTTTTCACTTTTTCTCAGCTGTCAAAATTAAAATCCTGGGAGAGAGTGCCCAAGGAGGGGGGTTACTCACAAGCAAGGACCTATTCCATGCTTAGGAAAGAAAGTATTTTTCCCTTCCAAGCTTCCCTAGGAAGGGGCAATCCTTAAGATTATCCTACTGCCAAGACTACATAAAAATGGAGAGAGAAGATCCCTAAAGGGAAATGGGATCAGAATGGGCAGGCAAAAAATAAAGTAGGGTTACTTTACCATTAATACTGCCCAATACTACCATGAATACTACCTTAAAAAATCAATTTATAAATGAGTTCATGCCCGATTTTTGGATTTATTCAGGTAAATGCCAGAGTTTATTGTCAAATGATAATCTGCTTAGTCCATTTGGCCAAATCTGATCTTAGATAATTAGTTTTCATGTTTCCAAATTATTCCTAAAATGCAAATTGGATTCCTAATTTCCCCATCCCAAACAGTAGTGAGATATAATTATGTACTATTAAACACCTGCTAAATTAAAATGAGATAGGTGGGGGAAACAAGGAATATGGAGTAGTTGAACATTGTTGTTGTGGGGATGTGAAATTGATTTTCATTATATGAAAACCCCAGCCAGAGGTGTTGACTATGGTTCTATTGCAGCAAAATGAGCAATCGGATGGATGTGATGTAGTATCAGATATTTTTATTCTGTCCACTGCATGTTCCTTTCTAATTGAGCTCAGGAAGTTCGTTGAATTTAGTGCCACACAAGTGAGGTACTATTTGATGGTGAACCAAGTACTTCCATTACTGGTCCTACCTCTAGGGAGAAATCTTCCATTCATTTAGCATTTTGTGAGTTCCTACTGTGTTCAATGGCTAGGCTAACCTTCGGGTGTTACAGGAATGAAAAAAAAATAATGGTTCCAATACTAAGAAAGAGTGTAGTCTAGTTGGGGAAACAAATATGCTACGTGTTATGATGGAAACACAAGCTAAGTGTGTATTAGGTGGTATGGAAAGAGAATAGGCTTATAACCCAGCTTGGGATTCTAACACAGAGTTCCTGGAAGACGAAGCATCATCCTCTGTCACCAAAAATATAGCACAGTGCTTATCAAAATATGATTCCCTGATCGGCAGCATAACTTGTTATAAAACAGAAAGTCTGGGGAGAGGGTCCAGCAATCTGTGTTCTAATAAGCCCTCCAAGGATTTTGGGAGGCTGGGAAGATGGTGGAGTAGGAGGACCCTAGCTTACCTGGTCCCACAGATACAACTAGATAACATGCCAGCATAAATAACCCAGAAAATGACCTGAAGACTCAGAACAAAGTCTATGACTAAAGGTACAAAAGAGGCTACATCAAAGAGAGTGGGGAAGGTGGAGATGCAGTGGGCAGTTAAAAGGACCCTGGCCGTCCACAGTCTTGGGAAAACCAGGGGTGCAGGGAAAAAGCAAGAAACAGACTATCACATTGGGGAGCCTGCCTGGGGCAGACAAATCCCCATAACATTGACTTTGAAAGCAAGGGGGGGCTGAATTTTGTGAGTTCTTACAACCAGTGGGACTTAATGCCTGGAATTTTAAAACTCAGTGGCTCAGCTCTGGGAGAGGGAGCTGAGTCCCTGCCCTTCAAGAGACATCACAACAAATAGCCCATGGAGATCCAGTATAGAAGAAACAGTTTCAAAACCTGCTGGAGCATATGGGAGGGAGAGTTATGTACTCATCCCAGAATTCACTGAGGGGCTTGTCCAGGGACAAATGAGCAGGCAGGTGCCATTTGCCACCCCTGACCCCCAACATAAACACACGACCACCTGCAGGAACCAGCATGGCACCAGCATTCACAGCCTAACTTGCTTACACTGAGCCCTGTCCACATCAGTGGACTTGCCCCAGTGCCAGCACCGTGGGTCACTCCCCCAGAAGACCTGTGCAAACTTTGCCAACACTGTGTCTCCTGACTGTGCACTTTGTGGGGCCTCAGTCCCAGAGGCAATGGCTGGTCACCTCCCAAGGAGGATGTGTGCACCTTGTTAAAACTGCACCCTCCCACCTGTGTGTGCTTCATGGAGTAGCACTGGCCAGCCCCAGTCTCTGCAGTGGCTGCGCATCCCCAGCGGAAGAGGACCAGTGCTATGTTTTTAAAAGTACGCACCCTGCCCACAACTTTCAAGAGCAGGAGACGTAGCTTATTTTCCTAACACACAGAAACAAACACAAAGAGTTGGAAAAATAAAGAAATAGAGGAATACCTCTCAAATGGAAACAAAAAACAAAAAAACAAAACAAAACAAAAAACCAGAACCACAGCAAGAGACCTAAGTGAAGTGGATATAAGTAATAAGCCTGATAAAGAATTTAAAAGTAATTATCATAAAGATATTCTCCAGACTTAAGAGTGGAAGACAAAGAAATAAATAAGAACATAAATAAGAACAAGACAAAGAAATAGAAAAGAACCACCCAGAGATGAACACAATAAATGAAATTAAAAATTTAGATGGAATAAATAGCAGGCTGGGGGGAGCAGAAGAATGAATCAGCAACGTAGAAGACAGAGTAATGGAAAGTAATCAAGCTGAACATGTGAGAGAAAAGAAATATACAAAACGAGAATAAATTTAGGGATTTCAGTGAATCCATCAAGCATAATAACATTCACATTATAGGGATCCCAGAAGAAGAAGTGAGAGAAAAGGAGGGAAAAACTTATTTGAAGAAATAGCTGAAAACATACTTAAACTGGGGCAGGAAACAGACATTCGGATCTGGGAGGGACAGAAATCCCCCAACAGAATCAACCCAAGGAGGTCCACACCAAGACACATAGTGATTCAAATGGCAAAAAGTAGTGACGAAGAATTTTAAGAGCAGCAATAGAAAAGAAGACAGCTACAGGGGCACCTGGGTGGCTCAGTCAGTTAAGCTTCTGACTTCAGCTCAGGTCATAATCTCAGGGTCCTGGGATCAAGCCCTGCATAGGTTCTGCACTCAGTGGGGGTCTCCTTGTCCCTCTGCCCCTCCCCCAAATTGTGCACACTCTCTCAAATGAATAAAATCTTTTTTTAAAATTTTATTTTATTTTTTTCAGTGTCAAATAAAACCTTTTAAAAAAAAAAAGTTGCATACAAGGGGAAACCCCACAAGGCTATCAGCAGATTTTTCAGCAGAAACTCTGTAGGCCAGAGAGAGTAGAATGATATAGTCAAAGTGCTGAAAGGGAAAAATCTGCAGCCAAGAAAACTCTAGCCAGCAGGGCTATCATTCAAAACAGAAGGAGAGATAAAGAGTTTCTCTGACAAATAAACATTACAGGAATTCCCGAACACTAAACCAGCCCTATAAGAAATGTTAAAGGGGACTCTATGTGGAAAGGAAAGATCATAACATAAGAGTAGGAAAAGTAGGAAATACAAAAGCAATAAAAATACGTTTATCTGTAAAAATCGGTCAAAGTAGTCACAAAATAAAAGGAAGTAAAATATGATACCATATACCAAAACATGTGGGGGAAGAGGAGTAAAGAATGGGTTCAAGCTTAAGCGACCATCAACTTAGTATAGTCTGCTATGTGCAGAAGATATTATATACCAACTGAATGGTAAGCACAAATCAAAAACCAGTATTAGATATGCAAAAAATAAAGAGAAAGAAATCCAAGTATATCACTAAAGAAAGCCAGTAAAGCATGAAAGAGAGCAAGAGAAGAAAGGATTAGAGAAAAACTACAAAACAACCACAAAACAAGTAACAAAATGTCGATAAATACATATCTATTAATAATTACTTTGAATGTAAAGGAACTAATCAAAAGGTAGGATGACAGAGTGTATTTTAAAAAAGACCCATTTATATACTGCCTTTAAGAGATCCATTTCAGACCTAAAGACACCTGCAGATTGAAAATGAGGAGATGAAGAAATATTTATCATGCAAATGTATGTCAAAAGAAAGCCAGAATTTATATCAGACAAAATGACTCTAAAACAAAGATTGTAATAAGAGACAGAGAAGGACACTATATAATAATAAGGGGACAATCCAACAAGAAGATATAACAATTGTGAATATTTATGTACCAAACCTGGGAGCACCCACATACATAAAACAGTTAATAACAAACATAAAGGAACTAATTGATAGTAATACAATAAGAGCAGGGGATTTTAATATTCCACCTATCATCAATGGACAGATCATCCAAACAGAAAACCAATAAAGGAAGCAGTGACTTTGAATGACACATTGGACCAGATGGATCTTACAGATATATTCAGAACATTCCACTCTAAAATAGCAGAATACACATTCTTTTCAAGTACACATAGAACATTCTCTAGAATAGATCATATATTAGGCCAAAAAATGAGTCTCAACAGATTAAAAAGATCGAAGTCATACCATGCATCTTTCCTGAGCACAGTGCTATAAAAAAAATGAACCCCAAGAAAAAAATCTGGAAAGAGGACAATACATGGGGGTTAAATAACATGCTAATAAACAATGAATGGTCAACCAGGAAATCAAAGTAGAAATAAAAGATCACAAGGAGACAAATAAAAATGAAAACAATAATCTAAAGTGTTTGGGATTTGGCAAAAGTAGTTCTAAGAAGGAAGTTTATAGTAATATAGGCCCCTCTCAAGAAGCAAGAAAAACCTCAAATAAACTACCTAAAATTGCTTTTAACAGAGCTCGAAAATGAAGAACAAACAAAACTCAAAACCAGCAGAAGGAAGGAAATAATGAAGACTAGAGCAGAAATAAATGATATGGAAACTAAAAACAAAAAACAAAAAACAGATCAATAAAACCAGGAGGTAGTTCTTTGAAAATATCAACAAAATTAATAAACCTCTAGCTGACTCATCAAGAAAATAAGACAAAGGACTCAAATAAACAAAATCAGAAATGAAAATGGAGAAATAATAGCCAATACCACAGAAATATAAGCAATTACAAGAGGTTATTATAAAAAATTGCACGCTAACAAATTGGACAATCTAGAAGAAATGGATAAATTCCTAGAAACATATAACTTCCCCAAACCGAGGCAGGAAGAAATAGAAAGTTTTAATAGATCAATTACTAGCGATGAAATTGAATCAGTAATCAAAAACCTCCCAACAAACAAGTCCAGGAATAGATGGCTTTGCAGGCAAAGTCTACCAAACATTTAAAGAAGAGTTAATACCTATTCGCAAACTATTCCCCCAAAAAATAGAAGGGTAAGGAAAACTTCTAAATACATTCTGTGTGGCCTACATTACCCTATACCCAGACCAGAAAATACACACACGAAAAAGAGAACTATAGGCCAATCTCTGATGAACATAGATGCAAAAATCCTAAAAAACAAAACAAACCAGCAAACCAAATTCAACAACACATTAAAAAAATGCATTCACTAAGATCAAGTGATATTTATTCCCAAGATGCAAGGTGTTTCAATATTTGCAAATCAATCAACATGATACATCACATCAATAGGAGAAAGGACAAAAACCGTATCATTTCGATTGATGAAAAAGCATTTTGACAAAATACAACATTCATGTTGTGTTCATGATAAAAATCTCAACAAAGTAGGTTTAGAGGGACCATCCCTCAACATAATAAAGGTCACATATGAGAAACCCCCAGCGAACATACTCAGTGGGAAACACTGAAAGCTTTTCCACTAAGGTCAGGAACAAGACAAGGATGTCCACTCTCACCACTTTTATTCATCACAGGCCTGGAAGTCCTAGCCACAGCAATCAGACAACACAAGAAATAAAAGCATCCAAACTGGTGAGGAAGAATTCAAACTTTTGCTCTTTGCAGATGACATGGTACTATATTTAGAAAACCCTAAATACTCCACCAAAAACCTACTAGAACTGGTGAATGAATTCAGTAAGGTTGCAGGATACGAAATCAATATACAGAAATCTGTAGCATTTCTATACACTAATCATGAAACAGCAGAAAGAGAAATTAAGAAAATAATCCCATTTCTAATTACACCAAAAATAATAAAATACCCAGGAATACATTTAACCAAGGAGGTGGAAAGACCTGTACTCTGAAAACTATAAAATATTGATGAAAGAAATTGAAGACAACACAAAGAAATGGAAAGACATTCCATGCTCATGGATTGGAAGAACAAATATTGTTAAAATGTCTGTACTAACCCAAGCAACCTACAGATTTAATGCAATCCCTATCACAGTACTAACAGCATTTTTCACAGAACTAGAACAAACAATCCTAAAATTTGTGTGGAACCACAAGAGACCTCGAAGAGCAAAAGCAACTTGAAAAAGAAAAAACTGGATGTATCACAATTTCAGGCTTCAAGTTATATTACAAAGCTGTAGTAATCAAAACAGTATGGTACTGGCACAAAAATAGACACATAGATCAGTGAAACAGACTACAGAGCTGAGAAATACACCAACAATTAAATGGTCAGTTAATCTTTGCGACAAGAATATGCAATGGGAAAAAGACAGTCTTTTCAAATAAATGGTGCTGGGAAAACCAGACAGCTACGTGCAAAAGAATGAAACTGGACCGCTTTCTTACACCACACACAAAAATAAATTCAAAATGGACTAAGGACCTGTATGTGAGACATGAAACCATAAAAATCCTACAGAGAGCACAAGCAGTAACTTATTTGATATTGGCCATAGCAACATCTTTCTAGGTATGTCTCCTGAGGCAAGAGAAATAAAAGTGAAAATAAACTGTTGGGACTACTTCAAAGTAAAAAGCTTCTGCACAGCAAAGGAAGCAATCTACAAAACTAAAAGACAACCTACTGAATGGGAGAAGATATTTGCAAATGATATATCTGATAAAGGGTTAGTATCCAAAATATATAAAGAACTTCTACAACTCAATGCCAAAAAACCCACAAATATTTCTATTAAAAATGGGCAGAAGACAGGAACAGACATTTCTCCAAAGAATACACACAGATGGCCAACAGACACATAAAAAAATGCTCAACATTACTCATCATCAGGGAAATATAAATCAAAACTACATTGACATATCATCTCACACCTGTTGGAATGGCTAAAATAAAAAACACAAGAAACAAGTGTTGATGAGCATGTAGAAAAAAAGGAACCCTCATGCACTATTAGTGGGAATGGAAACTGGTGCAGCCATAATGGAGAATAGTATGGAGGTTCCTCAAAAAGTTAAAAATAGAACTACCTTATGATCCGATAGTTCCACGACTGGGAATTTACTCAAAAAATACAAAAACATTAATTCGAAGGGATACATGCATCCCTATGTTTATAGCAGCATTATTTCCAATATCCACATTATGGAGGCAGCACAAGTGTCCATAGATAGATAAATGGATAAAGAAGATGTGGTATATTAAACAATGGAATATTATTCAGCCATAAAAAGAAGGAAATCTTGCCAGTTGCAACAACATGAATGGATTTAGAGAGTGCAGTGTAAGTGAAATAAACCAGTCAGAGCAAGAAAAATACTGTATGATCTCACCAATATGTGGAATTTAAGAAACGAAAGAAACGAGCAAAGGAAAAGAAGAAAGAGAGAGAGACAGACCAAGAAAGAGACTCTTAACTATAGAAAACAAACTGATGGCTACCAAAGGAGAGTTGGGTGGGGGGATTCCTGAAATAGATGATGGGGGTTAAAGAGTACACTTACCATGATGAGAACTGAGTAATGTATAGAATTGTTGAATCACTATATTGTACACCTGAGACTACTACAACACTATATGCTAACTCTACAGGAATTAAAATGAAAAACTTAATAAAATAATTGCTCCAGGTGAGTAATTCTGAGGTGCCTCAAGTTTAAGACCCATTAATACATCAATATGGCTGAAGGTACAGACTTTCCTGTCAGACCAATGGTTCTCAATGCTGGCTGCACATTACAATCACCTGGGGAAGGAAATTTTCAAGTTCCTGATGCTCAGACTAAATCAGCTAAATCAGTTCTCAATTGCTGGGGCATGGGCCTCTCTGTTATGTATATGTACATAAATACATACTTCTAAACATTCTGCAAGTGATTGGAATGCAAAACCAAAGTTCGCTGAATTCAACCTTCAATTATTAACGCCTTCGGAGTGACAAAGCGGTAGGTTGAGAGCAAGAGATGTGAACAGGGCGCAGAAAAAAAGAAAGAAGAGAAAAAACAGGTTTTTGGAATATTGCATGCCAGGCACTGAACCAGGACTGGAGAGACAGAAAGAATGAAAGGAGCTCAAGAAGGGAAGGAAAGGGGAAGTGAGGGCAAAAGAAACAAAGACTTAGCCAGCTGTGTGCTAGATGTGGGACAAACATTTCCTCATTCAGGTCTCAAGACAACCCTCCCAAGAGGTTGCCATTAGACCCATTTTAAAGATGAGAGAACTGAGTTCAGAAATAACAGGTAATTTCTCAAGGCTCTGAGACTAGTAAGCAGGAGGGGTCAATGGCTGACCCGAAGGCTATCTTGTAGCTTCTAGTTCCTAGCCCTTCCTGCACTTACCGAAACTCAGCGTAGCCCAGGGACAGTCCCATGGGCTTCAGCTGTTTTCAAATCCTGCCTCTTGCACTTTGGAACTGTGCAACCATCAGGAAATTACTGAATCTGTCTCTGCCTCAGTATCCCTCTCTGTAAACTGGTTACGAATGGCACATAGATTGTCATTAAGATGAGTTGACAGAAATAAAGCTTTTCGAGCAGCAACCTGGCTAAGGTTAAGTGCTGATGTATTTGCCAGCATGATAAGCATAATTTTAAAAATCACAGGACTGTTTCAACAGGCCCCTGTTATTATAAAAATAACTCAATAAGAGATACAAATATAAACAAGTAGACTATAACGTGACTATTTTTACAAAAGTACTTCAGTTGCAATAACTGTATATATTGACATTAAAATTTCAAGCATACCTCTTGTCCTGGAAATCTCACTTTTATGAGTCTTTTCTACAGAAATGAGAAAACTTAAGTGGAAGTAACAGTACAATTTACGTGTGTTTCTTGCACATCGCTTGGGAGGTGGCCACAGTAAAAAGAAGAATCAGAAGAAGAGGAGGAGGGGAAGAGAAAGGAGGAGAAAAATTACTGGAGGAAAAGCAAAATAACCTGGATGTCTACCAATTATGGGAAAGATAAAATGTAGTATATTTGTAAACAAGCTATAGAGTTGTTTAAAAAGTTAGATTTCTCTGTATATGCTTCAAGGGATATCCATGATTTTACTAAGCCAAAACCAACCAACCAAAAACCAGGTCGCTGTGTACATTATGTCATAGTATTCCATTTAGAAGATAAACAGAAAAGCCTACACAGTTTTATATACATTTACATGGGCACAAAGAATGGCAATGTAGATTCCATACCAATTTTGTTCACAAGATAGCTTCAGCGAGTACATGGGAATTGCGAGCTATTTATTCATTTGGCTTTTTAAAAAATTTTTGTTTATTAACTAAATAAGAGACAGTACCCACACTTTGATATGTTTAATTTTATGGCTCTCCCGTCAAATGAGCAGGTTCTGGAGGATAAGGGGTCCTCATACATTCATTTTTCCACCTCCGGGGGTAATATGGATGGAGGCACATGGCTAAGGAGAAATCCTGTGTGTTGTGTTGGGCAACACTGTTGATAAATCTCTGAGCAGTAAGTCGATAAGTGGTGTGAAGGGAGAGGGGTTGCTTGGTAATTACCACCACAAACAACAGGGTTAGCTTCTTTTTCTACTTCAGAGTCTTTGAGACTCAATGCTGAAGGAGAAAATCAATATAGTCTTGATAATTTGTATTTTGTGTGTGAGTTCCCTGGGGCAAACTAATCCAACTTTTTGTGCTGTGAGATCTTCAATTTGCAAAACATGATGATTTGAGTCAGTTTTGCAGTCAGTCCTGTCCTTTCTCCACTTAGGATCATTATGGAGATCAATGAGGTTAAAACATGAATGTTCTTGGGTTCTTTAGAAATAAATAAGTGCATGCAAATTACACAGGTTGCAAATAAGGTGCTGTGATTGAATAAGACAAGTGTTGTTATTCAACTGAAAGCAGAGTTCAGGAACTTCCAACTGTGTATTTCCTTGAATCTTCCCGCTATAAAAACATTTTGTGGTACATATGCTTTGGCAGAAATGTGCTTGCAGTCTCGATCGTGGGCTCCTGATGATTTGATCAGTAATCAGCTAGAGTGAAGATGATGTGAGTAACTTATTACAGGGCAATGAAGCATGCTTAGAATTTATTGCCTTATGTCCTAGCAAAAGTGAAATATAGCCAAGCTCATTCTGTAACACCTTGAAATCATTTCAGAGGTAATAGATTAGTCAGCCTCACTTAGCAAGCAAGCAGTGTTGATCATTTGTCATCTGGACTTTTCCTTCTCTTTTCCTCATTGTCCGAAGAATGTGGGTAATTTAAGGAGAGATGAGCCTCTAGATTCATTTTCACCCTCACAGACTCTGTACCTTGTCTGTAACTGGGATCCAGAGGACTTTGTGTAAAGCAATCAGATTTCATTTGCCACAGATGGTGCTTTGGCCATGCTGGCAAAAAACTGGCTCTCCTGTCTCTGTGCTAAATCAATATCCAGTGTTGTGTTCTGGCAGAGTTGACTTGAACCTACAGCAGAAATTCGGCAAAAAATAAAAAATAAAGCAAAGAAAATAAATAGCATTGAAGAGTTGGATATGGACTAGATTCATTGAAAACTACTTCTAGACTTAGTATTTCCTTTCGAATGTCCACTAAGAATGCAACACAAAAGGAAAACAGACAGCATCCCGTTAGATCTCTTTATAAGAGCACATCTTTCTAAAAAGACTAGATTGTTAATGGATCTTCTTGAAAAACCCCTTGGCTCTGGATGAACACCATGAAGATTCTTGCTTAATGCCCTCAATGTGAGAATTGCCTGGCCCATTCCTGGGATCCCAAAGCTCGGCCAGTGATAATCAGATAACGTCCTATATATCTTGACTCCGCTGGAAGTTCCAGAAGATAAGCTATGACTCAAACTACCCTCAGTAATAATTTATGGATTGATGTGACAGAAAAGTTCAGAGTACTCTTCAAGTATGGATGAATCCAGGTGCTCAGACTTCGTCTTTAGAGATCTATTGTTATCTCTTCTCTTTGATTTCTTCTATTTTAACTTTAGTCAGGCTCCTGAGGCACTGTAGCAAAATGGCCCCCAGTAGTGTGCGCTCTTGTGCATGCGCGCACGCGCTCTCTCTCTCTCTATATATATATGTATATCAGAATAGCAGCCCCACTATACATTTTTTTAAATTAATGGTTTCATCAAAATCTTAAGATTGTATCTTAGTGGTTTGGCTTGTGTACATTCCTGAGTGATAGGATTACTGCTGGAGCAAAGCATATATAGATTCAATCTTACATAAACTATATTGACTAAGGAGGATTTCTTTCCACAGGACAAAAAAAAAGGGGGGGGAGGGCTATTACTAAGGAACAGAGAAGAGGTGATAGGAAGTAAAAATCAACCAACCAACAATCAAAAATGTTTGTCTCTTGGGGATGGAGTTGGGAAGACCATTGACATAAAAAATCCTTCACATTTCCAGTGTTTTCTTTTGTGGAGTCACTACTAGAGTAATCAAACTATGACCACTGTATCAAGCCTTGGGAAAGAGCATTATTAAGCCACTTCCCCGTCTCTTCCCTTCTCCTATTCAATGCCTTCCTTCAGAAGAAGTTCCTTAAAGTCAACTCGGTGTGCACCTTACACTGAAATTTACTACAGGGCTCTTGCATTTTATTCTTGATGACAGAATTGAAAGGTACCAGTGACTGACCTCAGTATTCTAAAGGAAAAAAAAAGAAATTCCAGGGTTCACAGAAAGCATTTTGAAACTGGAAAGGATTGTTTAAAGGGAACTTGAACATGAGTGTCTACAGTTTTAAACATCAAATTGGAAAGAGGAGAAATGCCTGTATTAAATTTTAATGTTAGGGGTAATGGGCTCTGTCAGGAGGTGTGAGCCTGTAGAGCTTATAAAGTAATGTGAGTGCATTCAGACTTGAAATTCTCCCTAAATGCCATAGGAACCATTTTACATTAGTCACGTCTAAACTAAAGACCGAGATCATTTAAGTTCCAGGAGGAAAACTGTAGCTAGAAGTCATGCCTCTCCCTCCCCCATCTTGACTCAGTATTATACTTGTGAACCTCGGAAACCAACGGGTTTATTCTAAAGCCAGAAGATTTGTGTCCATATCACAAAGCTGGAATTTTAATTCTCTTTCTTGGAAGACAAATACAAAAGTAGGAGAGGTTTGAGAAAGATGAAAAGACCAATTGAGTATCAAAGAAGAAGGTGACCCTAAAATTTGATACCATGGCTCATCTTCTAATTAAATAGGGATCCAGATATATGCCCATTGGCAATGAGGACATTTCAAAGAGAGATGCTTCTCCTTCGAAGCAGGGTAGATTTTAAAATCTATAGTCTCTGTATTCTATGTTCTGTAGTTCCTTTGGGGCCTTAAAAGGGGACCTATATAAAAATGACCCTCAGTGTTCCCCTAGCACTTTCTCCACACTCTTATCATGGAAATTCATTCATTCACTCACTCACTTGCTTAAGAAATATTTATTGAGTATCAGCTTCATTCTGGGCACTGTGGACTCATCAAGGACAGACAAAGCGAATGCTCTCCTGGAGCTGACAGCTCAAGACTGAAACCAAAATCAAGTAAGCAAATACAAAAAATAATTATGGAACAACTGATCCAGTCTCTTCAATGTTATTTTAAAAAGGAGAAGAGGGGGGTTCTGTTCTAGATTTCAACTGACGTAATAAGATACAGTTTGTGGGCTCTAATTTGATCCAAGTTGTAACATATCAGTTGAAAAAGATGACTTTGAAACAATGAAAGAAATTTGAATATGGCCTAGGAATTAGATGATAGTAAGGAAATGCTTTTGTGTATGTGTCTGCATATATATTGTGGTTATATAGGAAAATGTCCTTAGTTTTTTGAGATTCATACTGAAATATCTAGGGTAAAATGTCAAAGTAGTTGTAAATATGCTTAAAGTATAAAAGTAAAAATAAAATAGTTTAAAAGTAAATAAAGAAAATGTGGCAGAATATTAAATCATGTTGATAAGTATATGGGGCTCTATTATAATATTCTCCCTACTTCTCTGTTTCCTTTTGCACTTTCATAATAAACGTACAGTTCTGTTTATTATGCTATGTAAGACAGAATCAAAGGACTGAGATAAAGTAGCAGTGTTGGCCATCTTGATGCTGAGTGATCAGGAAAAGAGAACTCCAGGAGGCGACTTTTACTGTGAGATCTGAAGGAAAAGAATGAGTTGCCCCCGTTAGGAAGAAGAAAATGTTTTTGACAAAGGAAACAGCCTGTTCAAAGGCAATGATGACAGGATCTTAAATGGAGACCATCCTAAAAAATCCACTAGTGAACCATTAGAATTAGCAAATAGGCTCAGTAAGGTTGCAGGGGACAGGATCAATACACAAAAACCAATTATATTTCTATATACTAGCAATAAAAAATCCAAAGAGGAAATTAAGAAAGTAATTCCAGTTACAACAGCATCAAAAAGAATAAAATATTTAGGAACTAATTTGAGAAAAGAAGCGTAAAACTTATACTTTGAAAACTACAAAACATTGTTGAAAGAAATTAAAGAAGACCTAAATAAATGGAAAGATATTTTTTTTTGTTCATGAATTGGAAGACAGAATACTGTTAAGATGCCAGTATTTCCCAAATGAATCTATAGATTCACAATAAAAATCCCAGCTAGCTTCTTTGCAGACATTGAAAAGCTGATCCAAAAATTCATATGGAAATTTAAGGGATGTGGAATGACCAAAATAATCTTACAACAACAACAACAACAACAACAAATTGAAAGGCTCACACATCCTGATTTTAAAACTTACTACAAAGCCAAAACAGTTAAGATAGCTTGGCGCTGCCCTAAGGATAGTCACGTAGGTCATTGGAATAGAACTGAGAGTCCAGAAGTAAATCCTTGGCAAGGTTCATGTTACTGCCTTTAATTTTATCAATAATTGAAGAATATATCACTATTCTCAGAGGTTCCGCCAAATGCAAGGCGTTATCTTACGTACTGTAGGAAGCGGAAACATGAAAGACACGCTCTGTCTTCGTGGACCTAGGTGTAGTGACAAGGAATCCACATGGTGAGGAATCAGGAAGCTAACGTATATAAGGCATCCTGCACTAAGTTTGAAGAACTTAGACTGAGGCAGTCGAGCCAAGCTCCGGAGGCAAGTCTTGGTGCGGACCTTTGATGATGAAGTTGGAATTTGGGTACAGATTATGTAGGATTTCATATTAAGTTTAGGGGAATTAGAATCTCAAAGAAATGGATTAATTTACATATTGCATTTTTCTTTTTTTTTTTTTTTAAGGTTTTATTTACTTATTTGACAGAGGGAGAGAGATCACAAGTAGGCAGAGAGGCAGGCAGAGAGAGAGGGGGAAGCAGGCTCCCCGCTGAGCAGAGAGCCCGATGCGGGGCTTGATCCCAGGACCCTGAGATCATGACCTGAGCCGAAGGCAGAGGCTTTAACCCACTGAGCCACTCAGGCGCCCCCATATTGCATTTTTCTTAACTGCAACTCTGGTTTTAAATACAAACATAGTAAAACACCTGGTATACAGTAGGTGCTCAACAGAGTTTGTAGAATAAATGACTGCATGATGAAAGATAATAGCTTTGGACCACTATAGCTTTTCTTCATCAGGGCTCTGTACTTTATTCAACAAAACACTTTCCTAAATAAATTATTAAATTCGAGCATGTTAAAAAGCTGAATAAATAGTAGGATCAGTATTACATTATTGAATGCCAATGTTAGAAAAAATTGAATAATGGAGTTTGTGTTTTCAAGATATTGGATGCATGAATATCCAACCAAAATTTGGCTATCACATCTAAATAAAGGTCCAAATTTCATAATACTGCTTTGCACATTGACTTTACTCACTCATTTATTCTAAATCATTTCTGAAACAAAACAGGGGAAATAATTTAAAATATTAACAATATTTCATGCAATAAAGCTTTTTGGGTAACTACATGCAAAATACTCTCTTAAGACCTGGAGATTTTTAAAAAGATGAAACATAATCCCTCTCTCAAGTTTTTCATAATTTTAACACACTTTCATTTATGCAGTGGTTAATAGCTCTATCATTTACTAGCTATGTGGCTATGGGTAAGGTGCCTATTTGTGCCTATTTCTGTGTGTTTGTGTGTATGTGTGTGTGTGTGTATACACTAATGGAACATTTCAAACACACACAAAAGTACAGAGCATCGTGTAATGAACCCCAAACCCCAACCAGTCAGATTCAGCAATTTTCAATCCATGGCCAAGCATATTTTTCATCTAAATGTCTTTTATCCCCCCTTACTCTTCAACTGCTGGATTGTTTTGAGACCAATCCTGGATATCCTATTCTTTTCATCTATCAGCGTTCCATAGGAGCTTCTAAATTTTAATATAACAATAACACCATCATCACACAAACAAAATAATCATAACTCTTTAATTTTATAAACTCTCCATCAGTGTTCAAATTTTCCTAATTATATCATACACATTTTCTTTTTAGATAATTTCTCCTTCTTTCAAATCAGGATCCAAACAAAGCCCACACATTGACCTTGATTGATACAAATTCACCTTCCCCTTTCTACCTTCTCTTGCCACTTACTTGTTGGAGAAACTAGATGGTTCCATAAAGCTTCCATGTGGATTTTGTTGGTTGCACCCTGTGGTATCATGTGAGAAGTCACTCTGTCATTTGATGGTTTTATGAGTTGGGTCAAGTTTCCTCCCTGCTACCCCAGGAATACATCATCGGTGGAGGTGGTGCTGTGTGCTTCCTCTTACATCTGGTCAAGAGGTATAAGATGTCAAATGCTGTCTGTGTGATGTCACGACTGACTGGTGGGGTTAAGTGCCATTAGCTCAACCCATCCATTAGAGAGTTCCATACCGGCTTTCCACTTAATGCCTTCAGCCATCTTTGACTGATTATTTCAATAGGTGTTGCAAGTAGTAAATTGCTTCATCCTACCAGTTCTTCGCATGTATTATTACCTGGAACCCTCTGTGCTGGAACCTTCCCCTGACCTAACATACGGTCACCCTGAGGTGTGGCTCATGCAGATCTGGCAGGAACAATGTTTGGTTTTCCCCCATATTTACTAGAGTTCCACAAGGAATCTAGGAAGGATTTCTTTTGTTTGGTTGGTTTTGGTATTAATTTTTGGTAGTGTTATGAATGTATTTGTAACACATTGGTTTTTCTAACTAGTTTTTTTTTTCTTTCTTTTCCCCTTTTCTTAAGACTTAACTCTTTTTATCTTTGATCACGGGTGCTTCTTCAGTTTGCTCCTGAGACCTCTTGACACAATTTCAGGAGTCTCTCACAGCTTTCTGTGAGTTGCTTCTAGAACTCCTGCTGTCCTTTACCTGCCTCAGACATGGAATCTGCCATTTCTCCCAAGAGCCGTGGTTCTTGTGAAAAGAACATGGCATGTGAGAAGCATAGTGTAGGTGCCGAGTTACTTTGTCATACGAAGTCTCTTTTCAGTGTTCAGAGATAAGACATATGCTTGTTTTTCAAGGACAGGTGAACTATGAGTTTCTCCGGACGCCTGGGTGGCTCAGTTGGTTAAGCATCTGCCTTCAGCTCAGGTCATGATATCGGGGTCCTGCGGTCGAGTCCCAGTTCAGGCTCCTGGCTCAGCGGGGAGTCTGCTTCTCCTTCTGCCTGCCACTCCCCCTGCTTGTGCGCGCGCTCTCTCTCTCTCTCTCTCTCTTTGACAAATAAATAAAATCTCAAAACGAAAAACCCTATGCATTTCCCCTGCTATTACCAATTTAAATCTATGGTTATAAGATTTCTACTTCATTTCTTTGATTTTTTTATTTGAATCTCTTTACGTTGGTGCTGGAAAATCTTGGCTAGTAATGTTATTAACGTAATTACCTATTTGCTTTTTTTTTTTTACCTATTTGCTTTTTAATCATATTTATAAATGTGTGTGTCAGAATAATAATACTGCTATTATCATTTGCGTATATATGATTAATCGTGCATATATTTATGTGTGCATCTGTATGTGTGAGAAAAATAATGCCACTCTTATTAGTAAAATAGCTTTGTCCTTTTAATATATCCTACTAAGAATATGTAGTCAGGTTACTGTGCCGTAAGGTCACTTCATATAATTTCTGTCTGGGGCTCCTGGGTGGCATAGTTGGTTAAGCATCCGACTCTTGGTTTTGGCTCAGGTCATGATCTCAAGGTTGTGAGATCGAGCCCTGTGTTGAGTTCCTCATTCAGTGCACTGTGCTTGGGATTCTCACTCACCTTCTCCCTCTGCCCTTTGTGCTCGTGCGTGCTCTCTCTCTCTCTCAACTAAATTAAAAGAAAGAAAGAAAGAAAGAGAGAGAGAGAGAGAGAGAGAGAGAAAGAAAGAAAGAAAGAAAGAAAGAAAGAAAGAAAGAAAGAAATCCCATCTGTGGGTACACCACCAGCCAATACCCATTAGATTCCTTTGTTTTATTTTTTTTTCATTTTAGGAGATTTTTTTGTTTTTAAACAATTTGTTTTATTTTTGTTTTAGAACTATGTAAAGAATAAATCAATAAATCCAGAAATATCCAGAGAACATTAGCTTCTATCCCTGCTCTTCAACATTTTTTCTCCTTTGCCCTATGGATAACATTTTATTTTTAACATTTCTGGTTTATTCTTCCATTTTTTATTTATAATCCAAGCAGATGTATGTATACATTTGTATACTGCTCATTTCTTAGATAAAACGTAAATACTATTCTGTACCTTGCGTTCTTCACTTAACACTATTTTCTGGAAACCACTCCACAATAGCACATTAATATTAACGTATTCCTCATTTTTAACAGTTGCGTAGTACTCCATTGAGTGGATGTGCTATTGCTTGTGAACCATTTCTTTTTTTTTTTTAAGATTTTTTTAAAATTTATTTGATGCAGAGAGAGAGAGATCACAAGTAGGCAGAGAGGCAGGCAGAGGGAGAGGGGGAAGCAGGCTCCCGGCTGAGCAGAGAGCCCGATGTAGGTCTCGATCCCAGGACCCTGAGATCATGACCTGAGCTGAAGGCAGAGTCTTAACCCACTGAGCCACCCAGGTGCCCTGTGAACCATTTCTCTACAGATGGGCTCTTGCATTGTTTCTGATCTTTTGCTTATTTCAAACAGGGCTGCAGTTAATGGCCTTATGCATAGATGAGTTTTGTGGGGTTTTTTGTTTGTTTTGGGTTTTTTTTTTTTTTTTTGGTCTTACTTCTTCTGACTTTTGTTGGTATATCTTGATTGATTCCTGGAAGGGGAAGAGCTAGATCAAAGAGTAGATGCTTCTGTGATGGTTCTGTACATTGCTAAGTTCCACATATTATTTTGTTTTCCCACCAGCAATGTATAAACATGCTTCTTTCCCAGAAGCCACACCAACAGATTATTTTTGTCAGCCTCGTAGGTGAAAGATAGTGACTACTTCACTACAAAATATTAGATTGTCAGAGCTGACTCAGGCAAATCATAGATTATGCCTACCGCCAAACTCTACTAATAATTCAAAAAATGAGGTAAGCAGAGGCAAAGACACACCGTGCTTCCCTGGAGGGACCCCATACGATCAGATACGTCATATGAAACTCTCTCGCACACCCACATTGGAACATGTTTCAGTGAGAATGTGTGCAGCCCAAGTCAGCTGAGGAAGCCGAGTTTGAGGCTTTTTAAACTCTAGTTTGTCATGCAGAAACTGACTTCCCTTCTATGAGATTCGGCTTCCATTTTCCAACTAACCCTGTCCCATACATTAATAAATCCCAGGGGTTTGTTAATGACAAGCAATCTAGACATACCAAATGGATCCTGGTAAAAATGCTGGAATGTTGAAAAGGCAGACTGGAGTTAACCCCAGGAAGAGCAGGAGGGAGTCACGGGTCCACTGTGGATGCTTTCTTTCTTGTGATGTCTGGGATTTTACCCACTTTCTTCTTGTGAGCCAAGGTTGAGCACCTTTTCTTCTGTTGAAGATCTATTTGCATTTTCTCCTCTGAGCCATCTGTTCATATTCATCGCTTATTTTTCTAACAGAAGTGTTGAACTTTTTTCCTTTTTTTTTTAGAAGCTCTTTATGTCTTCGGGATATTAATCCTTTCGTATCCATTGCAAATGCCTTTTCCCTGTTTGTCATTTACATTTTTACTCTGCTTAAGGTGCAAAAGTTTATTTTTAAGTAGTCAAATTCATCAGCCCTCTCCTATATTGCATCTGGATTTTGAGTTATAATTAGGAAAGCTTTCAGCAAGCTCAAGTTACAGAGGGATTCATCAATTTTTAAAAATATTTGTATTATTTCATTTTTTTCTTTACATCTAAATCTTTAATTATTTGGAAATTATTGTGTACAGTATGAGAATTATACTCAGTTTTAACTTTTTCCATAGAGCAATCCAATTATTCAAACATCCTTTACTAAAATGTCCATTTCTGCCCAAATGAGCTGCAATTCTGAATTTATGGCATAGTAAATTTGCATCTACATTTGTCTCTCTCTCTACATTTCTCTTCTGATCCATTGTTCTCCATGTCCCTCTATGTTCCAGCATCACATCATTTTAATTTTTGAGGCTTTATTTATATGTTAATACCTGGTAGGGCTAGCAGTTCTCCACCTTTATTCTTACTTTTTTAGAATTTTCTTGATTTTTTTTTTTTTTTTTTTTGCCTTTTTGTTCTGCCAAATAAACTTCATAATAAACTTGTCTAGCTCAAAAAATCCTTTTGTACTTTTACTGGGATAATGTCAAATTTATAAGTTAAGCGACAGAGAATTGACATTTTTATGATGCCATATCTTCATATGACACCAGTCTTTCCTTTTATCCCTGTTAATTTGGGGGTCTCTCAGGAGTAATTTATAGGTTTCTTCATAATTCCTAAACCATTCTTGTCAAGTGTACATCTAAGTATTTTACTCATTTGTTTCATTTTTATTTCCCTTCCTTTCCACTCTATCTTCTACACCTCATTTTCTTAGATATATATAAAGACAATTGGTTTATTTTATACCTCCTACTTTATTAGATTATCTTATTGTTTGTATAATTTTCCACTGATTGGTTTAAGTTTCCGAGATGTATAAATATCCCATATGAAAATAGGAATGCTTTCTTTATTTTTCTAATTCTTACATCTCTAATTACATTTTCTTACTAGGCCACAATTCCTTAGACTCTAAGATGAAACAGTAAATTTATCTGTCTCATAATTGGGTTGTATATATGAAAGGATATGAAATGTGTAAAATGCTTAGAACAGTGCTCGAGATGTAATAAAGCCCCAATCAATAGTATTACTATTGCACAATTAGTTATTAGTTATATATGTGTCTGTATATGTATTAATTCATGTGTTCGAGAAAACGTTCTAGAGTTAAGCCATTCTTCTTAATAGCAAGCATTTTCACATCTACAACTTGGAATTATGTGGGTTAAAAATCACTTTTGGGGGTGCCTGGGTGGCTCAGTCAGTTACGTGTCTGACTTTTGATTTCAATTCAGGTCATGATCTCAGGGTCAGGTCATGGGATTGAGCCCTGCATTGGGCTCCGCGCTCAGTGGGGAATCTGCTTGAGATTTTTCACTCTTCCTCTCCCTCTGCCCCTCCCCCTCTCTAAAAAAAATCACTTTCTGAGAAGATTAATGTTTGTGAAACTTTGATCACATGTCACCTTCACAATTTTTGCCATATACTCTACCGTACCAGTTCTCTTCTTTTTTAGATAGTATTTTTCTTTAAATGGAAAAATCTCTTTTTCCTTAAATATGTATATAAATATATGGAATGTAGAAATAAATATGTATTATATATAATGTTTTTTCATATATCTCTATACATATTATATTTATATTTATAGTATATATAACTTTTGTGTATTATATATTTATATCACATATTATACAATGTGATATAATTATATATATTTCTATATTACATATATTTGTACATATATAAAATATGTCACTGGTTTAAATGGAGAAACAGTGTTTTTCTGATATATATTCGAATAAAGGCATTGTTACTTAAAAGTTAACACCTGAACTCATGTCATAGCTACCATTTGGGGAAACATTAATGAGTTTATACTTTAGGCAGGAGTCCTTTTTATTATCTCAGATAGTTGACAAGCTTATTTTTAAATACCTCGTGAGTAGGTTTTATAATCAGTCTTAATTACAACATGAATATAGACTGTAAAGGTGTGATCTTTGGTCTTATTCAGTGCTCCATAAATATTTGTGGAATTAATTAATTGCTCTCTTCCTTCATGCCATGCTCTAGGGGTGCGATGGGAATTGTCATGTTATGTTGTGCTTTTCTGGTTTATGGTTAGTGTGCATTGCATGCAAGAAATGGCAGAATGGAGGAGAATGTGCCACTTCTAGAAAATTCACTTAAGAGTAAAGAATTGCATTGGCTGGTCATAGTTACCTCTGTTTTCAAGGGCTTGTTTCTCATGTTATTTGCTTTTGATACTAGGCCATGTCCTCATTCACATTCTTCCCTTGCTTCTGGAAGTTTCCCTGCAGATTATTTTTGAGTCATGAGGTTTTAAACTTTCGCAGAGGGTAGTGCTGATGCCATCACAATATAATTAGAAATTTAGAAATGTGGGGTAAAATCCAGCTAGGGTATATTTGGCTTTAGTTAGATCTGCAACTTATGTAACCAGCAATAACTCAGTCCCAAATGCTAAATGTTGCCTATAATTAGAAAGGCCCACTTTTATAATTGATAGTTAAAATTATTGTAACTGGTACTTAATGGGCTTACTTTAGGTATCCTTATAATCAAGAATGAGGAGGCAGCCTGTTTATGTGTTTCAAAGTAAGATTCTCAAAAATTGTTCCTTTAAGAAAATAAGGTCACTTTATGAAGCATGATTCTGTCATGTTCTGCTTTGTTAAATGACATAGTTTGTAAGTTTTCAAATTGCCATCTGCATTCTATAATTAGAGCAGTATATTTTTCTTCCAAACATTTGACAAATTAAGGATCCCAAGATCTCAAACATAACTTTTCACAGCATGTGCATAATGCTGGAAGCTTCTGTATATATCAGTCCAAGAAGATGATAGGCCATTCGTAGGAAAAACGAGATTAAAAAAAAACAGAGAGGACTAAGCTTGGGGTAAAAATACGTGAATTAAAATCATGGCTCAGCCGTTCACTAGCGTGGGGAATTCTCTGGCCTCCTCTGGGCCTCTGTTTCCCGCTTGAGAAATGGGGACAATAGGAAAGGCAAGAAACAGGTCTGAAAAGGAGGAGGGCCCCGTTCAACAAGTATTTTCCTGAGTTTGTCCCATGTCAGGTCCTTCCTAAGTGTAGGCCAGACAGAGAAATAGAGGATGAAGCCCAGCCCTGAGGGAGTTTGTAAGACAGGAAAATAGGGATAATTACATTATACTATAGTAAGGGAATGTGTGTAAAAATAAGCATGAGGAGGGGGGAACCAAAGATAAGTGGATAATTCTTTCGTTATTCATTCAACAAATATAGATCGACTACTTCTTGTGTGCCAGAGACTAAAGAGGCTGGAGATTCACCATTGACTGGGACAGTGTGTGCCATTTCATTCACGAGAGGGGCACAGGCTCTGGGGAAGAACAAAGAAGGCGTAGGAAATAGAATCAGATCTGGGTAGGAGACTCATCCCTGTTTTAGACACGTTGGCTAGAGAAACCTTCTGTAATCAGAAGATCCTTGAGCCAAGACCGACAGGAGGTGAGAGGGGAACCACAGGCCAGGCAGACAGAAGTGTGACCTACAAACCCTGAGGTGGCATGTGCTTGGGGAGAGGCGGGAAATGAGAGTGGGACAAAACATTTTAGGGCCTTACAGTCCATAGTAAGGATGTCAGATCTTCATCTCTGGGTATCGGGGACCCATAGGTGGTTTTAGGGAGTGACGTGATCTGACTTACGTATTTCGGAAATATTACCCTGGCTGCTTGTGTGAGGCAAGGGGGTGGGCAGGAGAGAAGGTGAGAAGCGGAGTGGACAGCAGATGCCATGACTCCCAAAGCAAAGGGGATTTTCCTTCAGGAGGTAATGTGGTAGCTAAGGAGAGGTGGTCAGAAGCCAGGAGACGGCTGAGCCATCCCTTGGCCTGTGGAAACAGGCATGGAAGAAAGCACAACGCCCCTTCCCTAGCCTACAGAAAAGCAGTCCTCTCAGGGAGGAAGAGGTCAGCTGATCCCACAAGATCGCGCCCATGACAAGGACATACACGGAGGAGCTAAAGGGGAGTCTGGTAACCACGTAACTGATTTTCCAGGGAGCAGGAGGTTTTGGAAGGGAGGGAAGTAGACGGAGGTAGAGAAACACAGTACAGCACGAGGATGAAGAACACTTGGGGGAGGATAGCTGGCCGGAGGAGATTCCATATTTTAGTACTGACAATATATAGCTGGGGTAGAACAGCTAACGGATGTAAGTGGGAGTCAAGCTCCTCTGTGACCACATCACTTTTCCGTGTGGCTGCAAGGAGGGAAGTTGGCAAAGGCAACCTCTTGGTGAATGCGAATTAAAAGCTCCTTATTTATATTTTTTCCTACTATATATAAATTATTCAATGTGACAATCCCACTTCTAGCAATTGATTATCTCAAATAGTTAATGTGCAAATATTTAACTGAAATATATATAATATAGCAGTACTAATAATAAATTAATTTGTAGAGTTGAGGTATCCAGTAGTATATACACACTGGTAGATATCATATGTCTGATAAAATATTATATATACATTTACAAGCACATTGCACAAAGATATTTACTAATATGGGAACTATTCATGATATGTTGTTAAGTGAGCAAAGCAAGTTAAAGATAGTATTATATTATATCATATCATATCATATTATCCCACTTACTTCTGAGGGGTCTCCATTATCTGAAATTTTCTTATCTCACCGTTATGGTTCAAGAGAAATGAAAAGTTATTGTTGGGGTGTCTGGGTGGCTCAGTCGGTTAAGTGTCCCACTCTTGATTTTGGCTCAGGTCATGATCTCAGGATCATGGGATCGAGCCCACTACATGGGGCTCTACACTGGGCGTGGAGTCTGCTTAAGATTCTCTCTCTCCCTTTCCCTCTGCCCCTACCTATCCCCCAGTGCTCGTGAGCACAGGCACGCATACTCTTTCTCTCTAAAAAAAAAAGTTACTGTAATATAAAATGGTTGATTAATAAGCTATCTCAAAAAGTAATCCTTGCTTAAATATCCCTCCCTGTTCAACACTGATATTCATTGCAGTAGTGTCCTGATTGATAGAAAGTTGACTTTTGGATGGTATAAATACCTAAAAATGATCAGAAAAGGGATCAAATTTGTTTTATCAGTTATTGTAAACAATAAAAGAGGGTTCTACTCTTCACCAGTTTCAGTCCCAGATGGAATTCTCCCTACATTCTGTCCTTCATGACGGTGTAGACATACTAACACAGGTTCCTCCTGGACCTGACTCATCTGTAGGCTGCCCATTGTTCCAATATGGCAGACATGCAAGGGAGTGGAGACGGGTCTTTAGGTGAGGGCAGAACAAGATGGATATAAAGCCAGTGGTAACAGACTTGCATTGTGACGAGGGTTCAGATCTTCTGAGTCCTGCTGGACCTTGCTTCTCTTATCCCCAGGGAAATATAATGTGTGAATTAAGAGCCAGACTCTGGGTCAGACTTCAAATTCTTATGAATCAAATGCACTTGGACTGGTGGTTATTCTCTTCAGTGATCTATAAAATGGGGTCAAAAGTATTTAGCTGTTTTATAGGATGGACGTGAGTCTTCAACAAGATGGAATGCGTCAGGTGCTTAGAACAGGGCTAGAACATGAGGCTCTAATTTTGTATTAAGCTACTGTCTCCACCACACCCCCACCAATGCCATCATCATCCTCACCATCGTCACACCTCCCCCCAAATCAGCAGCAGCATCCTAACAATAATGGAATTTATAATGCCAACTTTCAAACTGGACTCTTCTAAATGATTTCATTGTTCAATAGGTTTTTTAAAAAAAATCCTATTTAAGCTTATCAGGTGTATCACAATCTCTGATAATCTCGTAGCATCTGCTATATCGTAATACCTTTATTATTCAACACTTAGCATTCAACGACCATCATTACTCACTAGTTAAAATGACAATATTTTTATTGACCTGCTGCATTTGCATTTTCATCTTTTCAGATAAAACCCCTGAATTTGGGTGTTTAATTTTTCAGAGAATTTGAGAATAGATCCATCAGTATTGATAGACTGAAAGTCTTAAACTGATCCATATCAAAAACTGTATCTTTCATCTCTGAACCTGTAATCTTATCTATCCATCCTCCAAAATCAAAGGAAATGCATGCTCATAATACATTATTGAGGAAGAAGTTGGCCACCCAATAAGTCTTCAACTTTTCTTATTAAAAGAGTCTATGATTTCTATGATGAAAGCAATGCACTCACCTAAAAGTCTACCTTTCCCCGTCATCCCATGACTAAAGGGCTCACCATATGACCAGTTCAGACCAGTGAGATGTAAATGGAAGTTACTTGGTGGGACTGCTTGGGAAGCATATAAGAAAACTCAACTCACATACTCCTATTTGCCTTTTCTCCTTTTTCTGTCCAGAATCTGGACTTTAATGACTGGAACAGCAACAGCCATCTGCTTATCACGAAGCAAACTTAAGAGGAAAGCCACACACTAAGAACAGCAAAACCAAAAATACAGGGACATTGAGACCATCAGAGTCACCATACCAGTCCTAGACTGTGATAGCTTATGCTAACATATTTCCTTTTCATAATAAAAATCTTTTCTTTATTCTTATAACCAACAAATTAATAAATTTGTGTGAAGCACATACTACCTGCCAAGAAGTGTGATAAACATTGTAAGAGATGCAGTTTTTCACATTGCTTATAAACTGGCAAGACATTTACAATCCAGTGTGCAGTTTCATTACATTAATATGTATCAGTAGGCAAAGCCTGAGTATTGCAGTGAAGTTGTAAAGGACCTACCCAGACTTTCCCTAGGATATCATGGCTAAGTATTACCTGTGCTTCATATTTGGTGAGAATCAAGCCTAAAATATGCTCCTACAGGACATCATGCTTTTTAAAAGTTCTTCCCCCACCCTGCACAAAAAAATGCTATTTTCAAATGATAAGGAAAATGCATTTTAGATGATTGTCCCCAAACTACTCATTTCCTGTGGCATAGATCACTATACATAGGAAATGTTATTTTGAACCATGGATGTCTAAGAAAAGCCCAATTTCTCAAAAATAAAGTCACATATCCAAAAGGCAACAACATAAAGTTTGTTTTTCTGCATACTTTGTAGGCTTTTATGAGCCTACCATGATGCCTTTCAATCTCTCTAATGTTTCAGCTCCCATAAAGAGCCTGAGTCCTTGTGGGCATAGTTATCAAGGCAATATTTGTGACTAAAAACAGTCCATCTCCAGGGAATTCTCTGCAAAAGTCACAAGGATGACCTTTAAAGGTGAATTTCCTCAAAATTATATTTATTTAGTTTGAACATTGCAGAAAAAGTTAAGATATACCATTGACCACAAACCGCTGAATTTCCAGAAATAAACATGGGCTTGGGAAAGACCCGAGGATTATTATTTATTTATTTTTGTCATTGAGTCTTACGTCAAGACATTCAGTGGCTAAAGACTTTTGCATCTTTCATATCCTGATGATATAAGCATAACATTCGTTCATTTGCTCAACAATATAATTAGATTCCAGGCACTCTTCTTGGTGCAAAGCTATAGCAATTAACAAGATAGAACTCACGTCCTGATGAAAGGAGAATAGCAAAATGAAATTTCTATGTAAGCAAAAAAAATTTCAGGTAGTTCTGTGAAAGTAAAAGGAATAAAAGAATCGACTAATTGGTAGGGGCACATCTCGGTAGAGTGCTAAGAGAAAGTCTATCCACAGGAGTGCATTTGTGTGCAGATCTAAATGATGAGCAGTGGTGAGCTCTGCAAAGATCCGCAGAGAAAGCACTCCTTGTAGCAGTAATAGCAGGTGCAAATGCCCAAAGGTTGGAATTAACTTGAATTGTTCAAGGAACACAGTGAAAAATGGAGAGATTGATGTGATTAGATTAGAAAGGTATACAGAGATTGAAACATGTAGTCTTATCACCCACAATTAGGACTTGACATGTGATTCTCTTCTATTGGAAAGGTTAAGGACGGAAAGACATGATTTGACTTCTGAAATGTTATTCTGGCCACTATTTGGGTAACGAAACAGGACAAGAGTATCAAGCAGAGAAACTGGTTAGGGGACTATTACCATTATCCAGGAAAGAGACTGTGGTGATTTGGACTGCTGGGAGCTGTGAGGACTGTATGCTCCTGTCTTAGACATTGCATTCATACTTCAAGAATGCTAAAACTAACAAAAACATTTTGCAAAGGTACTATTATTATTCTGATTTTCTGATGAGAAAATTTGAGCTCAGGTTTAAAAAGTTGCAAATAGCAGATTCTACACTGAGTCAGTCAAATTTCAGATTGTGCTCTAAAGTGCTATATTATCATGACTTCGAGGAAGTGGTTGTTGTAGATTTTCATGGGAGGGAAGGTGGGAATGAAGGCCATAGTCTTAGGATGTGGGACCATCTGACTCTCATCGAGGGGAACATTTTGCTCCACAGGCCTGTTGAGAACAGGGGAGGGTCTGAGATTTTTATCCTACTTACAAGTCAGCAGTTTCATGGATGCTGCCAGAAGACACGAGGCTCCTGGGTCAGAGACAAAGGACTTTTTTCTGCACAGCAAGCAGCATGAGCTTTGAATCTTTCTTGGCTCCCTCCTTGCCCTCCAAGTCCCAAGGGAGAGGATAAAAGGAGGCTTTCAAGCAGAGGGGTCCAGGTGGATTTGCACAGCGAGTGAGGGACACTAAGCTCAGGGAATGTACTACTGTTACAGTAAGCTGTAAGCAAGCCTGCTTGCTACTGGGGGAGATGTTACCACAGGCCTCAGAGTTGCTCTCTATAAATGGAACCCTAAAAAGTGACCTGAGTAAAGAGCAGGCAGTCAGGGCCTTACATTCTGGTCATTATTTTCAGCAGCAATGTGTAGGAACACTCATGGCCTATGGCGACCTCCTCTTACCCTACCAGGCCTTCAGCTCATCCCAATGGGAACAAAGCCATCTTCCTCAGGACTGACACAGGAAGTTGTCCCAAATTTAACCCTTACATTGTTGTAGAAAGAGGTAGGGAGATGTGTAAGAAATCAGAGCACTGGGGTAAGAATTTTGAATGATTTTGGCTGCAAGTAAGGGAATGTTCACTTGTCAGAATCTTGGAGGAGGGTTTCATTTCCTCACATAAGATGAAATTCTGGCCATAGGTGATTTGTTGGTGATGGTTCGATGGCTCCACACTCTCTGGGCTCCAGATTGGCGTCCCTGAAGTCTTCTGAACTTTCCACTTAGAGTTACAAGATGGACCTGCCTCTTCTGAGCATGGTGTCCTCACCTAGGTATTTCCAAACCAAGGGCCAGTGGCATAGAGCGTTTCTTTTCCAGTCCATCCTCTGGTCAGGGGTGAAAACTTGCATCCTCCTGGGGCCCCCAGGGGATTTCTGCTTATATCTCAATGGCCACACCTGGGTCACGTGACCACCCGTAGATTGTGGTCTGTTCCTCTCTCTCTCCTGAGAGACCTTTGTCAGATATTTGAATACAATCGAGCTTTTGTGAGGAAAAAAGGAGGTGTTGGCCTTTGGGTTGGCACTCGTCCACCCCCATTTACTTTCTGGCATTTAGACAAGGGCACTGGGCAAAAAGGATGACCTGGAATCCCACAATCACTAAAGCAAGGAGTGGCTTTATAGGTGGTTTCCCAGGGGTGACAATGAAGAGGAATTTTGTCATTGACGCCAGCCTGGTGTGGGGATGGACACAGAGCCTGCCAATTAACTTGGCAAAGAACTCCACTTCAGTGAACTTTAAATAAAGAGCACAAAGGAGGACAAATGGGAATTATTTTGTAATCTGACTCAAAGCCTTGCATGTTCCTGAGTCATTGACTAGAACAAGGAGAAGGTCTTGCCGGCATATGCTGTCAATGGGCCGAAAGCAGAAGGAAGCGGAGAGGAAGCTGTTTGTATGCCTGGAACCGGTCACAAAAATCCCAGACAAGCAAAACGAATGCTACGTTTCTCAGCGGGTGAGGCAGCCCGGGACGCAGCCCGGCCTGCTTGCTCACAGGTTGAGTCAGCGTCCCATTTCCTCCTTTTAATAATATTCACCATATCGACAGTCATTTGCGGGTTTTTAAGTTCTGCATATGTTCCCACTGAAATAATCCTTTCTTTTTTTGCCTCCCTGAGACCTCGTTCAAGAAACACCTGAGCGAATAAGCAAAACAGCAAACGCATAAATGAAAAGTTTTTTTAATTGTGCATTAATCAGAACACATCTCTGGACATTTCTCCAGGCTCTTGCACGTAAAGCACTGTACCCATTGAAATGACAGTGGCAACATTAGGGAATTTATTGTTAGGAATTGGAATCATAATCATGGGATATTTTTCACTGAGAATTAGGTTACACTATTAGGTCTGTAATATATGGTTTAAAGGTTTTTAAAAGAATAACTCCTTGGTTGTTGTAGGAGTTGGTTTTTTTTTTTTTTTTTTTTTTTGTACTTGACAAACACAGCACATTTATCACACAAGGAGTCATTACTATAATTGATTAGCTGTCCTAAGTGTACCTAGAACTATGAGTGTGTTTTTATATGGACAGCTGTGTGTGTGTGTGTGTAGGAAAATTTAAACGGACATCACAGGTGGATCCTATAGGCAACTGGTTCACATTTTGGCCCAAATAATAATATATTTTCAACCAGATAATTATCATTGTAGATTTGGTATAGCCTGGTGGCTCAGAGTACGGCTCTGAAGTCAGACTCTGGGGTTTCAGTTCTCATGCTGTCATTTGACCTTGGGGAAGTTACTGAATTTCTCTGAACCTCAGTTTCCTGATTTATAGATTGAGTTAATAGCAAATACAAGAGTCATATTAATAGCAATAATGAGAATGATGGTGATGATAGCACCTAACAGTAATTAAGTGAGAGGTCCTATTGTAAGCATGCCCATGTTCACTCATTTACTGTTATTAATACTAATAATTATAAGGGTTTGCGAGGATAAAATGCAGTATGTGCCTAATACGGGACTTCATATGCTGTAATATTTTAAAACATGTATTAGCCAGAATCATATTAATTGAGTGAATGAATTAGGCATGTCAGTCAAAAGAGAGCAGACCAATGATGTGTCTAGACCCAGCCAAAGAATTCCAGGCTATGTTATTTATTTTGAGAGGCAACGCCAAAGTGTTGTGGGCAAAGGATTTTAAATTCTATCCTGCCCTACCAGAATTCACAAAGCACATCCACAGCAAGGGATCCCTTATCTAGATTCTTTGAAACTGGAGCCTGGACAATTTCCTCATGTTTGTGTGTCCGTCTGCACATTTCTAGCCAGAACCTCAAGAGTTTAATTAAATATTTGCACAACAGACTTTTTCAAGAACGTTCGGGGAGGACAGTTGTACCCCCCGCCGCCGTTGCAGATCGGCGCCTCGCCCGGTTGGCGCGTTCCTTTCCGGGCCTGGCACTCAGCAGCCCTGAGCACCATCCAAGGGCACCAGCACTCACCGCGTGGAAGGTTCCGATCGGCTTTCTGCGCCTTCTGGTTTCAGCAGAGTTGTGAAGCCCTCCCCTGTAGACTTTTTATTAATGAACACGGAAAACTGGCTACCACCATTCATCCATTCATTCATTCAGTCACTCACTCATCCATTCTCCAAAGAGCACCCAAAGAGGTCTATGTAGAAAGCGAAGCAGATCACAAATATCCTTAAATGTTGGAAAGCTTCAGCGCTTTCTCATGCATCGGACAAAACCTTATTCCCTTACCTTGGGCATGAGCCCCATGTCTCCGGCAGGCTTTTTGTCCTCGTTTTGCATCACGATCCCTGTCTCTCTGCTTCAGCCCCATGTATCTCACTGTGTCCCATTCAAGGGGCCAAACTTACCAAGCTTTAAGACCGTTCCACTCCCAGGGTGCTCTTGTCTACGTTTCCCATGAGGGGCTCAGCTCCAACACTCCCACCCCAGGGAGGCTCCTCTTACAGATCCCGCTTAAAGGAACTCTCCCCCAGTGCCCGCAATGGTGCCCAACGTATAACAGGTGCCTGTAGTTAATTAACTCAGATCACACAAATTATGCCTCTACTGCGTGCAAATTACTCCCTTTTAAAGAAAATATGTAGGTGTATAATTACACCCAGTGAGGCCTCAGGAGATTATAGCTGATCTCTTGGAAGAGAGACAGTATTAGTGATGGGTAGTATCCGAGATGGTGTGCTCCTGTTTAGATGGGCCCAGGAACTGGGCAGGGAAACAGCGTTTGAAGTCACATTCATTTTTAGAACAGGAGAAAGAGTGAGAGATGTGGCCCAACTCAAGAGTCATGCCCCCACCTAAAATAATTCCAATTCAATTTAAAACATAAAAACAAAACCTGTAGCCTTTGCCACGGAGTCAGCTGACGGTTTTCTGGTCCTTGATGCAGTCCTCACGCCGCCAAATGCTCTCCTGCGCATTCTCTGTATTTTCTTCCATTTGACATTCATAACGGCCCCGTGAGGAAGGTACTGGAATTGACATCATTTTCATATGCGGTACTTGAGCTTTCGAGAGCAGGGTAGACTTTCCCTGTGAAGGGCCAGATAGTACATACTTTAGGCTTGGTGGGCTCTCGGGTCTATGTCAACTCTTCGGCTCTGACTTTGTGGCTCAGAAGCAGCCAGAGCCATCATCTATACAAATGACTGTAACTGTGTTCCAATAAAACTTTGTTTACAAAACAAGTAGCGGGCCAGATTTAGTCACGTACAGTTTGCCAACCTTTCTTACAGAAGGAAGGAAATTTGCCTGCATTTGAATAGCAGCCAAGTGGCAGTTAGGGTCTGAACTCAGGCTGTCCTGATTCCCAAACACTAGGTTTCAAATACTGCATTTCCATACTTACTGCCACTCCTTTCTGCTGGTCCATCCAGTAGGTCAGGGCCACCACAGCTTTTTAATAACTGTAATGAACATATTGACTGCTTACGACACACCAGGCACTATTGAAGGGATCTATGTATATAGTCAGAGGTTTGATCCCTATGGTGTTGAAGGAAGAAGCCAGCACTCAGTATCTGAAATAAAAAGCTGAATTTCTCGCTTGCTAGGAAGGGAAAACTCAGTTTGTTCTGGTTTCGTATGCCTCTGAACAAGCAGAGAGAGCTGAGCCTTTAATGGTTGATTTGGGAACCTGGGGAGTTCAAGGATGGGTGGGTTTTCAGAAGCAGAGTTGAGGGATTGGTTGCCTTTAGCTCTCCGGGTCTACCTAGTTGTCTGAGGCTGAGTTGCCGTGGATAGTTGGAGATGGTTTTAAAACCACTTCTGGTGACTGCTTGGTCCTGGTATGGGCTAGGGTCAAAGAACCAGCAGCACTTTTCTCTCTTGAGTTTGGGTACTAAGAACTTTTTATGTTTACAGCAGTCCTATGTGGGAGATACTCTAATGACCCCTCACTTGATGTAGGAGGAAACAGGGCACATAGAGGTTACGCGACTTGCCCGGGATCTTAAGGCTGGTGAATGGAGGAGCCAGGATTTTAAATCTGAAAGGCTGGATCTATATTCTCTGCTCTCCAGGTGGACCTCTTCTGCCTCCTGTGTCATGTGTTTGCTTTCATGAGAATTACAGGTTGGTCACGCACAGGCACGTCATGGAACTCCTGGTTCGAATCCATCCATTTTATTCATTTCAGCTCATCATTCCTTCCCACCTCCATTCCCTCTATTAGGTAACAAATGGCCACTTAAAAAAGAACAGCCACAAGGCCAAATTCCTTGATGTGAAATGCAGTGCCATTTAAAGTAATCATTCCTAATACTTTGGCTTCTAACTGAAAAGTCAAGCTTGCTTTTGCTAAAAGGTTAATAAGCAGAAATCTTGACTTCACAGTACATCAGGACAGATAAATGACTACGTGAAAGATAATGCAAAATTACAGCCTACTTTAACCCTACCGGGTTTGCTCTGGACTCTTAGACCAGCCTTACAAAAGGTTAAATGGAAAATTAAGGGAAAGACAAGTCTGTCTCTCTGCAAATTCATGTTCCACCTTCTAGAACTCGTAAGACTCAACAGTTCATGGCCAATATGTATAGCAGAACGAGGAGAATTTAGAGAGTTGTAATGTTCTCCTACTTGACCACTGACTGATCCAGAGGACAGAAGACGTGGACTTCATTCTGTTTTCGCCAAAAACTTAGGTGCAAAATTCTGTGAAATGGGTTGAATCTGTCCCTATGTATTAGTTTCCTAAGGCTTCTCTAATAAAGTACTGCAAACTGGGTGGATTCAAACAACAGAAATTTATTGTCTTATAGTTCTATGAAGAGACCAGAAGTCTGAAATGGAGGTTCTTGGCAGGGCCATACTCCTTCTGAAGACTCTAGGGAAGAATGCCTCCCTGCCTCTTCGAGCTTCTGGTGTTTACCAGCAACTAACTGTTAGCTTTCCCAGGCTTACAGATGCAACACTGCAGTCTCTGCCTCTTGTCAACACATAGATTTACTCCCTGTGTTTCTGTCCTTGAGTCTCTTCGCTTCTTGTAAAGCCACCAGCCATATTGGCTTAAGAGCCCACCCTACTTTACTTTGACTCATCTTCACTAATTACATTGACAATGACCTTATTTCTAAATAAGGTCACGTTCTGAGGTACTGGGGGTGGGAACTTCAGCATATCTTTTGTCAAGGGACACAATTCAACCCATAACAGGAGGATTCCATGTTCTCGTTGGTTTTGTGATAAGATTGCTTTCTTCATAGGGGTACTAAAGAGCGGATAATGAGATTCAAGTCCTTTGAGGAAAAAGTGCTCTGTAATTATTAAACATATCACTGACAGATTAATCGAAAAGATGAGGACTTATTCATAGGACAGGCTTTATGAAGTCTAGAATTCTTTTATTACACACCCAACCAACTTCCTTTTTACAGAAGCTGAACTCCCCAAGGTGTATTTTTGCCAGAATAATAAGTAACTTCAAAAATCAGTGAGATATACACAAAAGGATGATAATTTCTGACCTAGATGTGATTCTGCAGCAAGTTTCAGAAATTGCTTCCTTTATGTATGGACTGGACACTTAAGAGAAAACCAGTTTCTCCCCCGAGATGCAAAAGATTGTTTCTTCTATTTGTTCTGGAAGAAAGAAAGTTTTCATCAGCCCAGACCATCCATATTTGGCTTTTTCACTGAACTTGTAGAAAAGAATGTCAATTCAGACAGTAATTTTATGGAGATGCAGAAATAAAAAATTTTATGGAGATGCAGAAATAAAAAATTTTATGCTCAGGCCTCTCGAGAAGTAAAGTTGGCATGAGATAGAGAAACAAAAGCTTCCATAATCTTGTTTTGGTTTTTGTTGCTCATTCACTCATTTGTTCAACAAATATAGAGCTCCCATGGATGTCAGGCAAAGACAAGGGAGATGCAAAGATATATAAGGTGTGGTCCCTTGCCCTTGGGAACCCACAAGCAAGTAGAGAAAGCATGTCAAGAAATAGGATAATATGATAAGTTCCATTGAAGAGGTTATTTCCAAAATGCTGTGGATACAGCTGAAGTCATTGAAGGAAGTCAGGGAAGGTTTTCTTGAAGCAGAAACAACACAAGCAGGGAATGTGATTGTGCAAAGGCCAAAAGGTATAGGTCCTCTATGACATCCTCTGTGGCTGGAGTATAGAGCGTGAGGCATATTCAGGGACCGTATTATAAGGATTTGGATTCAGTCATCAAAAAGTAATAATTTTCTTTTATTTTCTTAATACTAATTTTTCTTCATTTAAATTAATCTCAGCTTGGGGGCACCTGGGTGGCTCAGTCAGTTAAGCATCTGCCTTCAGTTCAGGTCATGATCTCAGGGTTCTGGGATGGGGCCCCACGTTGGGCTCCGTGCTAAGCGGGGAGTCTCCATGTCCCTCTCTATCTCCCTCTCCCTCTGCGCCTCCCTCTCACTCATGCTCTCTGTCTCTCAAATAAATAAATAAAATATAAAGAAACCCCAAACAACTCAGCTTTTTATACAAAACCTAAAGCAGAGGAACATATAGTATGGAAGTTAAAATCACCTTTAATCTTTATATCCAGAGGTAAATTTTTTTGTGTTTTATGAATGTCCTTCAGTCTTTTTAAAAATTATTCAATGAATTCAATATAATGTATTTAATTTTAGTTTATTATAATGATAAGGTACACATACTTTTGTCTGTCTCTCTCTTTTTTCACTTAATATTATACCATGGACTTTATCTGGAAGAAATTTTTTCTACATAGTGTTGTGATATATCTACATTTTTAAAAACTCTGATACTCTGGTAACAAGCAGAAGTTCTACAACCCAGGAGAACATCAAGATGGCTTAGAACTCCTACCATTCCTTGCTGCCAAATTGATTGGTTTTGATGTGTTTCAACTCATCACATGATTCACAGAAATCAAACGGCCCCTTTTTTTATAAAGGGGCATTTTAAGTGATACATGAAAAAGAATGTGTCTTGAGAAAGAACATGTAGATAAGGAAAAATGGCAGGTTTTTTTTTAAAGATTTTATTAATTAATTAATTTATTTGACAGACACAGAGAGAGAGGGAACACAAGCAGGAGGAGTGGGAGAGGGAGAAGCAGGCTCCCCGCAGAGCAGGACCCTAGGATCATGACCTGAGCTGAAGGCAGATGCTTAACGACTGAGCCACCCAGGTGCCCAAAATGGCAGGCTTTAAGCAGAGTACTTATTTTCTAAAAATAAGCATTTCTCTTTATTTAAACTTCCAGTCAGAGCGTGCTGACTCCACGATGCTTTAAGCCTAAGACCTCTGTAACCAGCATCATTACAAGCCCCACAAGTTTTGTCGACAGTATAATAACCATCTCAAATCATCCGTCTGGAGAACAATGTTGGATCAAAATAACATATCAGATTTTTTAAAATAATAATACCATTAGGCTGGATCAAAACAGGCCCAGTGGACATGAAATAAAAACTCTGCCCCGAAGTGTAGGTTTGTACAGTGTCCTCTAGGCTTTGTCTAATTCTAAGAAGGTTGAATGCTTTTAATGTGGAAAATCAGTAGTTAGTTGCTGTATCAACAATATTTAATAACATTCGCAAATTCCACTAAACCAGAGAGTTCACAGTTAAGGGAATCAGAATGATTCTTTGTCTTAAATTAGAGACCGTCTATTATTTTTAAATTCACCATGTCACAGTGAACTGACAATATTCATCTATGGTGGGGGGGAAAAAACAACCTTGATTGTTATCTAGAGGGAAAAACCAAATTATCTCTAAGGAAACAAAAGTCAGGCCAGCTCCAACCTTCCCTTCTGGGAAAGAGAGGATTAGGAAGCACTGACCATTATTGAAAGGTAATTTTCGGGAAAAGGTAAGATCATTACTTACCTATAGACATCCAAACAAACACGTGTTAAAGATTTTATTTTACGCATACGAAAGATACCCAGGCTTATGTCATAACTGGTTCAAAGGGAAAGTCCAAACAGCCGAGATTTATCTAGAGTAAAGAGATGTTGAGATGAGCTGTAGTCAGAGATGAAGACTGTTTTTTCCAAAGGGTAGGCGTGAAGACAGTTTGAACCTCTCCCCCGTGAAGACACACTTTGCACACATCTCAGCGATCTACAACTTGTAGAGTCAGAACAGAGCTGGAATCTGATAACTCAGAGAATGTGCTAGAAGTGTGCAGCCTTCCACAGAAGCAGATTTTTATGCTGTGATGTATAAACCCACCTCTCACTGCCCTCTTGTCTTCTGTTTCCCATTATGCCGGTCATTTGCAATACTAAAACCCAGGATCCAATGAAATGAAGCCTACAGATTTAGGAGGGGGGGAAAAAAAGATTATAAAAAACCAAGAATCAAAAAAAAAAAAGCACAAAACAAAAAACAAGAATCTAGGCCCAAATAATCACTCTTACTGCCTAAGGGCAGTGGACACTTTCCCACTGCACTATAAACTCCCATTTCCCCAGGCATCCACTGTTAATGATAGACCCTGGTTTTTGAGACTTGAAGCTTTTACAATTACTAGAGCCTTCTTTAAAAAGAAAATGGGGGCACCTGGGGGGCTCAGTCATTGGGCATCTGCCTTCGGCTCAGGTCATGATTCAGGGTCCTGGGATTGCACCCCGCATTGGGCTCCCCGCTCAGCGGGAAGCCTGCTTCTCCCTCTCCTCCTCCCCCTGCTTGTACTCCTTCTCTTGCTGTCTCTCTCTGTCAAGTGAATGGATAAAATCTTAAAAAAAAAAAAAAAATTTTTTTTTAATTAAAAAAGACAAAGAAAACGTGCATAAGATTTTGAATACAGAATTAGATAAAGGGCAAATATTTACTTAGAATGAGAAAATAAATATGAAATAAACAATGATTAAAAAATCATAAATCACAAATAACTTAAAAGCTGATTTTTAAAAAGCCATATATGTCCAAAGTGCAGCAAAATAGCATAGAATTTATTTTCTCGTTAACTGATTCACGCCTCTGTAGTTCCTTTTTCCCTACATTTTTTATTCATCTAGCTTCTGATCAACCTATCGTATAATGATGATTTCATAATTTTATTTCTAGAGGGAAAATGGAAAAGTAATTCAGTCTTTTTTCTACTGTGGTTGGTTATTTCTGTTCTGAGAGTCATTTTGTGTGCTGTTTCATCTAGATCCATCAGACTTCATCAAGACAAGATGTGTCAGATGAGCTGAGATGTGATTTAATACGCTTCTACTCAATTTTGTGTCTTACACACTATGAATTCGGGAATTCTGAAATGCTGTTTCTCAGAATTCCCATCAAGAACGAATGTGTATGGTATGTTTATTGTTACTTAACACTATATTATCAAGTGGATCCTCAATGATAGAGACCTTTGGTGTCAGAATTTTTCATAGGCAATCATCTGTGAACATTTCAAGCCTTGTTTCCCATCCATGGCCCACATACTTGTGAGGTCAGGAACATGTTTCCACTTGGATCCCACTTCTGTCCTTGCATCTTTGTGTCCTTATGAGGGAGAGCCAACCCAGTAGACTCCAAGAATCTCTCAGGAAGCTATTCCTACACCAGAACCATGAGCACGATGTTAACTAAACACACCAATGATTATGAATCACATACCTATATCCCACTAAAACCAAAATCAGTGTGCCTTAAATTCATCTTTCCCTTAGCCAGATCCAGTCACTTTAATACCACCAGATGACGGGGATATGTAACAAGCAGGAAGTTGGTGGGGAAGGAAGCATTCTGACTTAATTGTGCTTAAAACCTCACTCTCACAAAATATAGAAAAACACAAAAATATGTGTCTGTGTAAACATATTGCTAATAACCCTCCCTCATTCCTTACTATATCCCCAGTGTCTTGACCATTACCTGAATTATAATAGGCACTCAAATCTCTGCTTGATGATTTAAAAAAAATGCTTAAGGAAGCAGTATGAAAAGAAGGATATATTTATGAGAGGTTTTTTGATGCCCTCAGGGGATGCTTGTATATATGGAAAATACTATTCAAGAGGTTTTTTTTTTTAAAAAAAAATAGTATTCAATTTATTGAAGTTATAATTATAAAAGAAAAACTAACTCTCAGGCTTAAGTTTAGCTCACAAATGTGTTAAGCTTAGCTCGCAAATATATTTGTGAGCTCGATATGTTTTAAATCCAGCTGATAGAGTAATCACTTTCATGGGATCTTTCACAAATATTTGATTTCTCTTGCAAGCTTAAATGCCTCAAATATTTTAAATGGCCTTTATAAATTTAACATATTCGCTTTCTTTAAGTGTCCCCCAAGAGACTGGATTAATAAAAGCCGTCTTTCTGAATAGTTACCAAGTCTTTTTAATTTATGAATATTTAAACTCGCGAAAATTTTAAGTTAATTTTCTTAATGTGTTTCAAACGCATACATATAAAGTACATGCAAATTTATTATTTACAGAAAACTGTCAGTACTATGGTTTTGTTACTCTTACATTTTTTAGACGTAGCTTTAAGGTTTAAGAAATCTATTCCCATTTAAGGAATGTAGTTATCATTCCCATGAACCGGAATGATCTGTGAGCAGCGGCTTCGCCCAGAGATTCTGTTGGCTGTGGGTGGCCACCCTGCTGCCCTCAATTCAGGTTACATACATTTACTAACTCGTGTCCATTCACAGGCTCTGTGACTCTTCCCCAAGTTGGTCACTTGATGTAATTTAGCTTTTGCTTTTCCCTTCCATCTTAAAAGCACATGGCATTGATCTTTGCCGACTCAGACTTGTGCATTTGATGGGATTTTAAAGACATAGAAATAGAATTTCTACCCAAGGATAAAGACTCGTCCGTTGAATGAGCTCGTTTTTAAAATGTATATTCTCAAATTCGTACCACCGATGGAAATGTTGAGAATGATATCCGGTTGAATTTTGTATACATGGCCTTTGTGTGATTTGCATTTAAACTCATGAGGGTCATTCCACTGGCAGCAAATGTCAGTACCTTTCCTAAAAATAAAATCAAAGATACCCTCCTGCTGTTTGTAAGAATGTGTCAAAGAATTTCAGAGAAGGAAAACGATAGTCTAAAAACCGCCATTGATTAAAATAGGTGGGATCTCATTAAATGTGATAGTAATAGTGAACACAAAAATAACTTAAAATAACTTTTTTTTGCTTGCCCATATTATGATATTATTTTTTAAAAGTTTTTATTTAAATTCCATTTAGTTAACATACACCACCGGGTGATGTACAGAATTGTTAAATCACTATTTTGTACATCTGAAAAATAACTCTTTGATTGACAAAGTGCAGAAAAAATTAATATAAAAGATCTATGAATTGAAAATCTCAGATTATACAAATACACGATAATAGATACTAGAAGAGATAGGATGGGAATGATATAAAACAATGTGCTGAATTTTCCATCATAGATGTTTATATGCTTATAAAAGCTGATACAAAGGTCAAAAATGATTATTCAAAGAGCAAGTATGTGTAAACTCATCACCATCTTTATCATTATAATCTTATACATCATAGTAACAAAAGCCAGAAAGGGGAGGCTCTAGGGGAAATAAAAATTGCTTAATTTTTTAACTTGTACAAGAAGACTTTCAAAAATAGATTTAAATGTATTCACAATGTTGTAAAATTAACAGCCGGGGGGAGTAAAAAGAGGATAGTGTTGACTGCTGACTCCCCAAAGAGACCATTAAAATAACCTACGGATGAAGCAAATCCAAGTTTATTGTTTATTGCAGTAGGGGACAGCGCAGTCTCTGTAGCATTTCTAGAGGGGAAAGTCAAAACTGGATGTCTGTGAGGTTTTTGTGGTCTGATTTCGGTGGATCTTTCAGTGCAGGCACCTCATTGGGATTTGGCAAAGTTTGCGATGTCTTTGAGGAATGATGGATGGGAAAGGTGAACATCTTGAAGTGAGTCTTTCAAGAATAAACAATAATTTGACGAATCCACTTGAGCAATCTATTGTTTAGTAGGAAGAAGAGACTATTGTTCCTTGTACTGAAGGGAACAAGGGGAATAGTCTGTTGTTTAGATAAATGGATTTTCAGCAAATTCCTCAAAGAAACAATAAAGTTATTTGCAACTTCATTTTTCTGGGGAAGAATTTCCTGGCATAATAAAGTCATGGTAATGTAGAGAGTAAAGTGGCTTGATATAGATAATAGCTGTTGTCAACATTTTTTTATATCGGCATTATTAAAAATTAAAAAGAAAATACAGCTTGTATATAAAATGGGGGAAAATGAAATGTAAAAGGAGTACAAAATCAGAAAATAAAAATTAAGAGGGCAGGAGGAAGACTCAACTTACCAGTAAATGTCAAAAATGAAAATGATCATAATCATAAGCTCCACCTTACTGAGAAGTATCAGTCAGTATCCCAGGCTTTAGGAACCTCCAGCATCAGAATAGGCAAGCCCCAAACTGATGTGAATGTAAGGATAGTATTTTTGGGCTTAGCTGAAATCTCAGCAGTTTAGGGATCCCAGCCTGTATACGCTGAGCGGATACTTTCCTCTGTTCCATGGCACCTGGGAGCCGGGGAGATTGAGAGATGAGTATAGACAGGTTCAGCAGAATCAAAACCACATTATTTATTTTATTTTATTTTTGTTTAAATTCAATTAGCCAACTTCTGACATTGTTAGTTTCAGATGTAGTGTTCGATAATTTATCAGTTTGTGTAACCCCAGTGCTCATCACATCCTGTGCCCTCCTTAATGCCCATCACCCAATTACATCATCTCCCCACCCACCTTCCCTCCAGCAACCCTCAGTTTGTTTCCTAGAGTTAAGAGTCTCTCATGGGGGGGCGCCTGGGTGGCTCAGTGGGTTAAAGCCTCTGCCTTCGGCTCGGGTCATGATCTCAGGGTCCTGGGATCGAGCCCTGCATCGGGCTCTCTGCTCAGCAGGGAGCCTGCTTCCCCTTCTCTCTCTGCCTGCCTCTCTGCCTGCTTGTGATCTCTCTGTCAAATAAATAAATAAAGATCTTTAGAAAAAAAAAGTCTTTCACGGTTTTTCTCCTTCTCTGATGACTTCCCATTCTGTTTCCCTCCCTTCCGCTACAAATCCTCTGTCCTGTTACTTATATTCCATACATGAATGAAACCATATCATAATTGTCTTTCTCTGATTGACTCATTTCGCTCAGCATAATCCCCTCCAGTTCCATCCACATTGACATAAATGGTAAGTCTTCATCCTTTCTGATGGCTGAGTAATATTCCATTGTATATATAAACCACATCTTCTTTATCCATTCATCCATCGATGGACATCTGGGCTCTTTCCATAGTTTGGCAACTGTGGACATTGCTGCTATGAACATTGGGGTGCAGGTGCCCCTTGAGATCACTACATTTGTATCTTTGGGGTAAATACTTAGTAGTGCAATTGCTGGGTCATAAGGCAGCTCTATTTTTAACTTCTTAAGGAACCTCCATACCGTTTTCCAGATTGGCTGGACCAGCTTGCAAAATTGCATTTTGTCACATATTTAGTTTTATAAAATTTACTTATAGAATTTGAAAGACTTTGATCTATATTCAATTGGAAGTTTTATAACTCCACAGAAAAAAAAATCTCTCAAAATAAATAAATAAATAAAACATCATTCAAATACTCCTTAGAAGTGAAAGTCAATCTGTGAAACCAGGAAGCACAATATTAATTTTTTTAAAAGATTTTGTTTATTTGACAAAGAGAAAGAGAGAGAGAGAGCACAAGCAGGGGGAGAGGCAGAGGTAGAGGGAGAAGCAGGCTTTCCACTGAGCAGGGAGCCTGATACGGGACTCGATCCCAGGATCATGACTTGAGCCAAACGCAGACGCTTAACTGACTGAGCCACCCAGGCTCCCCCCACAATATTAAGCTTTTACAGTCCAAGTTAAAAGGAAAAACTAGATTTTTCTTTCACTTTTATTTTAAAATGCTTAATGGATTTACAGGAAGTTGCAAAGACAGTACAGAGAGGTCTGCTGTACCCTTCGCCCATTGTTTTTAGCAAGTAGGTTTTTTTAATTTGTGAGTTTCAAAAAAAAAATTGAGTATTAACAAAATTAAATAAAAAGCAAATATCTGGATAATTTTTTTCCTACAAGTGTCATGCCTGTGAGTGTATGAATACATGCGCGCATATTCACGCACTCAGTTCCTCTCCGGACACTGAAAAACTCCCACTAACAATAGCTCATCTTGGGACGCCCTGAGATTGACGTGCTGGGGACATCCAGCTAGAACTCCCCAATAGACCGTAGCACAGACCCGCTGAGCGTGTGCCACCCTCTGTCCCTGGTGTTCCCTGCCTGCCTTCCCCCACTCACCGGCGCTGAGACCTTGACCAGTCTCTTAACCTGCGGACCACAGCTCTCTCACTGGTGACTGGATCGTGACCGTAGTCGCTGCCACACTGGGCTGCTGGTGGATTCGGAGAGCGGATGCATTGTAAGCTCCTGGCTCGTGCTTGGTACGCTCCTGGTCCGTGCTCAGCCCATGTTGGCCGCTGTTCTTGTATATCCGGTTATGGAACTTGGGAGAGAGGTCATAGTTCAGACATGTATTTGGAAAGCATATGGCAATGAGAGCCTAAAGAATTTGTGTAGAATGAGAAAATAGGAGGGAAGTCTACTGACTTCCAAAGAACGCCAGCATTTAAGGCATAGCAAAAGGAGAGGATCCTGGGAAACAACAACAACAAAAAACACAACAACTAAACAAACAAGCAAACAAAAACCCCCTCAAAAGAAAGAGAACTCTTAGATGAGGAAGGAAAATTGATATGCAGCTGTGATCACAAGGGAGTGGGCATTGGGACAAGCATATAATCGAAGGTTCAGAAGCTGACCCGCATGGGGAAACTGGACCTATGACAGGTGAGACACCATAGATGGATGTGGAAAGAGGAATACAGCCACTGGTTTCACATGGAAAAAAACGAATTGGATTCCAGTCTTTCATGACACAGTCATTCACAATGAATTAAAGACTTAAATGCAAAAAGCAAAACTTTCAAGGTGGTGGAAAAACATATTGTAAAATATTTTGTGACATTAGGATATTGAAAGATTTATTCAGAAAGACACGAAAATGACTGACAGAAATGATCAAGAAGTTTGACTATTAAAAATTAAAATGAGTTGTGTAAGACTGATGAATCACAGACCTGTACACCTGAAACAATACTACATTTATAGGTTAATAAAAAAGTAAAAGAAAATAAATAAATAATAAAAAAATAAATATAAAATTTGAACATATTTTCATTAGAAATTCAAATTAAAGTAAATGTGAAAGATTTTACAAACAAAATAATTTGTTTTCAAGAAGGTTATTTTTCTTCTAAAATATTAAAGTGTGTTAAAAAGTAAATATCAATTATAATTAATAAACATAAAAATAATTAAAAATTTTTAAAAATTAAAACTTCTGTTCATTAAAAGACACCATAAAGATAAAGACCTCAGGCCAGAAGGTTTTTATAATGCTTACAACTGACAAAAAGTTGTTAGCTAGAATACACTAACAAAAATACAGTAACGTTCAACCCCACTTTCACCAAAGAAGGAAAGTTAAGATCTTATGTTGATATCCAGAGAGAAGAGCATTCCAGCCAGAAGAAGTGCAAAGGCCCTGAGGCAGGTACTTGCGTGGCTTGTCACAAAATAGCAAGAAGGCCAGTGTGCTGCATCCACTCTGTCTATAAGCCAGACAAAGACAGGTAAGGGTCCAGATCATTAATTCCACTTCTTATAATTTAATCTTTGACTTAAGAGGTCAGCAAGATGCTTCATGAGAAAATAATAAAATATTTAATCATATAGGGGACAAGACTGATTGGAGTGACCAAACAAATTTTGAGAGAAAGGGACAAAGTATAAGATGAGCAAAGTTGAAGATATTTTAGGCAATTCAATATTTAATTTAATTTATCAAGGCCACATTAAGTAAGAATCTGCTTAGTCCCAGGCCCTCTGTTAGGAACTGAGGATCAAAGAGAAGAAGGAAAACCCCAACCATAGAAGGAGCCACATGCCTTAGTAACTAATAAGGAGAAACAATAAACAATATACATGTGATGCTCATAATAAACATAATATTTATTGGTTGACTTTTCATGCTCCAGACACGAGCCTTCAATGCGTGCTTACCAATCTCCACAGTAATCCTAGATGGTTGGTATTATCTATTCCCAATTTGCAGATGAGAAAATGAAATACAAGGAAGATTAAGTAATTTGTTTAGAGAAGGGTTTCCCAGTGGCGGTGGTATTGGCATTTGGGGCTGGGTAATTCTCTGTCGTGGGGCTATTCTGTGCATCGTAAGATGTCCAGCAGCCTCCCTGGCCTCCGCCCACGGGACGCAAGTAGTTTCTCTCCCCTGACAGTTACAACAACCCACATGTCTCCGGACAAATATCTCCTGGGTGACAAAAGTGTCCTGCTGGGGGACCACTGTTTCAGAGACAGAGTACATAGTGGGGTGGGACTTCAACCCAACTCTATTTGACTCTAATGGCCAGAGTTGTTGGTTGTTTTGTGTGCCTGGACTTCTTTATCTAGTGTACAATGCCTCTACGAACAGGTGTATCTTGGGTCCTACCCATTGATGTTTAACTACCTTCATCGAAGGCAGTGCAGTGAGGAGGCGTGTTTACCTACAGATGGCTCACACCAGAGGAAGAGATACAGTGAAGGCAAGGCAGACATTGTGTTAGGTTTCTACCATTTGTTCAGTATCTCGGGTAATGATATCACATGTAATGATAAATAATAGCCTGCAGACACTGTTTATATTGCTTTAATTTCATTCACTCATTCACTCATTGACTCATTCGTTCATTCATCAGAGCTGGCCTTGCCCTTGGCACTGAGGCTTATAGTGGACAAGTCAGAAAGGTTCCTCCCTATGCTCAGTTTCATAGAGGGTGGGGAACAGACGGGAGACACGGTAACATATTCAACGAGGGAATGTTAGTTTGTCGTAAGTATTTTGCAAAAGGAGTTTCATGAGGGCAAGTGACTTGGTTAGAAGGAGTGTGTGAACTGGGATTCAGAGATCATGAGAGGCTTCTCAGAGGAGGTGACACAAGCTGAGACGTAGTAACAAGAAGGAGTCAGTCGTGAAAATCCGAAGGGAGAGTTTGCAAAGAGAGGAACAAGAAAATGCTAAGATGTGGAGGTGGGAGTGTGGTGTATCTCAGGAACGGAAACGTCTTTGTGGATGGGAGGGGAGCATGCAGGGGCAAGAGGGAGCTGAGGTCAGGGAGGTGCATGAGGACCCATGGGCATGTTTGACCTTGTCGGACAAGGAGTGTGGCTTGTACTCTATATGCACGCTGAACATGATCTTCCTGAAGTCACTTCAAGAGAAAGGCCAGATGTAATCCTTCTTTGAGCTAAACTACGAATGCAATGTCCTGGGTGTCCCTGGCTCTATCAGTCATGGTTTTATGTTTGCAGTGATTTCAATGGGCTGATGTGAGAATTAGAGTTTGAAGCTTACAAGGGAAATCAAAGAAATATTTAAAATATATTAGTTCAGTTTGTTGTTCTCCTTGCAGAGCTTCTGCAAAACAGACTTTTATTGCAGTTGTTCCTTAGAAGGTCTGTTGAGTGTTTGATTTCATAAAAAGAGCCCACGAGCAGCTACGGTTTTTAAGAATTTTGATACTGATTGTCAATGACTGTCAGTGATTTTAGATTTTTTTTAAAGAAAGATATTATTATGGTGATGATCCTCTTTCATGTTTTAGGCATAACAATTTCATGCCTATTGCTGGTAATGGGATAAAATGGAAATAATTTAGATGTCCATCAGTAGAGAAAGGAGAAATAAAACGTATTATTGTCAAATGATGGAATGTGATTCAGCAGGTTAATGAACTAGATCTCCACAGATCAACTGTGCAGGTCTCCATGAAATGAGGAGGGGGAAAGGTAAGTTGTAGTACAATAGGTGTAGAAAAATATGATTTTTTTCCCAAGCTATATTGAGATATAATTGACACATTACGTTGAGTAAGTTTAAGGTGTACAAGTGTTATTTGATACATTTATATATGGCAAAATGATTACCACCAGAGCCTACATGGTGGCATGAGACAGAAGGGGCATGAGGATACTTTGGGGGGTGGAGGATGTATTTATTGCCTCGATTATGGGCATGACTTCACCGGTATACACATATATCAGAACGTAAGAAATTTTACATTTCACGTATCCGCGGTTTGCTGTATGTCAATTATGCCTCTGTAAAGCCATTACAAATTGTTGTGGTTGGTCATCGATGTGAAAAGCTAGGCTAGCAGCAACTTTTCTTCCTTACTAGGACGTATAAAGTGGTGATGCACTTTGAAACTAAGGGCGTCTTAGGTTTTTGTCAACTACAGCAGTAAATGCCTTTGGTCTGAGATTCCGGTGGCTGAGCTTTATGCTATTTTCAGCTAAAAGCATGCTAACAGACAAAATAGGAAATACTAGCGGGGATGATGTCAAGGAGATTGTGAATTTGTGTTTAGTCATGTTAAGATAGTAGGATGTTGGGATGACTGGTGACCCCCGGTCGCTTCCTTACGGGTCACTCTGTGCCCTTCGGTTTTTCTCTCTGATCCAGTCTTCAAGCCAGCAGCCCTCTGCCCTTGCTGGAGACTCTGGTGCTTAGCCTGGCTCATGGCTTCCTGGTATACAACCTCCATGTTCCCACCTGCCCATCTGCTCGTGAAGCCAAGGGCCTGGGTCTCAGCTCCGGCCAAGGAGATAAAAGTAGAATTGTTGTGTGCAGCTATTGCAGTCACCAGCTGAAGAAAGTTGTCCTTAAAATTGCCAGTGGATCTGTCATATTTTTTGGTCCATGTGGCTGGTTTTTTTTTTTTCTTGCCTTATAATTCATCGACCCAGAAAGTATGCTTTCAAAAGAAAAACATTCCAGACACAATTCACTGAATTGTATTTTATGAGCGAAGTGAAAATGATGCCTCTTTAGATGCCACCGCTGTCACTGGCCGAGCCTCATTCTGATGCAGCTTCTTCTGTGTCTCTGGACGCGTCATTCAGGCTTTCTGCTTCAGGTCCCTCAGCTGTGAAATGTGGATAATATGACAGGGCTCATGGGTGCTGTGAGGATTAATTAACATTGGCAAAGCATTTTGAACATAAGACGTTGCCCTCTTCCCACGTTTCGTCCGGGGACTTCAACAGACCGTATTAACGAGGCTGGTCCCATTTATCTCTGTTTTCCAGAACACGTTATGCGTCACTCAGTGAACTAGGGAAACAGCCCTGAGAAGACCTTTGGAATATTGACCTTCTAATCTTCTTGCGACAACCCTGGATACATGCTTCATTTTGAAAAGGGGCTCTGTAAATGCCAAGTGTCTTCGTCATCTACTTACTTCTCTCGGTCTTTTTCTCACGTGTTGGCCTAGATCTTCCGGGGTTAGCTCTGCACTGACCTACAGTGGGGAGGGCTTTTCTCATCAGAAAAGAAACTCAAATATCTGGGAGAGCCTAACAATCACAAGACTCCTTTTTTTTGTATTCTAAATCAAGTTCACTAGAAGTTTAGGTTTGCTTTTGTGTCCTTGGTTATAAAACTCGAGACGTGAGGTCCACCCGTGCAGAAATAGTCATCCTACTTTTAAAAGTTGTATTTAGGATTTATTTATTTAAAAAAAAAGGCACACGGGAAAGTTGACATCTCCAATACTCCCACAACAAATAACTACCACTACTATTTTAGTGTGGATATATTCAACCTAAGTTATTTTGTTTTGTTTTTTTAACTCATTTTTTATTTTTTAATTTTTTTAAAAGATTTTATATATTTATTTGACAGAGAGAGAGAGATCCCAAGTAGACAGGCAGGCAGAGAGAGAGGGAGAAGCAAGCTCCCTGCTGAGCAGAGAGCCTGATTTGGGGCTCGATCCCAGGACCCTGAGATCATGACCCGTGCCAAAGGCAGAGGCTTTAACCCACTGAGCCACCCAGGTGCCCCTTAACTCATTTTTTAAAATCCAGGTCCTCCCTCATAGATCATCTCTAATACACTGAGAAACCCTGTTATCTTCCAGGGCTCATCCCCCAATACCCACTTTTCATTCTCCAAATTCCGGTCGCCCTGACCATGTTCTGTGCTAGATGTTCTGGATGTTCTTCTGTCTGGGACACGTGACCCTGTCGTCCTTCTCCCTACCATCCTCTGTACCATCACTCAGATCAGAACGCCTTCGTCTTCCTATTCCAGCTCCGATTTCTCCACTCCCCCATCTTCCAAAGGGGTCAGGTCCTCTCTTTGTCCTTCCTCAGACAGCATCATGTAACTTTCTTCTGTGCATAATTTGATACATATTTGAGTGTTTTTTCAATGTCTGTGCTTCTGATGGATTGTCACCCCAACAAGCTCATTCTGGTCCTTTCCTGTCTGCTTCACTGGCTCCCCAGCGCCTAGCAAGCCTGGCTCAGATAATATTTGTTGGATGAATGAATGAGAGGGAATATCCTTTATATGCATTTTAATGGCTTTGATATGGGTTTGTAAGAGAATGGCAAATGTAACTCTTCCTATTGACTCAGTTTCAGCAGAAGCCTCAAAAGCCCAGTGGGGGGGAACATTAGAAAACTTTCTGAAGCAAAGTGTTGGACTCACTGTGCAGAAATTGCAAAAAGAGCAGCGTCAAACCATTTTGTCTGCATTTATTGACCATGCATCTCCAGCCTAAATAAGACATTGCAATGCAAGAGATTGAAGAAGGAAGGTTCTTTCACAGAGAGTTGGTTTTCTTCTCCCCATGAGACAAGGAGGGAAGATCTTTCCCCTTACTTTATAGCAGGGGAGTGATTTTCAAGAGAATCACTCAGAAGGCTAGGCATGAGTCCCTATAAGCATAGAGGACACAAGGACTGGTGGTAGACCCACTCCTTAATATTCTAAAGGTGGAGGCCCAGGATCAACTAGTTGACTTGACTTGAGGCAGAGCTAAGAGCAGTGGCCGCCCTGGGAGTGAACTGCCCGTTTGCTGGCATGGACAATACTGAGTCAAGTTTTTCCTTTGACCAGGTAGGGCTTGTCTTAGAATAAATCCACCAAGAGAACCAACTGGAAGGGCAAAAACCCAACACAGGCCTGGAGCTTGACGCTGGGGTGTTCACAGCCAGTCTGAGAAGGGCATTGGAGATAGAACTCTTAGCAGGTGCATCTCTAAGGAACTCACAAAAGCTCCTTGAGAGAAAGAGCAAACATTATATGCCTGTTGCCCAGAGGGCATTGGCTGCCAAGGCAAGACTTGGAGCAAACAAAACTTTCCTCCCCTCCCCGCCTCCCCCCACCCGCCCCCAGCTCTAATCCCATGGAAGCCAGAAGCCTGTAGTTATTACACGGAAGAGGAGGCAGAGCAGAAAATCAGTGAAGATGCCATCTCCAACCCCTACACCCCCAGTCCTGAACTGGGGTAAGCGATAAAACCTAAATTGAATGATATTCAATGTTATACGCCTATTAGGCTGAGATGACTCTTTATTACCTAGTAGCAGCCAAAAAAGCCAGAGACCTTCTGGAAACTTCATTCAGGTTGAGAGAAATAAATTTTCAATAAGCAAAGTTTAATGGGAAAAAATCGTACCCAATGGATCCCAGGTTCCTTCAGAAATTTGCTTACATGTATGTACCCACTTCCATGTAAAATATATGTTTAGATGTGTACATATTATATTAACATACATATAGGATTTTTCTAAAAGATTTTATTTATTTATTTATTTATTTGAGAGAGAGAGAGTGAGTGAGAGGGAGAGCATGAGAGGGGAGAAGGTGAGAGGGAGAAGCAGACTCCCCACGGAGCTGGGAGCCCAATGCGGGGCTTGATCCCGGGACTCTGGGATCATGACCTGAGCCGAAGGCAGTTGCTTAACCAACTGAGCCACCCAGGCGCCCTTAACATACATATAGATAATATGAAGATAATTATACATATTTTCATAAATAATGCTGTTGTGAATATTCTTGTAACTAAATCTTTGTGCCTTTGAATACATTTGCAGAACTGGATAAGCAATTATCAAAGTTTTAGAAAATTTTTGATAGATATCACTTATGCTTCAAAACGGTTGTATCAATTGATATAAATTTACATTCTCAGTGGAAGCTTCATTTCTCTTAAAGATTTTTGGGTACAGGTCTTTAGAAGTAGATTTTTTTATATGGTCTTACCACTTCCAGTCCAGTGCCCTGTAATCTATTTTTTATTCATCAGACAGAATAATAATTTATTTTATTTTTTAAACAAATTAATGTGGTTTTTTTAAGATTTTATTTATTCATTTGACAGAGAGAGAGAGAGATCCCAAGCAGGCAGAGAGGTAGGCAGAGAGAGAGGGGAAAGCAGGCTCCCTGCTGAGCAGAGAACCGGATGCGGGGCTCGATCACAGGACCCTGAGATCATGACCTGAGCCGAAGGCAGAGGCTTAACCTACTGAGCCACCCAGGTGCCCCCAGAATAATATTTTAAAAATATAACTTTCCTGGGGTGCCTGGGTGGCCCAGTCAGTCAAGCATCTGACTCTTGGTTTTGGCTCAGGTCATGATCATACGGTCCTGAGATCGAGTCCTGTGTCAGGCTCCGTGCTCAGCATGGAGTCTGTTTGAGAGTCTCTCCCTCTTCCTCTGCCCCTCCACCTGTGTGCATGCAGGCGCTCTCTCTCTCTAAAATAAATAAATAAATAAACCATATATATATATATATATGTATATATATAATAAATTATAATATTATATTATAATATAATATATATATATAAAACTTTCCTGCATTCGGCTTTCTCGTGTGTTCTTTGTTCTAGCTGGAATGCACTTCCCCAGCGTTTCCCATAGCTTCTTCACATCTTTCATATCTTAGCTCAAATGTCACCTCCTCAGAGAAGTCTTCCCTGACTCTTTCTTCCTGAAAGTAAGGCTGTTTATTACCCGCCACATAACACACCACTTCTCTTCTTTAAACTGTCACCTATAGTTATCTAAACTGTTAATCTGCTTGTTTGTTTCTTCTCTCTCCTTCTGGGGTTATAGGCTCCATGGGGACAAGGATTTTGTGTGTGTGGGGGGTGTGTGTGTGTGTGTGCGTGCGTGTGAGTGAAAGCTTATTATGGACAGACTGCACCCATAGCAGGTGCTCAGTGAGTGAGTGTTGAAGGCAGGACAGAAGCAATGAATCCGTGAAAGACAGAAGCAGACCTGCTTCCAGGTTTTCTCTCACCTGATTTCTGTGTCATCTTCCAAGCCATCCTTCTTTAGGTGGGTAAGGACTGGTGGAGGGGGACCTGGCCGCCCAGCAGACAAGCTCTCTCCTTAGTGACAGCCAAATCATTTTCATTAGCGCTGTCTCACCTTGCCAGAGGAAAGGCTGTCTGTCTCTGGACTCTCCCACTGAGAGCAGCAGGCGACGGGGCCAGAGCTCAAGCTATTTTTGGTAAAGGTATCGGACAAGTGCCATTTCAGCCTCTGCCTTGGTACTCTGGAAAAGTGCAGAAGCCTCTGGATTTCTGCACGTAATTTTCTGTCCTGAAGAACTTTACAATAATAATACTAATAATAATGATAACAATTGGCTGAATGGAATACAGAGGGAATGGCATGAGTCATTCATGTTTCAGGCTAGAGTGGATTTCCACTTTGAATATGGCGGAGTGGGGGAACTGTGGATTAATTTCTGGCTCTGCAATGTGACATAGTTTTGTTCCTTATCAACAAGATGTCCAAAGAGGAGCAAAATACTACTATATGTAATTCATTTTGACCTCACAGTTACTTCATTTTAACGCAATCAACTCTTAATCCCCCAGCTTAGACCGAGAGCAGGGGATTAAGTATACTCAAAATGAATATGATGACCACTGTTGGCAGAAGAGAGTTTGAATGCTGAGGAAACAAACAAATAAGAAGCTTAAAGTGTTGGAAATTGAGTTAAAAACAGGGATTGAAATTACGATTTTTAAAATGATTATTTTCGAGGGAGAGAAAGAGAGAGCAGGGGGAGGGGCAAAGGGAGAGGGAGACAAGCAGACTCCGCACTGAGCTCAGAGCCCTATGTGGGGCTTGATCTCAGGACCCCGAGATTACGACGTGAGCCAAAATCAAGAGTAGGATGCTTAACCGACTAAGTCACCCAGGTGCCCCAAATAATGATTTGTGTGCGTGTGTCACCCTTCTCCCCAGTGAAACTGAACTGTGTGTGACTGTATGTCCGTTTGGCAGCGTATAGTGGTGTGAACTGTGCACTGTGCAAGTCTGTATGCACAACTTACATTGTATATCTCTGAATTCCTCTTTTCCTCTTCTGCCATGGTTATGTATTACACGATTTGGATCAGTACAAGTGGCTGTCCATCCTGTGACTAGTACAGTCTTTGTATTTTCCACATTTAATGGTTTGATTTAACAAAAAACAAGCAAACAAAACCATATATTGGGTTCCGTCCTGCAGCTAAAAAAAAATTCACTTGTCTCTTCCCAATTAGTTTGATATTTTCTAGTTTGATTCTAGTTTCCTCATGTCTGGCTTAATTATTTATGGATATGGGTTATACTCAACATTAATTATCATGAGATGTATTTCTCAGTTTCAGGTTTTGTCAGTAATTACTTCTTTTGTCTTGAGCCATTCACCTCTAGGTCCTTATGCCTCAAATCCTTCATTCTTTGTTTCTATGATACTGTTCATTTGGTCCACAGAGATGTGTTGGACAAATACCTTCCATGAACACGTCTATTTCATGGCAACCATGGACAGTATTTTTTTAAGTTCTAAGCCTTCAAAAAGAACTCACCAAATGATTTTATCATTTCATCCTTCTTTGGTGAGAGATTTAAACTTAAAACATCCTTTATAGCAAATGACAACACGATGACAGAGCAAATGATTTATTAGATAGCAAAAAGAGTTCTCCTCCCAGAATATTTGCCTTTTCATTGTCCCAACTTAGTCTCAGTCCTCCTATGACACATTCTTGGGTGATTCTCTTTTTTATCTCACACCTGCCAAACCAAAGTGACTAAAAGCTAGTGTTCTCGGCCAGAAAGGAAAGATTTATATAAGCTTAGAGTTGAAAGGTCTTCAAATCTCATCAGGTCAAAATAGTCAGCACTCAATAGATGAACTTTCTTCTCCATAGCTCTGACTAGGCATCATCTAGCCATGGTTTGGTCTCCTCCCATGAACAAGAACTGTCCCATTTCGGATGCTGTCTTTGTGCCTTGGCGGATAGGGCAAATTAGAAAGCTCTTCCTTGAAGGAAGCAAGCTCCCTCCCTCATGACATCTCTTCAGGACTATAGGACAAAGCTGGTATCACACACATCTTCGGTCCCTTCGGCAAGTCTCAATTTGTTGGAGCTTCAGTTTCCATGTGCGCGGTAGTTGGGATCTCCTTATGAAATGTGCGTGATAGTACCTATCTCGTTATTCCTTTAATAGGATTAGGACCATGTCTAGCAGCCTGGTGCCCAGTAAATGTCAGTGGGTATCAACTCAAGCATGCTTCAGGAAGGTAGTGCAGTCAGGGGCGGTGAGTCCAAAATCTGTTCCCCTTTTTATCTTATTCTATAGGCAGTACCCCTTAATGGTTCTGAGGGTGAGCTCCATTGCTAGGCTACTGGGGCATAAATATGGGCCTGGTATCTACATAAGGGAGGACGTATCTCATAGGTACAGGGGAGTTTAAGTGAGTTAATCCGTGCGTGTAGCTTAGAACCTTGCCGGGCACCAAGAATTTATCAACCACCTGCCTCGGACTAGGCTTTGGGGGTACACATATTAATGAGGCCAAGGGTTAGGCCCTGGGAAACTTACAGTCGGGAGGGAAAGACAGGCTCAAACAAGGAAAATGTAGAAAATTATATCACCGGGGGCTGGGTCCAGGATGCTAAGGAAACCGGAGGACGCTCTTACGCAGCTTAAGGTAGGGCAGTATCCCTCTCCTCCTATGCCAAGGTCAGGGCGAACCATGGCAACACCGCCTCCCCAGACAACCGCACAACAGAGGTAAAAATCAGTCCTTCTTGGGAAAGAGATGGGGCTGAAGGGAGAGGCGGGGTAGGCGGTGGCTGTGAAAAAGTGAAATTTCCTCTCCTCCTAAAATCAGCCACCGGAGCGAGAGGAGAGGGCGCGTTATCTCGGCAGGCTGTCAGGGAGGTGCGGGGGCGGACCCGGGCGCGCTCGGGGTCCGGGAGGAGGGGAGGGATCGGAAGGGGAAGCCGGTCCGGCCAGGTGGGCGGGAGAGGAGAGGAGGGGAGGGGTGCGAGCGCGTTCAAGAGTGTCTGCCTGCCAGCTGGGACCCGCGAGACCCCTCGTCTTGGGGGGCCACCGCCCCTCCGCGGTCCTGCTTCTCTTCCCTCTACCTCCCTCTCCTCCTCCTTCCCTTCCTCCCGCCCCTCCTCCTCCCCCTCCCCCCTCCTCCCGGGCCCCGGGAAGAGGCAGGGCTGGAGCCCTGAGCAGCCGCCGCTCCTCCTCCTGGCAGGCTGGCTGATGAGTCAGCTGACGGCGGCGCTCCAGCCTCGCCTCGCGGCGCTGCGCTCTCCGCGCTCCCCTGAAGTGGCTGCGAGCCGGCCGCCCACTTTCAGGGTTTGGGGGACCGACGAAGTGATGTGCGCCTTCTAAAGCCGCGCGGAGCCGCCGCCGAAGCAGCTTCGCCTTTTCAACTTTCTCCCCCCACGTCTTCTCCTGACCCTGCCCTTAACCCGCCCCAAAGCCACTTCGGGTGCGGGCGCTTGGGTGAGGGGCGCTGGCCGTCCGGGATGGCTTCCAATTTTAATGACATAGTGAAGCAAGGGTACGTGAGGATCCGGAGCCGACGCCTAGGGGTAAGTATCGATCCTTTTTTTTTTCTCCATGCGTTCAATTGTCTTCATCCTTCGCCAGCATCCCTGGAGGCTGGCAGGAGAGTCCCCGGCCGCGCGCTGGTGAATTGCGCTGTGGCTTTCTCCGCCGAAATCCACATGGCCTGCGGCTGCCCCTGTAAGGCCGGGTCTAGGTATGTAATGGATCTATCTTTATCTCTCGGATGACTTGGCTTTCTGATGGTGGCCGCGTGTTCGGCTTCAGTAGCCACTGGAGCCCATCGACGGGAAATAAATATTTCTCGGTAGCCAAGGGAGTTGGAGCAGAGAAAGCCGGCTGGAGGTGCTGAGTCTGCCGGATGCCCCCGGTGCCCCTCTTCCCGTTCGGCGCCAACTTAACTTTTCCAGGGAATGGATGGGAGGCTGGCCGAGAAAGAGGGCAGGCGCTCTCAGTGTGAACGAGGTCAGTGACCCTCTGACCCCAGGGAGAAATTGCTGCCAAGCGGAAGGTCTCTTCGGGCGTCAAATCCTGGACGATGACCCACCTCTGTCCCAGGTGTTGGCCAAGGCGATGTGGACTGGCCTCTGGGCAGGCCAACTTGGGGTGGATACCCGAATCTGAATTTTCTCTGGTCCTTATCTGGGGTGGTGGATTTCTGTTGCTGCAGTAGACATTGGAAGCCCACAGAAGATGCATTAGGGCGGAACATAACACCTGCTGGGAGCAGGTGCTCCCTAAATATGTACCACGAAAAAGAATGAATGAATCTGAGGGCACTTGTCAGGGACAGAGGTGGGCACAGGAATGGCTTCTCTCTTAAAACTCCCTCTCTTTTAGCTCCCTTTCCCTTTGCTTTTCCTTGATAGGACTTGAGAGAGAACTCATTTTGCTTCTCTTTGAGATTGAGTGATGGTGAAGGAATTCTCCAGAGACATGGAGGATACTGGAATGATTCTCCCCCCCCCCCCCAGATTCCAACCTATCTCATTTCTCTTTGCCTTGTGTCAGATAATGTTGCTGTTTTTGTTTATTGGGTGTGTTTGGATGCTGGCGTTGGGGGACAGAAAGTTTACTTTAGTAACATCTGAAATAATGGCAGCAATGATGTTCGGTGACCACACTGGGACTGTAGTTACAGTGATAAACTGAATGTCTTTCCCTGCAAATACATGTCATCAGCACCTTTCTCTTCCTCGATCTTTGTACTTTTTTACGTGTTAGATAATTTTACGGAAAATTAAAAAGAAATTTCACAGTGCTAGCCAGCTAGGGAGGATGAGAGGAAACATCTGTAATTATTAGAAACTCTTGCCTGATTTGTTTTGACCCTTTGCTTGCTTGCTTGCTTTTTTCCCCTGCTGGTTACCATGTTTTAGCAATTATGTCCCGTGTTACTATGAATATATACATATATAATTAGGAAGAAATGTAATGGGACTAACCAATCCCTATCGGCCCTGTGCAAGTTTCTTTGATCTTTTCTGCCATGCACATATTTTCATCAGCAGGAGCAACTATTGTTAGGGTACTTAACCTAGTGACTCATGCACAGGGCAAGAAATAATAGGAGTTTTATGTTTATGATAACCTTAAGGGCCAACTGAGTTGTTACATTTTTAAAGGGAGCACTAAAAACACCATTCTAATTTTAGATTTACTCTTATCATGTCAGTTGAGGAAATTGATAAGAGACATCCATTCTGTGTTAGGGAGCATTCCAACAGGAAGAAGACATGCATTATTAATGCACAAAATGTGAATTATTCATAAGGATCAGAGTGTATGCCAAATTGTAACACGTGGTGATTTATTTGAAAGACTAGTCGTCATAACTTCCTAGTTTATGGTAATTGAGATTATTTTTCTATATTATTACAGCTGACATAATATGGTCCTACATTGTGCCAATGTTTACAGACAGACATTTGAAGCAGAAGGAAAGGAAATATAGTTTAGTTTGTATTCGTTTTGTATTGTAATACTGTACATTGGATGCCCGCGAGCAATCTACTTTCTCAGGATTTATTCATCTTGTCTGCGTTACTACTCAAGTAGATTTTAGAATATCTATGGAATGATGGTTATTGCTCATGGAGAGAAAGGCCAAAGACATAATCAACAAAATCTGGTCTTATTTATTAATACTGGTTTTATCACTAGTTTATTTTTTAAAAGTCTTCTTATGATGATGTAATTGATTTATAAAATGAAAGAGGCTGATTACACAGTTGTCAGAAAGCACTACAAACTGAAGTTTTCATGGAGTTCCCAAGTAATGGGGAAGAAGGCTTCAGGGAAAGGTATAGACCCTCTGTCCAAAGTAAGAAATGTCAGTGGTATTAATCCAGGCTGCATAGAACCTGGAACAGCATGTGCCTTGTGTAAATCTCAACCAGGGCTGGGGCATCACTTCTAGTTCAAAGTAGGCACTCATACACGCTCGTTAAACTACAGGGTGATGTGTGACTTTGCCATTCATAAGCCTCTTGAGGAACTAATATGACATAGTTGTTTTATTAATGGAATCCAGACAAATGTCTGTGGATTAGAACCATGTTTGGGAAGGTTTATAATTAAACAAGAAAACAACATTTCATGGTAAGCAGCTGTTGTGCCAAGGAATGCTCCCTCAGGTTTGGAAAAGGAGGAAAGAGCCAGTTCTGCTTCTATGACTCATGAGCTGCATGACCTTGACCTCTCTCGGCCTCAGTTTCTTGATCTGTACAATGAACACTATTTCATGATGTTGGAAGTATTGACTAAGATAGTATCTGTGAAATTGTAATGAAAGCATAGCATTGATTCTGATTGTGTTATTCGTTTGATATAATCAAAGGTGAGTTAGGATTAGCGGAGGGATATGGGGTTTATAGACATCTTTCTGTCCAGAAGTGTCCAATGGCATAAATGGTTTTTCAGATCTAGATGTTTTCATTGAGTGAAGGTTTTACAAATTCTGTAAATTTAAGTGGTTTTACAGTGGCACACGAGACATTTTAAGACTATCTCCATTCACATGAATGAAAGATAAATGGCCACTTTTAGTCGGGATCCTATATAGTTTAAGTGATTAAGCAATCATTTTACATACAGACTTTTTTCTGTAAACGTCAAAAGGGTTAATGAAATTCAACTCCTTTAACTCAAAAGTCTCAGTGTCTTTATATCAGCATTCTCCAGCTTAATCTCCATTGGTTCATGGAGGTCTCGAGCTGTGTGTGCAGTGTTTGTTTGGCAATGTCCGAGCCACAGTTCAGGGGGCTCCGGGAAGGGGGGAAGGGAGCAATTGTCTACAATTATCTGGCTAATCCACAGAAGGCACTAAAAATGTATTCTTAGAGGCATGGTGAATCAGGCGACTTGCACATCGTTAACCTGACTGAGAGTATGGCTTACATGGTGTCCTAAAACAGAGTTTCCAATCAATAATTGCATGCCTCCGAGTTTAAATTCAGACCTATTCACTTTATCTACATGCAGTCTCTCGATTACTCGCCTTTAAATCACATCTTGATGCTCTCGTACAACAAGGACCTCTTCTCTCTAGCCTGCATCCCCACCCGGACATTTAGGAGTTTCATACTTAATGCATCCAAACCCTTGGTTGTTTCCTCCAAACCGGCTTCTCCTGGAGCCTGCATCTCAGCCACTAGAGGTCCCAACATGTTAGTGGCCCTCGTTAAAAATTTATCAGGCAAGCAAACAAATAGCAAACAAACCTCTGTTGCCTTTCTGTCTGCTCTTACCTCTCTCCCTACAGCCAATCCATCACGAGATCCTGTGGGCTCTATCTTTGAAAGTACATCTACAATCTGTCTTTCATACTATATACCACTACCATCCTGGTCCAAGTCCCCATCATCTCCTTCCTGTAATGTTATAAAAATCTGTCCCCCTGGCAGCTCAAACCAACGCCTTTCCATGCAATTCAGGGGAAAAGCCTTAGATGGGCTCAGAGGCCCTCTGCTGACTCAGAACCTTTTCTCTTGCTGTTCCTTCTGCTTGGAATGCTGTTCCCCCGATATCTCTTCCCAGCTGGCTCCCTCATCTCCTTCAGTCTTTCCTCAACTGCCACCTGCTCACTAAGGCCTTCCAGGTACTTAATTTCTTGCCTCCTCCTCCCCCGTATCTTCTGTTTCTCCTCCCCATATCTCTTCCCTTTCTTCTCTCTAGACTTATCATCCCCTCAAGTACTGGTCTGTTTATTTCACATGTTGATTGCTCGCGTCCCTCAAATAGCACATGAGGCTCCCTGGGGGCTGCGACTTCTCTTTTAATTATAACTGAACCCCAGTGCTGGAATCGTGCCTAGCACTACATCGAAAGTCTTCTCGATGAAGATTTCTTGAATGAATGGATGGATGCGTCACTCTGAACTGGTTTAAGAGCATACACTCTGACCTAGACTGTTAAAATCCCAGGTCAGCGACTGGTTATATGGCTTTTTGGTGAGTTCGTTAACATTTGTAAAGGTCAGTCTTCTGTAAAAATAAGGAGACTCATAGTACCCACCTAATAGGTGATCCTCATAAAGGGCTTCGCACAATACTAACCTAATTAATGTTTATCACTAATTAATGGAAACCTAATTAATGTTTATCACTGCCCTTTCTCACTACCAGGGCTGTTAGGGATGATGATGCTTCGGTGGTTATTATGTTGACTGCTTCTACTGCAATAACTCTCATCCTCAAAGAACTTGCTGTTTAGTTAGGAAAACAGACTTAATAAACGTGCAATAATTAATGTATAAGCACAAATATTGCTTGGCAGTGATGCTACATATAGAAGGAATATTTGCCTTTGTAAGATTTTGCATGACCCTTGGATAAATGGAAAAGATCATCAGAGACGAAGAATCTCATCTCCATGAAACTTCAGTTTGAATGAGCTCATCAGACCAGGAGGGATTTCTGTTAATTTGGGGGTCTTTCTCATGGGTGCTAGAGAATGGATTTGAAAAATGGGTTATTTAATGGCACGAGTTTAGGCAGAAATATTTTCTCCCTCCTTTGTTTCCCTGTTTGACCTGACCCAGTATGCCAAAGCAGCTACAATATTCCCTTTAGGGTTTGGGGATCTGTAGATGATCCACAGATGACCCACCGTTTTTATGGTGCATTGACAAAGTTATAGTCATAACATCGAAATTTAGCCATTCAGTAAGGTACATGGAGCACTGTTTTTCATCCTTAAGAGAAAGAGGCTTTGGGGATAACTTCGCAGTGGTGAAATTGATGATCACCTAGACTGTATACACAGGCCTATGTCAAGACGATTCAGTGTCTTGGCCCCACGTGAATCGACTTTTCCAGTTCCTGTGTCAGAAGTGCTTTACAGCTGGTATTTTCATCATCTTTATTTGATGGTCTGTGTGGATGTTATGATTAATTGTGCATAAAGCCCAGCCTTTCATTATCCTCACCCAAACTGGCGTAAGCAAAGAATGGCCAATTTAGTGACTGTGTGTGTAGACATAAACCAGATTACTGATGGGATGATTTTCCCCACATCTGCCATAATTTGCCCCACATCTGCTATATTTTTTAAGTCATATTCATTCATTGACTAGAAATACTTATTTCTTAAGCAGCTTTGTAATTTTTATGAGGAAACATGATCTTGGGTATTTTAAGAATTTAGTTTTTATTTGGGCTGTATTTGCTTTCATTTGTTTTATCATTCTCCAAATATTTATTGAGTGCATGCTAGTACAAGATCACGGTAAACCACCTTAAATAACACAGGTCTGGTCACTGCCCTCAAAGGATTGATGGTCTGTTATTGGACTTGTATTGGTCTGTTATTGGACTTGTATTGTTAACATGAGATTAATATATTCACTATACTTAAGGATGAATTAGTTTGAGTAACAGATCAAATATTGAAGTGCAAAGATCTCTGCAAAAATCTCCCTGTTCCTTTTTTGTGAAATAAGGAGAGTCAAATTTGATTTTCCTCTTAACTCCAGGAATTTGATTCCAGTTGGGTGGAAATTAAGCCTTTGTAGATTCTAAGCCGGGAAGAGATTATGATGCCTCCCTCCTGCAAGCCGTGTTCCTTTGAAATGCAAAATGAAATTGTGAGTTTAGAAATGCCACAGATATGTGTGAATGTTGAAGTTTTAAAATAGCTTCTTTCTAGGATGCAGATGGCTAAATTTTGAATAAGTATCTGGAAGCCAATCTTTGCCAAGCAGTAGGGAGGCTGCCTTTATTTTACTAGTGTTCTATGTCTCTCTTCACGCCCTGGTTCCCAGAGAACATAAATGTTAGCTAGTGTGTATTATGTTCTTGAGTGGAGTCCTTTAAGTAGGTTCTGGGGATAGAATGCAGGTGAACTTTCTGGGGTGATGCTTTATAGCTTTCATCAGATTCCTGGAGATACCCAGACCACCCTGCCACCAGGCCTCTCACCTCCCACCCCCTACAACTTCCAAAAGATGAAGAACCACTGTCTCATTTTTTTAATGATTTTTTTTAAATTTTTAGATAATAGTAGAGTCACATGCAGTTGTAAGAAATAATGCAGAGAGATCTCTCATACCCAGTTTCTCCCAATAGTAATATTCTTCAAGTATATAGAACAGTATTGCAACCAAGATACTGACATTGGTACCATCAAGAGACAAAACATTCCCTCACCACAGGGTCCTTCTTGTTTTTTTTTTATAGCTTCCCCTACTGCTCCCCACCCACAGCCCTAAAGCCCTGACAACCATTAATCTGTTTTCTATTTCTATATTGAGAATATTATACAAATGGAACCATATGGTGTGTAACCTTTTGAGATTTGGGTTTCCTTTTTTCCTTTTTTTTAACTCAGCGTTGTTCTCTGCAATTGTCGTGATTGTTGTGGGTATTGTGGTTCATTCCTTCTTTTATTGTTAAATAGTGTCCCGTGGAATGGATGGATCATAGTTTGCTTAGCCATTCATCGATTGAAGGACATTTCTGGTGGTTTCCACTTTGGGGCTGTTACAGAAAAAGCAGATATAAATGTTTGTGTACAGATCTTTGAAGGAATATAGGTTTACGTACCTTCTAGACAAGTGCCCAGGAGTGCCACTGTTGGGTGGTGTGGGTAGTTGCATGTCTAGTTTCTTAAAGAAACTGCCCAACTGCTTGTCATAGTGTTTGTACTGTTTTATGTTCACACTAGCAACAAAGGATCCGGTTTCTCTGTGTCCACCCCAGCATTTCATGTTGTTACCAGGTTTTGGTGTCCTCACTATTTTTTATTTTAGACATTCTGACGTATGTGTAGTGATAGCTCATTGTGGTTTTGATTTACACTTTCATAATGGGTAGTGACGTTGAGCTTCTTTTCATGTCTTATTTGCCATCTGGATATACATTTTGATAAAATATCTGTTCATGTCTTTTACCCATTTTCTAATTGGGTTGTTTGTTTTTCGACTGTTGAGTTTGAATGTTCTTTATATATTCTAGGTATCGATCCTTTCAGACGTGTGGTTCTGAAATGTTTCCACTCAGTAGGTAGCTTGTCTTTCCTATCTTCTCAATGAAGTCTTTCACAGCACAAAGGTTTTTAATTGTGATGAGATCCAATTTATTCCTTTCTTGCTTTTGTGGATCATGCTTTTGGTACTAACACTTTGCCCAGCTCAAGATCCCCAATGATTTTTTCTAGATGTTTTAGAGTATTACCTTTTACATTTAAATCCATGATCCATTTTGAGTTAATTTTTGTGTAAGTTGCACATTTAGGTGTAGAGTCATTTTTTGCCTATGGATGGCCAATTGTTGCAGCACCCTTTGTGGAACAGCTGTTTTTTCTCCATTGAGCGTATTTGTGTGTTTTTAGTCTTAAGTCCTTTATTCTGTTCCGTTGCTTTGTATGCCCATATATATGTAGCAGTATGTCTGTATATGTCTATATGTACAGCTATACAATAATCTTGAAGCAGGGTAGACTGATTCTTCCCACTTGATTTTTCTTTTTCAAAACTGTTTTAGGTATTCTAGTTCCTTTGCTTTTTGATATGAAATTTAGAATAATTTTGACTGTAGCTACCACAGATATTGCTGGGACACTCTCTTCTCCTCCCTTCCTCCCTCCCTCCCTTCCTCCTTTTCTTCTTTTCTTCCTTCCTTTCTTCCTTTCATACTGAATTGATGCATTATTTTTTCCATGGTGGAAATAGCATACATTTGAGACTGATACTTTTGCCTGGATCTCAACTTGGCCACTTACTGACTCTGTGGCCTTAAGGAAATTGCTTTTTCTTTCTGAAATTTTGCTTCATCGTGTACAAAAATGAGGATAGTAATATACTTCTCATAAAAGATAAGTATATGAAACTCTTAATCCTGTGCCTGACTCGTAGGAACTTAATGAATGGTGATAATGTTGATTTTTATTTTTTTATTGTTGAAAGATTGAGCTGATATTTGTTGTTCATTGTCTGTAAGAACAATAAGCTGGTAAAAATAAATTCACTCATCTCAGAAGAGTCACAGCGTTGGTGATGAAAAACAGAAGGCATTTAACTTTCTTCTTGCTGTTAACTTTAGTAATGCATTTTTATAACATTGGACTTATTTAGGAATCACTCCTTAAACACTGTGTTAGAAAATATAGAATTGGCCCAAACAGCAGACCTTTGATTGAAAGACTAGTCACAGTATTTTTCCTACCAACTCTAGTAGTGGCCCTCAAACCTGGGAATTATATATCTTGAGAGAAAGTAATTATTAGGGTGCTCAATAACATTGAATCGTAAGATAAGAAAAATGTTGCTTCTTAATCAACTTGTCTCAAAGAACAGATGCCTTGAAGTCCTTTTAGTTTTTTATTTTATTTTATTTTTGTTTTTCTTTTTAAAAGATTTTATTTTACACATTCTCTGTACCCAACATCGGGCTTGAACTTAGAACCCCAAGATCAAGAGTTGCATGCTCTACCAACCGAGCTAGCCGGGCACTCCCTGAAGGCCTTTTAATAGGGAGAACACTGTACTTAGTTGCAGAGGCTTCAGGTAACAATCCTATGTTTTATTGTATTCATTAATTTTATATTGCATTAAATTTTACATTTACCTTCAAGTGATATTGGTTTTCCATTTAAGAGAAAAATGTATAGCTTCCTCTTTAAATAAGCTTATTTAATTGAAAAAGTAAAGTTGTTGAATGGATCGCTAACTCATAGTGCAAGGATACCACAGGAAGGTAAGGGCTCCTGGATGATTCAGTTGGTTAAACTTCTGCCGTTGGCTCAGATCATGATCTCAGGGTCCTAGGATTGAGTCCCGAGTCAGGATTCCTGCTTAATGGGGAGTCTGCTTCTCCCTCTCCCTCTGCCTGATGCTCCCCCTGCCTGTGCTCGCTCTCTCTCTCTCTCTCTCTGTCTCTCTCTCTCTCCCACTCTCTCGCGCGCGCTATCAAAGAAAATCGTAAAAAAAAGTATGAAGGTGGGTGGTGGAACTCAGTATGGCCCAAATCCAAATGACGGCCTGTGCATGACTGAGCTTGGGACACTCAATGACAATTGTACTTCTCTTCTTAAGTAGGTTTTGTAACCCTTATATGTAAGGCTGATACTGGCCATATGGCTTGATTTTATACAAATATCTTAAAAAATTGGGCCCTAAGAAAAAATATCCCATGTACTCAACACCATCCTCTTAAAAACCTTACATCTGATATCACCATAGTATATATGTCACTTCTCCCCCTAAAAACCCCCACAAATTTATCTCAAATTTGCCTAAACCTTTGTTTTGTCTTCTCTTCACTCATGTTTACAATGAATACTTTAGTGGTTAACAGAAAGAAAAATAAGTCTGTCTTATGAACGGACTAACTCAAATTAAATTAAAGCACTGGTTTAAGTTCAGAGCTTTTCCTTAATACAAGTTTCACTGTTTAGGAAAGCAATTAAAGTCTTAAAATGCATTTTATTATCTTAAAGCCACACACATTAACTCAATAAGAGAAATTTATTTTAAAAACCTTCAAGAAATCATACCTCTCTGAAAAAAAAAAAAGAAATCATACCTCTCTGAATCCCCTAGCAAAATCGATTCTTCATATGAACAATTTCTTTAGGGCTCCAGGTTTCCATCTCGTTGGGTAATTTGCAAAAGAACCACTTTTTAAGCCCGACTTGTATTATACCAACATTGACCCCAGATCTAGATGTTATGAAACTAGTCTAGTTCTCAACATCCATGAATTCATATGGAAAATGTGGTGTGAAGTGAGGTTTGAAAGGAACACTTCCTGGGGAGTTTTCCCTGAGAGATCTTCATCGGTTTGAATAGATCTCCATTAATGGCTCCTCTTTTCTCTGAATTTCTCCTGCCTGGCTCTCTCTTGGTCTCCAGATTTTAACTTTATAATTCCTGCCTCAGAACAACCTGCCAGGACCACCACATCTAAAAAGTCTTTTTCTCACAACCCCCTAGAGCATCCTTCTAATTTAAGAGTATGCATAGGTTTTTTTAAATTTTCTTAACTTTTGTGCCAGATATTTTCTTCATAATGCTTTTGTAGGTTACTTCTTCTTCTAGGGTGTAAGTTTTAGGAGGCCAAAGACCTTAGCTACCTAGTTCACTCTGTATCCCCCAGCTCTTTGCCCATAGTAAATGTTCAGTATTTGCTGACCAAATGAATGAGTGATTTTGCTGCAGGTCAGAATAATAGAATGAGATATTCAAATTATATCCCACTTAATTTTGTTGTAGATTTTGTGCTTGAGTGGCAGAATTTTCTAGACTTTCTCATAATTGCTGTTGGTATGTAACCTGCAAAGTCAGTATCAGAGAATATAGCAATTAATGCTGGAGGTTTAGATTGACCCTTTTAAAATTAAATCTTACTTGATTTCTTCTTGTGGTAGGCAGTATGTATGTTTGGTAAAGCTTTGAAAGTACAAAGTTTATACATTGAACAGTAATATTTCCTTTCAACTTTGTTCCCAGGAATCTAGTTCTCAGAAGCGATCACTGTGAATGTTGCAGAATAGTCTATGTATAGCTAGTTGTGTGGGTGTGTTTGTGCGTGTGTGTGTGTGTGCATGTGTGCAATATATAATTACATACTATTCTGTGCTGTGGTTTTCTTATTCAGTAATATATCGTGCTTTTCAATAATTAGACAGGATTCCAGTGTATAAATAAATTCTCTACATTTATTTAATTATTCATTCTTCTTTCCTTTTTTCCTTTTATCTGTTATTAAAGATGGGCATGAAGAAGGTGTTTTGTGCCCATTTTACAGATCACAAAACTGAGTGCCTGAGAGGGTAAGTTTTTGTTCAAGTCACATAGCTGGTATAGAGCAGAGCCTAAGTCTGAGTCCAAGCTGCCGGTCTGTTGGGGAACATTTGAGTAATTCTTTTTCCTCCCTGTGACAAGCAGTGCCACAGATGACCCCTCCTCTCGCCCAGTGGTGAGCATACTGGTAAATGAATTCCTAGAAGTGGGACTCAGTGTCCAAAGCGTATTTACACATAAAGTTTTATCGAAGTTGCCCTGCCATCTATGAGAATACCGGTTCCTCTCATCTTGGAAAAGTATGCTTTGAGAGCTTTGTCAAGGTTTTGCTAATCTAACAGGTGAAAGACGAGCCCATTTGTATATAGATTTTCTCCAGTCTGAGGTTGAGTTCTTGGCAATTTTATAATTAGAATCTTTTCAGTTTTTTAGTCTTTTTTCTTTTAGGATGACATTCAGCTTAAGTAGTTATTACTAGGATTTAGTAAGGAAGTGATGATTTGCTTTATTAGAAAAGTACCTTCGTGGGAAAGGCTATGCAGAAATCTTTCACTTAGAAGATACAGTAAATCGTATGTTAACTGTGACTGTGTTTTTAATTTTTATTCTAAAAATGAAAGTATAAAATTGAAAATTTGATCAATATCTATTGGGTAAAAAGATGTTTACTGAATCAAATAAATAAATATCGACTGATGCAGCCCATATATATTGATTAATGCGGTTGATATTTTTATTAACCTGGTCAACTCTTGTAAGATGCTTCAAGTGGGTCTGGCTGGGAGGCGGGATGAGATGCATCTTTTTACTGATGGCTAGACTCAATTTCTGAATATTCCATTAATGTGGTTCCTAGATATTAAGAACCACAAGTCTTTGCTTAGTGCGGTATCTTGAACTTCTCTTAATCTTTATTTTATTTTATTTTTTTTTAAGATTTTATTTATTTATTTGACAGAGAGAGAGATCACAAGTAGGCAGAGAGGCAGGCAGAGGGGGCAGTAATCAGGCTCCCCGCTGAGCAGGGAGCCCAACAGGGGGCTCTATCCCAGGACCCTGAGATCATGACCTGAGTTGAAGGCAGAGGCTTTAACCCCCTGAGCCACCCAGGCGCCCCTTAGTCTTTTATTTTAAAGGTTTATTTATTTTATTTTAGAGAGAGAGAGGATGGATGAGTAGGGGGAGGGGCAGAGAAAGAGGGAGACAAGCACACTCCCACTGAGTGCAGAGCCTGATGCAGGGCTCGATCCAAGGACTCCGAGATCATGACCTGAGTTGAAACCAAGAGCTGGACGATTCACTGACTGAACCACCCAGGTGCCCCAGCTTCTCTTTCCTTGTTTCCTTTTCTCTCTAAGATCCAGGCACCAGCTCCTTTCTGTTCCTCTCACAGGACAAGCTCTTTGTCATGCAAGTCCTGTGCTCTTACTGCTTCCTTTCATCTCTTTTGCCCTTTGGTGAGTGGCTGGCTCTCACTTCAGTCATCAGCCGGAAAGTCACCTCCCCAGGGAAATATTGACCATCCAGTTGCAGGTCCTTCCTCCCCACCCCCCCCCCGCCCCGCCCCAAGTATTCTCCGTCTCATCTCCTTTTCGTTTCATCCGGAATCACATTCCTCACAACTGTAATGATTTTTTAAATTATTCATTTCTTCATCTCTCATTTTTTTTTTCCCACTTGCCTCTAAGCATCAAGAGGATAAAATCTTCAGTTTTGTTAATAGCAGAATTCTCCGTGGCTAAAATAGCGTCTGGGCACACAGTAGGAGCTCAGCCAACATTTACGTATGAATGAAATCCTGAAATAACATTTGGCATATTAAATTATGAAGCAGACAGTAACCCTAACATATAATGTATATATGTATTTATAAATACCAAGAAACTCCAAGAGTTTTGTGGAGTTCCATTGCGTGGTTTTTGGTTGTAGCCTTTTTTTACGATCCAGTTTGTAGTCCTCAGCGCAGGCCAGGCATGTGGAGGACAAAAACCTGGCTGGCATTAAAAAAAAGGGCCTTTCTTTTGCCCTGTCCTGGTGCTGCCAGCCATCTGCTGTGACCAGAGCTTGTCATTGAACTTCTCACACCTCTTCTTCCGTTGCAGCGAGACGGAAGTATTAATGTCTGACCTTTCTGTCTCACCACCTGTCCACCTCTGAGCCAGAAGTGTGGTTGTGGATGGGAAGAGCATGCCCAAGCACATGAAATATTCTGTTTTGTCCCAGGCAGATCTTCCCCGGGCCTCCTGAGTGGAAAATAGCAGAGAAAACTTGGATTCCATTGTGCTGTTTGGGTCAGACCCAGGACAAAAACCAGATAACTTTGTAAATGTGTTATTTACCTTGAATTTCAAAACGATGGACTTGTCTAGTAAGAAAGAAAAAGAAAACAAAAGAAAAGAGAAGGAAGGAAGGAAGGGTTTAGCTACAACAAAGGATTGCTTTTATAATAATCTATCTCTCTGTGTGTATATGTATCCATTCTTTTTAACTAGTGTTTTACATTACATGTACGTGGCAAATAAATAAAACAATGCAAAAGAGAACAGAATGAAGAGACAGTTCCTCTCTTACCCCATACTTGTCTCACTTCCCAGGTATACCATTCTGGGAAGATTCTTGTCTGTTTGTATGGAAATGTGTATACCTAAGCATACATAAAAATGCAGGTGTTTTTGTATAGTTCGTTTTGCACATATGGGTTCAATATTGTTGTATACCCTGTCACTTTTCTTCTAATTTATGTTGGAGCACTTTTCAGCACCTTTTATGGATGCTCATTGTTCATTTATTTGGCTGTTTCACAATTTCTTTATTTAACACTATTGATGGACACTCCTAGGTATGTTCCCACTGAGAGTGCTCAGGAGTATGGTACTTGTTTCTGCCAGTCCTAACGTGTGTGTGTGTGTATGTGTGTGTGTAACTTTTGAAGGATATTCTCCTGCCTCCATTCCTCAGCCCAGTCCCTCACTCCCCAGATCTATTCTGCTTACTGAAAATCGATCACCTAAAAAATATCAAACCTAATCCTATCCTACCTCTACTTTAAAATATTCTCAAATGCCTTCCCCTTACACGTAATTATTCTGTAATGTATTCAAGACACTCTATGATCTAGATCCTGCCATATCTCATACCACCCATATCAGTGTTCAGATCAATGCACCCCCCAAATCAGTGCTCAAGGCAAATATGCCCTCTCTAGTTCCTCCATTGGCCAGGTTTTTTCCTTCATTACTACCCATACACCTGCTGTTTCACTGATAAGAAAGTTCTTCCTCTTCCTTTTACTTTCTCTACTTTTTTCTCATCCTGAAAATCCCAGCTGGGATGTCCTTGATTCAGAGATGCTTTTCCTAACACTATGACACCATCCCCCATCTCAGTGGTGGGAGGACCCACTTGCCACATGTATCCCTTTACATTTAAATTAATTGAAATCAAATAAAATTTTTAAGGTTAAATTCCTTAGTTTGACTAGCCACATTTCACGTGTTCAATAGCCAGATTTCATTAGTGGTTACCATCTTGGGCAATGCAGATTCAGAATATTTCCATTGTTATAGAGAATTCTGTTGGACAGTGCTGTCTTATATTTCTTCATAATACTCATTGCTGTTTCAAAATACATGTTTTGAGAATATTGTTTGAATGATTTTACCCTCACTAGTCTGCGAGCTCCATAAGGGCACAGCTTGTCCTTGTCTGGCTCCTTGCTTTTTCCCATTACAGAAGTTCTATAACTGGTGAATGAATGAATGAATGAATGAGTGAGTGAGTGAATGAATGAAATAAAGAATTCCTCTAAGCTCCTTATTTGCTTCACTGATGAGTAGAACTTCTTGGGAAGGGACCGAATCCTCCACGCCTTTGCCCAAGTCCCCTTCATCGTCCCTTTGGGAGCCTTAGTGGGACCCTAATTCTTATACTGTCATGATCCAGGAGAATTTGAGCTTTGCTCTTGGGCTTGATATTCAGCATCCATTGCCTAACTGTCAAAAGGTTGCCTGGAGTTGGGTTAGACCTGTGCAGTGGGCATCTTAGTGGGCCTCCCAGATCTTCCTCCCCATCGCTCCACCCCCTCTTGAAACTGAAGCCTTTCTCTCTCCAGCTGGGAGTGCTTAGAGTGGTGTAGACTGACAGCTTGCAGCTGAGCCCCCTCTTGCTGCCAAAGAGAGGTACCTGGCCCAAAGCCAAACCCCTTTCCATGGGGCGCAGCCCACACTCAAGACCTGCCCAATTTGGGATGACTCCGGGTGGGTGGTGGATCTTCAGAGGGCATTGTAGAGAGTGCATCACAGTTGACTTGTACCCTTGACTCCCTCCTAGGTGTTGCTCTTGAGAGCCCTTCTCATTGAACTTCCAGAATTCAAATCTCCTTAGAATCTGCTTCCCAGTAAACTCAACTTGCAACAATCTGATTTATAATTGAAAATCTGCAGCTTTGGCTCAAACTTCCAAAGAAGGATCCATGATCTTTTTGTAAGAACATGTTTTTGCTTGATTTGTTGGCCCATGGATTCTGTATTTTACCTATTGTTCTCAGAACTAAAATGATTTGTTAATTTAATTTTCATAAAAAGTTTGGTGGCTTCTTTCATTTTAGGTTGTTAAAATGATCCAGTCTCTTCAGTAGAATCGTCTGATAAATGAATTAAGAAAATACCTTAGCCACTTTATTACATTGAATCTGGATGCCATAAATTATTAGTATCAGCCTTGGTTTTTTTGTTTTGTTTTGTTTCTTGGAGGAAGAAGCTCCAAATAAACAGTAGGCAAGATTTATATGCGTATTACTTTAGCGTTTCTTGCCTGAAAGTCCTGATTTCAGTTCTTTTTCCTGCATACCTGTTCACACCATCATAAAAGGAGAGTGCTGGTTGTAACTTTGTAGCCAAAGGGAAGAGAAATGCTTTTGTCTGTGGATTTGATTCTGCTTTATTCCTGAACAGGGCATTTGGCCATCAAGTAGCCCACTCACTGAGCGGAGACAATTTGATTTTTCTTCATAGCTGTCAATTTCATTGGGCAACTGTGAATTTCTAGGGAACATTTGTAAAATAGATGGAGTTACAGAAGATATGCTGACTGGCAGATGTTTCGAGATTGATTAAAGATTTAGAAAGAAGTACATTTCCCCAGGCTGCTGGGCTACCTTTTAATGAGATTGACAGTTTTACACATGGGGCTGAAAAAGTTCTTTATCATACAGAAATAAATTTCTAAAGTTAAATCCACTTGAGAGAGATGGATACAGGATAAAGTGTGTGTGAAGAAGATTGGACATTTTACTGGTGTTTAACTTCGAAGCTTATTTTTCAGAGAAAGATGAAGTCAAATATTTCAAAGATGAAAAAATCCTTTCGTTAGACTAATTGCTCTAATATTAACTCAAAGAGTGGGGCAGCTTTCCGCAAGTTCAGGTCATACATTCCAGGGAACTTGTAATCGTGATTTTAGATGGGCTTTAGGCACATGGAGTTAAAAATTAGCAATTTTCATTTCATCTTCCAAAGGTTCAAGCTGAAAAAGGCATTGGCATATTGCTTGGAAAAATGATTAATAAGGGGACTATAAGAGTTATTAAAATATATTTCTTACTATTCTCTGACCTAGAGAGGCATGCAGGTGAGGGTTATATTAAATATAATATATAAAAAGAATAACGTCTTCAAGTTTTGATACCAGAGGATAGACAAAAGGGCCAGAATAAATAGACATTCATAACAAAAGTGATTTGATACTGGTTTTTCGGATCCCTGTATTTTACTGATGGGGAAACCGAAGCCCTGTGAGATGTCATGACTTCTTGAGAGCTCTGGCCCCTCAGGAATCGAGCTGTGAAGTCTACAGCCTGGGGCCTGAGAGCATGAACCTCGGTGACAGGTGGCGGACAGATCTTTCTAGGCCACTGACTTACTGTGATTTTGTCTATGTTTCTTAATCTCTCTTAATTTGTTCTCTCGGTTAATTGGTATCATAATTATGGTGCCTATCTCATAGGGGTATGTGAAAATTACATAAAATAATTGATGAAGTGCATTTCATAGCTTGTAGGTTACTTTGAAAAGCAGATTTTGAACTTGGAGAGCCTGGCTGCTTTGTTCACATGGGTTCTTAAGCCAAGCACTCTGTCAGGAGCCTCGTGGGTCCTTCATGAATCAAGGAGTGAACACCAAACACTGAAATATGGAGAGGCTGCTTCTTGGAATTACCAAGGCTAAAATTGTGGTCCAATTAAAACGTTAATTTAAATAGTCTTGCATTCGAAGGACATACTAGTATTCTACTCTTTGAATATATATTTCCGAACTCTTATAATTAAGGTGTGAAATCATGTAAGTGAGTTGTTGGTAAAGGGCATCCTTTAAAGGCAGGAGTGAACAGTTGAAAGGTGTTGTAATCTGTTGTAAGGTGAAAAATTGCCCACTGAAAATTTGAACCTTTCAAGTTTTGCTCTATTCTGCTTTACTCCATTGTTGTATCTTCTGGAAAATTGTCCTGATATCTTGTGATGTATGAGAAAAAGCAAATGGCAAGAAAAAAAAAAAAAGAGGAATTTTGGTGCAAATGTATGCACATAATATATTACTGTGTGGGCATAGAAAAATGAAGAAAGGAATGGTTTCTGATAGTAACTATTATAAATGGAACTGTGCTTTCCTCTAAGAAGTGGGACAAGTGAGTTAAGGTGAGGTGGGTGGTCATCTGCTTTTTACTCTTATGCTTTTCAATTTCTTTGTTTATCTATTTGTTTATTTCTTTTTATGATGCACATTCATATCTTTTGTAATGTAACAAAACAAATATTATGACCCTAATTGGCTAGAGATGAAGAACAAAGAACATTGGTTGGGAGATGAGAGTTTTCGTGAATTCATATTATTTAAAAATATATTGAAAATCCATTCTTTATACAAGGGCTTGTACTTATATACTGTGTTGTCCTAAAAGACATCATCCAGTAATTGCACTGACCTTTTCGCTCATGTAGCTGTTGGGACTTTGGACAGCAGTGGATCATGTTCATTCATATGTAAAGCCATTCATTTGTCACTTTCACTGTATTTTCCTTTGCAAGAGAGCTAGCTAGGCAGCGGGACTTCCTGCACCTTAGCATAATTACTATGGCTTTGTCAGAAACACAAGACATCTTCTCAGTTAGAATGAAATATATTTTCCTTTAGTGATCATTATTATTGTTGTTTTAATTAAGAGCATTGATAGTTCAGGGTTTCAGCCACATCTGACTCACTGTGTAAATTAGAGGATTGAATGGTCTTTTTACATATCATATTATCAGAGGAACAATAGCAGCTCTAGTTTGTCAAGAGAGAAAGATGGGATTTGGGTTCTTAGGCGCAAATATATCTAGATGGCAGAGTTGGTAGTGAGAGACAGTGGTCAGATTGAGAAAATAGGAAAAGGAGGCTGGGTCAGATTTTCAGAGCAAATCAAGCTCATTTGGAATTGCAGGTTACCCTGGTAATATGTTTACTTCTAGTTTTCTGTGTTATTTTGCAAGTGTTGGTGTTTGCTTTTATGTAGCAAAATTACATTAACTGTTTTAGAGTTGTGGTCCCAATGATCTAAATTGTGTAACCAACATATATTGTTTAGGACTATAATATAAAGCAGGGACAGAGAGGATCATGCTCTTCTGAGGTTTAAATTCAGTCTCAGCCCCTTACAATGTACTGTCTTTGTCCTCAATTTATAGATGAAGGAGTTGGGCTTACAGGGAATCATAATCTACTCGAGATGGCTCAGCCTAAGAACCAAAGGAGCAAGAAGTTGAGATCCATGCTTTTCTCTGCTTAATCTCTGTTACACTGATGCAGGTCTCTACACGCAGTCCTTATACTTTTAGTATCAGTAATAGGACTAAACTGAGTACCTTGCAATACTACTGTAGAACTGCCTCTTTTAGATATTTTCTTGACCTATTTTATTTATCCGAGATTCTCTGAAAATGAGAAGAAACTTCAGAGTTGGTAATGAGGAAAAGAACTAAAAGAACTAAAAGAACTGCATTTGAGTAAAAACCAAAATTGTATGACAATGTAATACAACTGGCTTGAAAGACAGTGGAAAGACAATACAGCGGGGGTGTCTGAGCATTCTTTGTGAGTTTATTTATTCCTTAAGAAAATAGACCACTAGACTAAGCTAGGTTCTATAAGCAGAATTTTTAGAAGAATTTTAGTAACCAAGATCTTCTCATTCAAACTAAATTTGAACGCTGGGCACAAAGAGAATAGGAAAGACTACATCAGTGTCAATAAAATGTTTTCCCTCTTTTTATTGTTACTGTTTTGCTGGGTTTTCCAGTGGTTTCCCTGTAATAATATAATCCTAAAACCCCAACATGAAATTGTTATTTTAGTATATATACTTTCCTTTTTTCTCCATACCCATCTAAAATTTCACATCACCAAAGGCAAGGGAAGCATGGGCAAAAATGAACTATTGGGACTTCATTGAGATAAAAAGCTTTTGCACAGCAAAGGAAACAGTCAACAAAACCAAAAGACAACCGACAGAATGGGAGAAGATATTTGCAAATGACATATCAGATAAAGGGCTAGTATCCAAAATCTATAAAGAACTTACCAAACTCAACAACCAAAGAACAAATAATCCAGTCAAGAAATGGGCAAAAGACATGAACCGACATTTCTGCAAAGAAGACATCCAAATGGCCAACAGACACATGAAAAAGTGCTCCACATCACTCGGCATCAGGGAAATACAAATCAAAACCACAGTGAGATACCACCTCACACCAGTCAGAATGGCTAAAATTAACAAGTCAGGAAACGACAGATGTTGGCAAGGATGCGAGAGAAAGGGCAACCCTCCTACACTGTTGATGGGAATGCAAGCTGGTGCAGTCACTCTGGAAAACAGTATGGAGGTTCCTCAAAAAGTTGAAAATTAGGACTACCCTACGACCCAGCAATTGCAATATTGGGTATTTACTCCAAAGATACAAATGTAGTGATCCGAAGGGGCATGTGTACCTGAATGTTTATAGCATCAGTGTTCACAATAGCAAACTATGGAAAGAGCCTAGATGTCCAACAACAGATGAATGGAGAAAGAAGGAGTGGTATCTATATACAGTGGAATATTATGTAGTCATCAAAAAATGAAATCTTGCCATTTGCAGCGACATGGAAGGAACTAGAGGGTATTATGCTAAGTAAAATAACTCAGTCAGAGAAAGACAATTATCATATGAGCTCACTGATGTGAGGAATTTGAGAAACAAGACAGAGGATCATAGGGGAAGGAAGGGAAAAATGAAACAAGGTGAAACCAGAGAAGGAGACAGACCATAAGAGACTCTTAATCTCAGGAAACTGAGGGTTGCTGGAGTGGAAGGGGGTGCAAGGGATAGGGTGGCTGGGGGTGATGGACATTGGGAAGGGTATGTGCTATGGTGAGTGCTGTGAATTGTGTAAGACTGATGAATCACAGACCTGTACCCTGAAACAAATAATATATGTTAATAAAAAAATAAAATTTCACATCCTTGCAATTATTACATATTTACAATGTCATATCCTATGTATAATATCTAAAATGGATTGTGTTATATTGCAAATATTTCTCCAAAGGGTTACATAATTTTTAAAACCATAATTTTGAAGTTTATAATACTCCATTGAGTAGGTACATAATTTACTTGCTAGTTAAAACAGTTAAATTGTTTCTAATTTAGATAATACTCAGGCTTATAATGACTTTGACTGTGTTTTGGATTGTTCCCTTTCAATGGAGGTGATTAGGCTAGAAATTGTGAATATTTTTATGACTCTTTTTTTTTAAGAGCTTTTTTTTTTTTTTTTTTACATTTTATTTATTTATTTGACACAGAGGAGAGAGATCACAAGTAGGCAGAGAGGCAGGCGGAGAGAGAGGGGGAAGCAGGCTCCCCGCTGAGCAGGGAGCCCGATTCGGGGCTTGATCCCAGGACCCTGAGATCATGACCTGAGCCGAAGGCAGAGGCTTTAACCCACTGAGCCACCCAGGAGCCCCCTATTTTTATGACTCTTGATATACATTGTGAATTAGCTTCCTTTGGGCTACACCAATTTACACCTCTGTCAGCAACGTCTGAGGGAATGAAGACCAGTTTTTAAGACTAGACATCTGGCGGTAGGCCACAGATGAGCTGACGTCTATTTGCTTTGCAGTCATCCATTCACTGGTGATAGGGCTGGGCTGAGGATCCCAAGCTATAAAACAAAGTCATACCTATAGGCCTCAGTACATGTTTTGGCTCTTAGCATAAGAATATATACAATGTTTTAGGGAAATAAAAGCAAAAATAAACTATTGGGACTACAGCAAAATAAAAAGCTTCTGCACAGGAAGGAAACATTCAATAAAACTGAAAGGCAACCTACTGAATGGGAGAAGATATTTGCAAATGACATATCGATAAAGTGTTAGTATCCAAAATATATAAAGAACTTATAAAGCTCAACACCCCAAAAACAAATAATCCAATTAAAAATCAGCAGAAGACATGAACAGACATTTCTGCAAAGAAGATAAACAGAGTGCCAAGAGACAGATGAAAAGATGTTCCCCATCAGTTACTGTCCAGGAAATGCAAATCAAAACTACACTGAGTTACCACTGCGCACCTGTCAGAACGGCTAAAATCAACAACACGGGAATCAATAGGTGTTGGTGAGGATCCAGAGAAAAAGGAACCCTCGTGCACTGTTGGTGGGAATGCAAACTGGTGCAGCCACTCTGGAAAACAGTATGGAGTTTTTGAGGAATCAAAAAGTCGAAAACAGAACTACTGTACAATCTAGTGATTGCACTATTGGGTATTTACCCAAAGAATACAAAAACACTAATTCAAATAGATACATGCCCCCCTATGTTTATGGCAGCACTATTTACAATAGCCAAATTATGGAAGCAGTCCAAGTGTCCATTGATTGATGAATGGATGAAGAAAAGGTGGTACACACACACACGCGCACACACACAATATGGAACATGATTCAGCCATAAAAAAGAATGAAATCTTGCCGTTTGCAATGACATGGATGGAGCTAGAGAGTGTAATGCTAAGCAAAATAAGTCAGAGAAAGACAAATACAGTATGATTTCACTCATCTGTGGATTTAAGAGACAGAACAAATGAACAAAGGGGGAAAAAAAAAGACAAACCAAGAAACAGACTCTTAACTATAGAGAACACAGTGATGGTTACCAGAGGGGAAGGGGATGGGAAGATGGGGGAAATAGATGATGGGGATTAAGAGTACACGTCTCAAGATGAGCACTGGGTAAGGTGTAGAATTGTTGAATCACTACATTGTACACCTGAGACTAATAACACCATATGTTAACTAAGTGGAATTAAAATAAAAATTAATAAAAGGAATATATACAGTGTTTTGTGACTTCCACAGTTCAGGCCCTCTGTAAATTCCCTAGCTCATTTAGGAATTTTGTCACCAGAGAAAAACGAAATATGCTCTTTGAAGTCGTGAGCTGTGCTGTCTTTAGCACATTAATAACTGCTGCCAACTGATTTCAATGAACTTTTTTGTTTCATTTATTCCAAAACTGGAGAGAGGACACATGATATCTATTTCTGAATTTTGAGCAAAGTTTAGGTTCCTCAGTTAATACTCAGAGTGCAGTTTTCTTGTCATGCTTGCCAACAGTGGAGAGCATTGAGTTTGGTTTTGTGGCTTATGCCCTTTATTAATTATACTCCATCAAGAAAGCAATCTGCATCGACTCTGAAGTTGGGAAAGTAGGAGCATGCTCTTTTTAGTAAATTGCGTCCTGAGTGAAGGTGGCTTTTAGTCTGGCTTTTAGTCATATATGCACAGCACTATCAGAAACCACATTAGCAATCAAGACCTATTTCATAATCATTATACCAGTGATCTATTCATTCCTGGAGTTTAAAATATTTAATACACTTATTTGCATTTGTGGATCCATGCATTTCACACATTCATTCATTTATTCAGCTCCTTTTTCTTGAGGACCTACTATGTGCAAGGCTCAATTTTTAGTGCCAATAGAGAAGTAGTGAATCAGAATAAACTGGAAGATTATGTTAATGATAAATGCGCTCGTTTAATCAGTAATGTTCATATTACTGTAACTATTTTATACTATTTGATTTAAAATTTTTACGGGATTCACATGTCTGAAAATGCGAGCATTAAAAGTTAGAAAGGATACACAATGAAAAGTCTCCTTATAGCCACACAATATTATCCAAATAGGCAAACAGTATTATAGTTTCTTATGTATTTTTTCAGGCACATAGCAACATATACACATGCAGATAAGTTCACATATGTGTTATGTTGTATACTCCATTTTTCCACATCTATGGCACATATACCCTATACAGTATTCTGCACCTGCTCTGTGTCACCTAATAAATTTGGAAAACCTCTCCTCATCATCACTGAACAATCAGGCTCATTTCTTCTTTTTCCTGGCTGCATGGTATTCCATTGTGTTAAATATTATATTAACTTTGAATTGTCGAGAAGATTCATTATCTCATTTCTATTGTTATAAATAGCACTGCAAAGAACATCTTTGTGCATAGGTTTCATTCCTTTAGATTTTTTTTCTCAGTAAGTGTAATTGTGAATTTAAAGTGGAGTGAATTTTTAGGGTATTGAAAAATATTTTTTAAATTATAACCTGAAAGTACAGCTCCACAGTGTGTACAGAATACTGTACTTTGTGTAAGAAGTGGGAGGTAAGGTTATATATTAATATTTGTCTGTATGTGCTTGTGTTTGCATGAGAAACTAATAAATGTAGTTACAAGTAGGTGACAGGCACTGGTTCAGGGGATAGAAAACAGAGAGATAAGAGCCAGGCTGATCAGAATATACCTCTGACAGTTCAAATTTTGAACCACATGAATGTCTTACTTATATAAATCGTAAAATTCCAATTTTAACTATGAAGTTAAAACTGAAATATAATTCTGTATTATGCTGCCATTTTCAATATATGGATATGAGCAGCTTTTTTTTTTTTTTTTTTTTTTTTTTAAGACCGGGCTATTGGAAAGTACTACCATCAAGTGAAATGTGGGAAGTCACAAAGTCCACATGGTCGTGAATCTTGTTCACTGGTAGGAACTAACTCAGAGGCCTGCTGCTTCCATCCCTGACTCTTAAAAACAATGGAGTATTTCCCAAACCTCAGTGATTCACGTGTCCCCTCCACAGTCTTTATCATAGTTGCAGACAGCCTTGATTGTTTACTTTTCTTTATGCTTACATTTTATGGAAGTACCAAATATGAAAAACCAGTGTCACCTTCCATATATAGAAGCTGTATTAGTTTGCGTTCCATCAGAGAAGCAGAACCAGGAGAAGGTACTTCCTCGGGGATTTGTTTTCAGGATTCATTCTTAACAAATTTCAGGATCTGGTTTACAGGGTCTGGGTGTGTCTGATGCTGGAGCCTGACATCAGAAGTAAAGAGGGACACAAAGTGGTAGGAAGAAAAAACAAGTTAGTACCTATGAGGATGGGCTGGGAGCCTCTGATTGACAAAGCATCTAATCCACCATCTTCAACAATGGGCATGTCCTCCAAGGACAAGATGGGAAGATGGTGCCCATCATCAAGAAGTTAAACAGACACTTGGCCCAGGTTTCTGAGGAGCCGAAGGAGGATCTGGCAGGAACCAAAGAAGCTGCAGCCCAGCTGTTGCCCCATGTCCACAGTGTCAACCAACAGATCCCAGACAGTGTGCCTGACTATCAATATGGCGCCCTGCACTGAGCTTCCAAGGTGTAAAAATGATACAGAGCTTTACTTCCTCCTTCCAGATCTTGTGGTCCGTACCCTGATCTCTGCAGGGAAGGCAATTCTTTGAAAAGTATTTCCAACATAACTGAGTTGACATACTATGAATCTACCACAAACGATAACTGTAAAAACAAATGCCTTGAAAACTAAACAATATTATTGAATTCTAACTGGACACATTGGTCACTAGAGATACTGATCCTGAAGCTCTCTCTTTGTTGAAAGGAAGATTAGCAAATTTTAGAGAAGTTTTAAAATCATTACTAGCAACTGACTGGAACATTCTTCTGGACTCATTGAAATGACATTTCATTGAAATGACAAAATGAGTATCTTGCTCACCACGAGGGTCCTAACATGCCCGTTAAGCTTCCAGGTGGGAATGTAAATGCTTAGAATGATGCCGGCCACTTAGTAAAGAGTAAATATTCACTCTTATTACTGTCACGACTGATGTTATTATGAGAGCTCAGTATCTGTATATATATATATATATATATATATATATATACTTCCTGTGTGTCAGCACTAGAGAAACAACATTGGATGAGTTCCTGTCCCTGTCTTCATGGTGCTGGTGGGGAGACAGATAAATACTCAGAAATTTTATGTGACATCACTGGTGTGGGGCGGTGTGGGGTAATCACAGACTCCGCGTAGATCCAAATCATGATTTGTATAAAATTAGTGATTTGCAGCTTACTTAGTCTTTCCATATCCCTGTCCTCATGTATAAAATAGAGACATCAACTTTATTTTTATAATGCACCTAAGTGCTCAGTAAACATTAGCTTGGTATAAAGATGCTATAAAATCATTCGTTCGTTACAAAAATATTTGTTGAGTGTCTACCATGTGCCAGGAACTTAGATGGCATTAATGGTATAGTGTGAGCAAGACAGATGAAGACTCCGCCTTCCAGGAGATCCTAGAGGGCAGAGGTGGAGAACACATGGTAAATAAATGAAAACGGTAGGTGGAGCTAAGAATGATGTGAAAAATTAAATATATTCTAGGCTACACTGTCCATACATGCAATTTTAAATTTTCTACATGGCACATTGAAAAAGTAAAACGAAATAGGTGAAATTAAGTTTAATAATATATTTTATTTAATCCAATATATCAAAAATGTTATCATTTTAACATATAATAAGCATAAAAATTATTGAGACATTTTACATTCTTTTTTCCAGTTAGTCTTCAAAACCTATTGTTTTATTTATTACAGCACATTCCAAGTGCTTAGAAACTACAGGTGGCTAATGGCTAATTAGAAATGGCTAATGGAGGGGCGCCTGGGTGGCTCAGTGGGTTAAAGCCTCTGCCTTCGGCTGAGGTCATGATCTCAAGGTCTTGGGATCGAGCCCCGCATCGGGCTCTCTGCTCAGCGGGAAGCCTGCTTCCACCTCTCTCTCTGCCTCTCTGCCTACTTGTGATCTCTCTCTGTCAAATAAATAAATAAAATCTTTAAAAAAAAAAGAAATGGCTAATGGCTGCCATATTGGACAGTACAGATCTAGAGTGAGTGGGTGTTGCTTTAGATTGAGTGCTTGGAGAAAGGTAGTCCTTATGACAGAAAGGACTCAGCTATATAAAGATTTGGCAGAAGCCCTCTGTGTAGAAGACAGAAGTAGACAAAGAGCCTCAGACAAAAATGGGCTTCCTGTGGTAACTGAGAACAGACCTATAAGGCCAATGGGGCCAGAGTCCAGAGGGCAAAGGGAACAGTTATATGAGGTTGAGGAGCTACATGGGGCGAGATCTTGTAGAATTTAGAGTCCACAGTGAGGGGCGTGGATGAATTCTGAGTGTGTTGAGAATTGGTGGAAGGATCAAAGTAGGAAGTGAAACGATGAAGCAGTCACCAGCTGCTGTGAGGAGAGAGGAATGGTAAGACACCAGAACGGAAGCAGGAAGACATTGGCAATACCTCCAGTCTAGCTTCGGAACTTCAAGGATGGCTTGGAGGAAGGATGTCATAAAGTGGATTTCTCCAGGCGTGGTTGGGTTGAGATGCGATTATTAGACACAGAAGGTGTTTTAGATTCATAGGCTTAAAACTTTTTTGATGACATGATTCATTCAAATTAAAAAAGTCAACTCTAATACCTTTATTCTTGATTATTCATTATGCAGGTACTCTATGATCAATCCATAGATTACAGTATTATATTTTAGTAAACTTGTTTTCTTACTCATTCCAGACACACACACAAGCAAATACAAGTTTTCGTATTGTTTCCCTTCGCGTGACTGCACCCCCGTTCGGAAATGACTGTTGTGGACGGAGGGGGGCACAGGGAAAGTGGGGCTATAGCAAAGCGTGATGGCAGTACCTCAACACATCTGGAGGGAAGTGTGTTAAAAGGGAGGTGGGTGGGCGATGGTGAGGAAGTGTTCAGGGCTGTTTCTGCAGAGCTGTGCGTGAGCTAGGTCATGAAGAGCGTTTATGCTCTCGGAAAGATGTTGGCACATTTCTGTATACAATGGGAGGCCACTGGCGGGCTTTAAGCTAAGAGAGGGTATCCGCCATTTTGGTAAGCACTTTACATTCTCATCTTATTTGTCTTTAACATACACAGAGCAGGAGCAAATGAAAGGGTTTAAGGCAAGATTATTTATTACAGACTAGAATATTCTCCTTCCCCTCTTCTCCATTTCTCTAATTAAATTCTCTAAATGGGAAACTCATGCTGGTAAAGACTATAGCTTTGATCAGAGAGAGAGATTTCATTCCTGGACAGCCCGCATGCCAGCTTGCCCTGACCTCTACCTCCAACAGCTCTGGAAGAAAAACGCTGCCAAGAGCTGATCCAGTAAAAAGCATCCACTTACACTGGAGACTTAGAAATGTCCACCGGAGCTTTCGGCAAGAGTACGGACACTTTTGAAAATACTGATTTACATTTCCTTTCCTTTGCATTCTTTGTTCGTTCACACCCAATGTCCTGGAAACAATGCTGCTGTAAGAAACAAAGCTGGTCCTTTCTCTTGGCTGTGGGTCTCTTTTCTCCCTTCCTTGATTAGGCAGAGGGACTGTGGGAGTGGCTGTCTCTCTATCCACAAATACTCAGTAATTAACAGTCATACTTTATACTTATTCCTAAGATAAATGCACTTGAATTATCATAACATTTAGAACAGCCTTTTCTACACTTTGTACTTGAATGATTTTTAACTTCTTACTAGAATTAAAGAGACAATAAACCTTTTCATGTTCAACTTCTGGTCATGGTGAAGAGAGATGTTTTGTTGCTAATCTCTTTAAACCACAGCCAGAGACGTAGACTCAGAAAATCACTTTATACTAATGACTAATTGGGCAAACGGACAATACTGTTAGAACAGTGAGAGAAATGTCGTGTGGGCTTTCTAAATGGATTCGGCATGGGATCCCAATGGCCTAGTTTGAGAGGGAACATTTCTCCTTCCTGATCTGCCAGAATCCAGTTAGACCATCCCCTTCCTGCTTCGCTTGAGTTCACGCACATTGCCCTAGGTTGGGCTGGATTGGAAGGCTGCCTGGCTTTGTGTCCTTGCTGGGCCAGAATGACGGTCCCTTCTTGGCCATTGGGAGCACACGCCATCTACGATTGTATCCATTGGATTTCACTTCTGGGCTTCTGGAGTTGAAAGAGCAGCCTGTCAGAATGGGAATGAGCCAGAGGGCTCAGCCAAACTGGCTTGATCAACAGTGCCTGCCCATTGCATTGCACATGATGACACAGAATAGCATTTCCCTGTGAGGACATTCAGAGCCACTAGACTCCAACAATAGTGACAACATCGGCAACAATAGCTACCATTTCTTGGGTATTTTCTGTGTGCCCAGTGCTCAGCTAAACATTTTCATATACTTCTTCATAAAGCCTTATGTGACCTTGTGAGCGATGTAGCATGACTTTTGAGGATGAGTGTGCTTGTCCTGGGTGTGAATGCTGTGTTGACCATTTCCTCGTCATATGACCCTGTAGGAATGGCCTAACTCCTGGAGGGACGTGGTTCCCCATCTTTAAAAGGGGAATAACAATAGTAGTGACCATCTAGAACTGGTATATTAACCGGGTTACTGTAGTGCCTGGTACATAGTAAGTGCTCAGTAAAAGTTGTTGAATTTGCTTTGGTAGTAAGGACATTTAGGCATAGGGAAGAGAAGCAACCTATCTAACTCACTCATACTCACAGAACCAATATTTCCTCTGGTTTTACCAAACGATGAAACCAAAGAAAGTAGAGTAGAAAAGGTGCCAGGTAGCTGATAACTTAAAAAAAAAAAGTGTTTTTCCAATATGTTAGTGGGTTATCCATCGTTCCCTGGGGCATTCAACAACCTTTGTCTTTGTCTTGATCAGCCCTTGACCAATACTAGAAGGTTCTTAGCTGGAATTTTTATCGGTTATGATGCAAATAGGCAGAAAATCCCATTAGAAGGAGAGGATTGGCTCATAAGACTCAGAGGCCAGGGTGCATCTAGCTGGAGGGGTGGCTTGTTGCAGAGCCCCATGACATTTATGGGAAGTGATTCTTCTTGAGGTTCCAAGGTGGCCGTGGCAGTTCCATAGCCCATATCGTTTCAGATTCTTACACAGTGGGAGAGAGAGCGTCTTTCTCTCATAACAGTTCAAGAAGCATTTTGAGCCTGACTCTTCTTGGCCAGAATTAGATCATAGATTTATGATTGAACCAATCCTGTGGCTCAGGTGATGGGGTAGGCGATCTGCCTTCGGCTAATCGGGTTCCTGTCTTGAACCTGAGCATGATCGACCTTACCCAAACCAGCAGAGTCGAGGTGGTTTCCCAGGGAGAACCTGAGTGCCGTTTACCAGTGGGAGTGGATAGATGCCAAGTGACACAAGCAGTAGAAATCCACTAGATGAGTGAATAAATAATGAGCAAATTCCTCCAAGAAACTTCAGAGAAACCTATTTCCTTACCTTTTTTTTTCCTCTCTTCCCTTAAACTTTTCTTTCCGCAAATTATGCTTACTCAGAGAATGAAGGAAAAAAGAAAGATTCATCATCCTCCTGAGAAAACAGCCAATTCTAATGCAACCTTTTATATTTTCTGTGGGTCCCCTGAATATTGTGGCACATCAATTATACTCAGATCATCATGACATTTAATGGTCATTAGCAGAAACACTAAGGAAGTGACTCACTTGGACAATTATACTTGGTAAGACATATGAATTGTGAATCTCATCATTATTTGGGTCGATTTGGGAATTGATGCTGCCATTTATACCCCCCTGCTTACTTAACAGTGGTAACAGCAGGCAATGGTTTAAATATAGGCCCACCAACTCTTCACCTTTGGGACATTGAGGGTGTAAAAGTGGTTTGGTGAGAATGTGTGGCATTTTTTTTTTAAAGATCTTTTTTATTTACTTGAGAGACTGAGTGAGAGAGAGAGAGCGAGTGCATACGCATCTGAGCAGGGGCAAAGGGAGAAACAGACTCCCCAGAAAGTGCAGCATTTTTAATAGTAGTCTTTCCTATTGAAATACTGCACTTTGGGGCACCGGGGTGGCTCAGTTGGTTAAGCGTCTGCCTTCAGCTCAGGTCATGATCCCAGGGTCCTGGGATCGAGCCCCACATCGGGCTCTCTGCTCAGTGGGAAGCCTGCTTCTCTCTCTCCCACTCCCCCTGCTTGTGCTCCCTCTCTCACTGTGTCTCTCTTTGTCAAATAAATAAATAAAATCTTTAAAATAAAAAAAAGAAATACTGCACCTTGCTTTACTATTTCATAATCCACTTTCAAAAGAAATTTGCTGTGAAATACCAACGCTGTTTGAGTGATGATTATTAGATTTTGGCCTCAGGTGCTGTGTATTTACTGTCACATGGTCCTGCGGAAGACTGTCATGAGAGCACTTAGCAGCTCTAAGTGGAAGAACACGAACGGGAAGGGATAAAGGAAAGAGGCAGGAGCATGGATTTGTGGAGTGGTAAGCCTGTTTCAGAAGGTTTCCACCAACTGTTTCACAACAAGGCCACCATCCACGTAGGTGTACTTGGTAGACACCATTGGACACGTAATTGATATCTCTTCTGCTTCTTATTTACCAACAAACAGATCCCTGGTTGGTTTTGCGGTCATGGTATACCGAGCTAAAATGACTCCATTTCTCGGGTTGGGTTCCGTCACTCCATAGGGCTTCTAGTAAAACCCTTCAGTAATGGGCAGAGTCCTCTGGCAACTTGTCTCTTGCCCTTTTCTCAGAGCGTAACCAGGAAGTGTTACCAGAGGTTGGACAGCCATCTTGGGACCACAAGCTAACAAGTCACAGTAATTGGTTTCCTGTTACTCAGTTCCTAATAAGTAAAATAATAATAACGGTGGTTTATTGAGTTTTAATTGAGGATGTGCTGTCTGCCAGGAATAGTGCCAAATGCTTTAATGTCATTATTTCATTTAATCCTTACTCCAACCACATACTTAATGATAATTGCAATAGTGTCCCTGCTTTACAAATGTGGGAACTGAAACTGAGAGATTGTAAGTAAATTGTCCTTGAGTCGTTACGTGTGACTAAGGGTCTGTTCCACGGCAAAGCTTCTGCCCCTAAGCAAGATGTAAGCTGGCTTTTCTTATAGTGGGCTCGTAGTGACATTGGCAGGTAAAACTGAATGGAATATAAGCTAAATAAACAAGTAAACACTCTGCCTCCTAGGAAATGTTCACAACTACACTTAATTTCAGAAGAATATGAAAATCATATATTCTGTGTGACCAGAGAGCAGAGAAGTTGGTTCAATTCCTTTGTCTCAGATTTAAAACTGGTCATCATCTGGGATCTAGCTTTGTCAGTTCTTCCAATTTTTTAAGCAAAATCAGAATTTCAATTTTATGGGAAACTTGATTGTAAAATATTGGTTTATTTATTTATTTATTTATTTATTTATTTATTTATTTATTTTAGTGCTCTGTGGGCAAAAAATTCTCCATTCCCATTGGCAGGTTGCCATTTTGTCGCTACTGATCATTGATTCATTCCATTTATTCCTTTGACAGAGTGTGAAGAGGTTGAAGGTAATTCAAAAGTGAGTCACAAAAGGGCCAGAGAATAATACTTTCAAAGGAAGGTAAAAGACACTGAGATTATTCAAGTCCGAGGAATGGGCCGTGAGTTGGCTAATTAATATCAAGGAATCTAAGCAGTTAATGTTGACTAATTATCCTTTATTTTTTAGAGAATAGTACAAAAAAGAGATGGGTTTATTTTTTCAAGGAGAATAATTATGAAGGAATATGAGAGAAATTTCCTGGATACTGGGAGTTACTAAGTTTTAGAAAAAAACCGGAGAAAAGATTGTGAACCCTTATTTAGTAAAGGCTTTTAAAAAATAAGATAGGTTACCAGAGGGATTTGTTTATATGGTTCAGATGACCTTGGCGTGCCCCCCCATATGGAATTGTGAGGCTGTGCCTCTTTTTACCGAAGGGGTCCAATAGATGCACCCAACTTTTTTGTACTTGCTGTTCGTTGCAGGGTGCAAGGCAAGGGAAGGACTGCGAAGTCCTGAGTGATTTTCTATTCCGATTACTCGAGAGAGTCTTTTGCCCCCATATGCCAGCACCGCTCCAGCTAATGGACACACGCTTTGAATACAGGGCTCCTTTTGGTGATACAGAAAAGGAGTTTCCCCCGGGCAAGTCACGTCTTCCTGCCTGACAGATGCCAACTTGACATTTTCGTCCTCTTTCATTATTCTGAATTACTCTGCAAAGCCCTCCTCATTCCAGGACTGTACTGAGCATGAGAATTTGCCTTTTCCACTTGTCAAAAGATGTCAAGAGTTTTTAAGAATCCACAGTCGTTCTTTGGTTTTCAGACAGAAGAGGAATTCCAAATTCCAAATTCCATTCCAGAAATGGCAGTAGATCTCTTTTCTTACCAACTTTGGTTCAGGTGCGCTTTAAAAATTTGAAGCTTGACGGGGTCTTGAATATTCCCTTTTCTTTTGCTGAAGAACCTCAAGTTATTTTAAAATAGATGGAGGGTTGCCTAGTAACCACAGCTTCACTAGCTGTGCAAGAGAAGTTTGCTTTTTTTTTTCTTTTGCGCCCGCCGAATTGGCAGGTCTGGGAAGAGTGATGGGAGACAGGGTTCAGTTGAGGAATTAATGAAAATAAGGTGTTTCTTTGGGGTTTGGGGTCACACAAAACTGTTGTTAGCGGGGACATGTAACACTAGGTTCCTGTCAGTGGTAATTAGGAGCAAGTTCAAGGAAAGCAGCTATGCCTTTATCTTTGTTGATGCTGAATAGTTTGAGTGTATGGTAGAGAGTTGAATTATGTAAATGTTCTGTTTCTTCCTTTTTCCCTCAATCTGTTCTTCCCTCCCCTCTTCCCTTCCTCCTTCCTTCCTTCTGTCCATCCATCCTTCCAACCTTCTTTCCTTCCTTTTTTAAAACAGTGTATTAATTAGTCCATTCACACCGCCATTACAGAATACCACAGATGGGGCAGCGGGGGTGGGGGTGGTGCTTAAACAACAGAAGTTTATTTTCTTACAGGTCTAGGGGCTGGAGGTCCAAGATCGGGTTCCCAAAAACGTTGCTGTCTGGGGAGGTATCTCTTTCTTCCTTGTAGACAGCTGTCCTCACGTGGCCTTTCTTGTGTGTGTGTGAGGAGAGAGAGATTTCTGGTGTCTCTTCCTCCTCTTACAGAGACATCAGTCCTGTAGGATTAGGGCCCCACCCTTATGACCTTGTTGAACCTGAGTCATCACCTTAGAGGCCTTATTTCCAAATACAGTCACGTTGTGGTTTGAGGCTTCAACATGTGAACTTGGCGGTGGGGGGTGGGGGGTGGGGGGCGGTGGCGGAGGACACACACATTTTAGTCCATAACGAACAGCTTGTTTACTTTTAGTGTCTTGTGAACCCGACTTTGGGCTCTGAGATGTGGGTTAGTTATAACTGATTTCATAACTGAATTTACTCCTTGTTTTAATTCTGCTTCTTTTAACCTGGTGGGAGATCATTAATCACCGATCAGGATAAGGTATAGTTGGCGCCATCACTTGGCACCAACTTCTAGTGGTCTCAGTGCACCTTCCCATATTCAGGGACAGTGTGTGTTCTCTCCCACCCTCCCTCCCTCTTTCTCTCCCTCTCTTTTAACACTCTTTGACCTGTAAGGAAGAAGACTGAGGGAAAATGCAATTTAAGTGAAGGGAACTCTTAGTACTGTGTGATGGAGGGAACCTAGACTTGAATAAAACATATTTAGTAGTTGCCATCCCTGAGCCAGGAACATGCCCTCAGGATAGTATGATGACCAAGACAAGCCAAGGACCATGCCCCTAGAACATTCCTTCCCAGTTGATTAAATCTCAGTCTTCTAGCTGTGGAAGAGCACTGAACTTGAGTGTTTTTTAGGGAAGGGACAATGAATTAATAGTTTACTGAAGGGCTGGGCTGATTCACAGCAGTTTTAAGTATGCTGTAGGCACATTTCGTCCAAGGGAAAGTCAGCTACCATCTAACCTTTCAGAGACAATGACCTCGTTCTTTCACTGAATGTTCTCTGGAGTCTCGGCATTGGATGAATCATTGGCCAGCCTGTTCTGTCTTTACTTTTGAATTTTTTCTTGTGTTCCCTTGAAGCCCCATGCCATGATCATCCGTCCTTCTCTTTTCTGGGTCTGGCTGACTCTTCCTTAATTTCTGCCCATTGGTGGATGCTTTCTTGCTCAGCTTCAGGAACATATATGCCACTGTAATGCTTTATTATTAACTTTACATGAATAATGCAAAGCACATTCTCATTATAGGAAGTTAAAACATTACAAATAAATGCCAAGGCTAGTGTCCCATGGCAATATCATCCTGCCTTTAATTTCTTACCAGGAGTAACCATTGTTATTAATTTGCATAATATAATTACTGACAGTTTCTAGGCATATGCATAAATGTATGTAGCCCCGGAAACATAGTTGTGTGGTACGTGTGTTCCTTTATGTAAATGATACCTTGTGGGGAGTGTTCTGCAGGATGTTTTACTTACTTACCTACAGAGAAACACATGTGCATCGCCAGAGATCCGATAGGATGACTGCTGCATCCCAGCTTGTATGGTGGTATAAGTTAACAACAATATCTCTGTCCATTAACACAGGAGCAGCCAAATGGCTGTTGATTATGCATGCTGTGGAATTCTGTATACTCTTAAAAAGAAGGAAGGAGCCATGGAATGAAATACACACATGTGTATTTACATATTATTTATTTACTTAAAATCTTTATGTAAGATTGGAGAGATCGTCTCTTTAGACTACACGTCATATCTGTGTTTCTCCTTAAGTTGGTTATGACATGATACTGACATTTTTGACATGTGTTTTTCCTATATTAGATCGGGAGCGACGAGAGGGTAGCAACTGAAATTTTCATTTGTGTCTTTCTAATCTACTTTAGTTCAGAGTGGGCTTTCAATAAGGGCTGTTGAACACGTGAAAAAAAGTATTAAATGGGTGAATAAATGAATGTGTTATACTTGGGCAAATAAACGAGGAACCAGGACAATAAATGCATTTTTAAGAATCAGAAGTAATTTTGTTAAGTTACAATACTTCCTGTTTAGTGGTCAAAATTGTTCTATGTGGATTTGGTTTTCAGAAATGGAAATTAATCCTAAAAAGATTTGTCTGAAATTAAAAAAACAAAAACAAAAACCACCATATGTGCATTATGTTCCTATTGCTATTATAACAAATTATCAGAAACTTAGTTGTTTAAAAGAACACAAACTTATTAGCCTACAGTTCTGGAGGTCAGAAGTTGGAACTGGGCCTTTGGGGGCAAAAATCCAGAGGTCCGCAGGTTGTGTTTCTTCTGGAGGCTTTCAGGAAGACTGTTTCCCTGCCTTTTCCAGGTTCTGGAGGCTGCCTTGCACTCATTGGTTCATGGCCCCTTCCTTCATCTTCAGAGTCCGTCTCTCCAATCTCTGATTCCAGTGTCACATCTCCTTCTTCTGACTTTGCCCTCTTGCCTGTCTCTTGTAAGGAAATGTGTAATGACATTGTGCCCACCCGGATAATCCTGGATAGTTTCCCCATATTAAAATCCTTCTCTCAGGCACATCTGCGGGTATTTTCTGCCATGGAGGGGATACCTCTTCACAGGATCTGGGTATTAGGACATGGCCACCTTTGTGGGAATACTTTCTCATCTACTGTAGTAGATCTTGTTGCTATGGGTTACTAAAATCTTCCTTTGAGGTCGTATAAGGGGGAAGATCCTACCCATGTCCCTTCGGATGTGGATTTATAGAGTTTGGAGCTTTAGTTTCTGTCTGCTTAATCCATTTCAGAAAGTTAATTTATTTACCAGGCAGAAAAGTCATTCCTTCTACTGGTTGCCAATGAAAAGAGTCATGGTTCAACCAAGGAGCACGTCCCCTGATGGGTTCCATGCCTCCTGAGGAGAAGCTAGCTACCCAGCAATGTATGCTAGTGACACAGAGACGTCAGATTGCTGTCCGTGAGCCAGCTGTGTCAGGCGATGGCATCAATGTCGAGGGTTTGCTTTCATGCAATCCGCGATGTGGCAGTAATTGGGCAATGCCATAGCTGACAGCAGTCCCTGACACAGCCCATCTCTTTCCAGCTCTCGTTACTCCTGACTCTTAAAGTGGACAGGGGAAACAAAAAGAAAGGTGTGTATGTATAATAGTAAAATGTTCATTTGCAGTGTGTCATGCACCCTGAGGCCAAAGATAGACAGCGTCTCAGAACCCGGCTCCCGGATGCTCCTTAAGTGTGTATGTAATTCCTTAAGTGGGCAGAGGTGTGTCTGGTTATATAACCGTGTTGTAGTGGGAAGAGGAGCTATATTTAAATATGCATGTGGAGAACCCATTGTCAGCTACAGATACATATTTAATTACTGTAAAAAAAAAATCCACAAATTTGAATATGAGATAGGGGCTGATTTTATTCAAATTAGGGTTCTAATTCAGTCTAAAAAGAACTGAGCAGTGTTGTTTAAATGATTGCCTCCTAGGAGAGACAGTATGTGTATGAGTATCTATAGCCTTGCTTTATTTAAAGAGGCTTGTACAACAGATGGAAAGCTATAAGTGAGGGAAGAAAGTAATTTACATTTAACTCTTTGGGAATACTGTAGCTTTAGGGATGTTCTGTTGTCTTCTTTGGGTCTGGTGTCTGAGCTCTGTCTTCTCCTTCTAAGGTCCCGTGCTAAGAGCTTTTTTCTCACAAAACTCAGGTCCCTCTAAGTGATAGAGACGGGAATCGAACTCAGATGGTTTGACCCCAGATCTGTGCTCTGCACTGACCCAAGATCAAGCCTAGCAGTAAGTGAGGAAAAAATTAACACAGGCATTCATTCATTCAGTTACTAAATAGGCACTTACTACTGACTGTGATCAGTTTCTACTCACAGAGCATGTCTGATGACAAACGGGTGTGTGGTTTTCCCACACCAACCAGTTCTCCAACCCTCTGGACATCAACTGGTTTCCTAGAGTTCAATTCCGTTCTGACACTAGCTACCCAGAGCTTGGGCAGACCCCCTAGGTCAAGGGCTCACCCACGAGACTGCCCACCACTTCAGATGCCAATTGCAATAGTGGGACCCCAACGTTACCCACAGTTCTCTCTGACTTGGCTTCAAATTGGGGGTTCCATGGCCCCTCCTTGGGTTTAATAATTTGCTAATGCAGCTCATGGAACTGAGGGAAACACTTTTTTCTGTTAGTGGTTTATTATAAAGAATATAAATAAATAATGAGATGAAAAGATACATAGGGTGAGGTCCTGAAGGGTACTGAGTCTAGAAGCTTCTGACCTTGTGGGTTTGGAGTGTGCCAACCTTCTGGCACATGGATGCATTCACCACCTGGATGTTCTTTGAACCTCATTGTTTAGGGGGTTCCATTACATAGGCATTATTGGTCTAATCACTGGTCATTGGTGGTTGTCTCGATCTCCAGCCCCTCTTCCCTCCCTGGAGATGGAGTGGGGGATGGGGCTTAAATTCCAACCCTTCAATCACAGGGTTGGTTTCTCTGGCAACCAGTCCCAGATTAGGAGTCACCTCATTAGCCTAACCTCAGCTATGGTTGATGGGATTTATTATAAATAACAAAAGATGCTCCTCACCTCTTTCACTCAGGAAGGGTTTTAAGAACTCCGTATTAAGAAACAGGGATGAAGACCAGCTAGGTATTTATTATATCAAAATATCACAATATAGAAGATCAGAATTTTTGCTGGACTGGGAAATGTAGAAGATTTTGTTCCTGCCCTTCAAGAATTTACAGGGTAGGGGGAACGCACTTCGAAACCAGCAATTAAGTCTTTAACATCTTTGCATTTATTCTGCAACACTGAATTTAAAACAGACTTTTCTCAGAAGCAAATTCTGTTTTTACAAACTGTTTCCCGGGCTCAAAATTCCTCCTATTACCGAGTTTCTTGAAAGCCATGCGTTCACTTTTAAATATAACATACATCAGATTCATATTGTCTTTGTTTTGTAATATTCTTTCAATTTCTTCTATTTGAGAATTTGAAAAATATGAGTTGCAAAAACCCTAAAGAATTAGCAGGGTTGACTTGATTCAAATGTGACTTCCCACACTCCGTGCAACTTTAAACCACTGAGTGTAATAGATTTGAATTCTAACCTCTTCTGTGGCTCTTGTCAAGGTTTTGTTAGCATTCGGTTAACTCACTTGGGTTAACTTGGCCTCTGTTTCTTCACGTTGAATAATGGGCATAGCTATGGATTCTTACGATGATCAAATGCTATTCTGTAGGAGTTCCATGAAACAAAGCCATGCCATAGCAGGTTTAAGTTCTGAAATAAATTAGAAGTATCGTGATTTCGCAACATGCGATACCAAAAAGGGTCTACCTTTGTGTGTGCTGGAGTCATCCAACTTGACTTTGAATGAGTCTTTGAAGTAAATCCTAGCTCTGACATTCACAACATGTGTGGCTTTGGGTTATTTATTGAATGTCTCTGAGCTTTAGTTTTCCTCTTGGTAAAACAGGAATGAAAATAGATTTTCCCTTATAGGACTGATGATGTGAAGGTGCTGGTTGGATGGCAAAGTGATGATGTTGATGGTAATGCCTCAGGGTCCTTGCTTCTGGCGGGTACCACACTGAGCACCCCACGTGCCTCTCCTCATAGTGTCCTCCGTGACCCTCTATGGCAGGTACCATAATAATCTAATTTGTTTTTTTTTTTCAAGATTTTATTAATTTATATGAGAGAGAGCGCTCGAGAGCGCATGAGTAGGGGGGAGGGGCAGAGGGAGAGGGAAAAGCAGACTCCCCGCTGAGCAGGGAGCCTGATGCGGGGCTCTTGATTCCAGGACCCTGGGACTATGACCTGAACCGAAGGCAGATGCTTAACCGACTGAGCTACCTAGGCGCCCCTAATCTCATTTGTTTTAATGCAAAGGAAGGAAAATGTGATTTAGTAGCATTAATGAACATGTTCAGGTTCACCAAGGTAGGAATTAGCACACGTAGGACTTCAGTACAGATTTGACTGATTTTTTAATGTGCACCGTGTCTCATTTCCTATTTTCATTGCCCTCTGGCACTTTGAACTGCATTCTCTGGTATGAAGATTAAAAAAGACGTAGTAGATCATAAATGTTGAGTATTTGTCTCAGACTAAATGCTGCATAAATACTAGGTATTTAATTAACATTAGATTTATTTCATTTTTACTTATCCATTATAATCTTTATTCCATTACTGTTATTCCCTTTAACATTAAAAAACCACCCAGAAATAATTAAGGTATTTATTCTCCTCTGCAGAGACACAAAAGTTAGCAGTGCCCATACCATTGAAGATGAGGGAGTGACAAGATTGCTATTATATCTATTGAAAGGCAGAAACAAATTCTTCATTTAGGTCTCAGTTTCAAGTTGAAATATGACTTGCACTCATTTTCTCAAATAACTAGTTTGTATTTTAAACAAATATCATGAAGTCTATAATACCATCCTCTTGGGATTAGGTTAAGAAAGAGCAATGGGTTGTTTAAACATGATGCTGTACCAGTTCATTTGAGAGTGAATGATGCATTCAGTAACTATTTATGAATTTGGCTCTATGCTGTGAAATAATCAATTTGTTTGATTTTTATCTTCAAATTAATACTCGTTTTGGCTTCAGGGAGATGTGATACATTAGAAATTGCGTATCATCTGTGGCAAATCTGACTTACAGGCTTTTAGTAACACCCTATTTCAAATTGTTAAGAGAGAATTCTGAGTTCTTTTTTTAGCATTTTTGTCTTTGAAAATCAAGTGTGTTATAACTTTCCTAGTGCACATTCCTGCCGACTGATGCTCATTGACCTAAAGCTTCTGCTGAACATCAGACTTTTTTTTTTAAGATTTTATTTATTTATTTTTGAGAGAGAGAGAATGAGTTGGGGGTGGGGGGGGCAGAGGGAGAAGCAGGCTCCCCGCTGAGCAGGGAGCCCAATGTAGGACTCAATCCCAGGACCCTGGGATCACGACCTGAACCAAAGGCAGACGCCTAACCAGCTGAGCCACCTGAGCACCCCTGAACATCAGACTCTTGTTGCAGTGCTCATGTCATTGGGTCCAATCGGTTAGACCAAAGGCATCTCAGTCAGTCTTCTAGCCCAGCTCCCCAAATACGACCCTCATATGTTCTTCCCATCTCAGTCAGTGGCATCTCCACCCTTCCAACTGCTTGGACCATGAACTTGAAGTCATCCCTGACTCCTCTCTTTCTCCCACATTTCATTAGTCCTTCCTTAGCAAATTCTGTTAGCTCTCTGTTCAAAATAGATCTAGGATTTAATTCTTAGTACCCCTACTGTTATCCCTCTCGGTCAAAACTCCATATCTTACTGGCTGGACAATGACGACAGTTGCTTAACTTGCTCCCTTGCTTCTAGCCTTGCCTGCTTCCTTGCTTGCTTTACTTGCTTCTTTAGTTGAGATGACATTTGAGACTATAAATTAGAGCATGCCACTATTCTCAAAATTCCACAAGTTTCAAATCTTATTAAGAATAAAATCCAGGGGCGCCTGGGTGGCTCCGTGGGTTAAAGCCTCTGCCTCCGAGTCAGGTCATGATCTCAGGGTCATGGGATCGAGCCCCGCATCGGGCTCTCTGCTCAGTGGGGAGCCTGCTTTCTGCCTGCCTCATTCTGCCTGCCTCTCTGCTTACTTGTGATCTCTCTCTGTCAAATTAATAAATAAAAAATCTTTAAAAAAAAAAAAAAAAAGAATAAAATCCAGAGTCCATCCATGGCCGCTGACATTTCACATAGTCATGCCTTTGGCTCCCTCCCTGGTCTCCTCGACCACTTGTCCATTCGCTCTATGAACAGCATTGCTTTTCTTTAATTATGGCAGGCACACTGCCTCAGGGCCTTTGCACTCACTGTCTCTTGGAATCTTCTTTATCTGGAAATGGCTCAGCTTGTGCTTTTACATCATCTAGCCCTCTGGGTGCATGACACCTGTCAGAGAGACCCGCGAGCCACCCCGAAGTAGCACATGTCTTCTCCCACTGGCCTTACCCTCCATTTTCTGGCTTCATGCCTTTTTCCACACTGGTTCTCCACTTTTCCAGCACCAACAGGGTGTCCAACAAGTTCATGCAGTTCTGATGCTGATTCCTAGAGTTAGCACAGACCCCTATAGGCTAAGGGCTCTGCCCCACCAAGACTCCGTGCTGGCCACACAACTGTCCGCTGACTGCAAATTTGGGGCTCCCAGGACTCCCTCTTCAGGTTCAATAATTTGTCAGAAGAACTCACAGAACTCAGGAAAACACTTTACTTGCCTTTGCCAGGTTATTATAAAAGATGTAATTCAGGACAGCCCAATTGAAGAGAAGCCTAGAACAGGGAATGGTGCGTGGGGGGGGGCCTGTGTGGAACTTCCATGTCCTCTCCGGGTCTGCGACCCTCCCAGCACCTTGATGTGTTTACCAATCCTGAAGCTTCCCAAACCCTGTCATTTAGGGGCTTCTATGGAGGATTCATTATGTTGGCATGATTGATTAAATTATTGGCCATTGGTGATTGAACTCAATCTCCAGCCCCTCTCCCAGAGGCAGAGCCAGTGGGGAGGTGGAGCAGAGACTTCCAAGCCTTTCATCACCTGCTTGGTTCCTCTGGCTCATCAAGAGTCAGCTTATTAGCATGAATTCAGGTATGGGTGAAAGGAGCTGCTTATGGATAATAACAGATGCCCCTAAAACTCCTATCCTTCCAGTCTCTAAGGAAATTCCAAGGCTTTTTGGAGCTCTGTGCCAAGAACTGGGAACAAAAATGAAATGTCTGTTTCTTAGACCACACCCACCAGCCTGGTTCATCGTGCACCACGTTGATGGTCCGCACCGGCTGGAGTTAAACTCCCCCCGCCCTCCCCACAGCAGGGGACTTTTTCCAGTTGTGTTACTGCTCTCATCCAGCACCCAGAGCGGTGCCCGACGCCCTGTAGACACTCAGGCAAGAGTCAATAAATATATTGAATGAGATACTTAATTGAATTAAATTGAAAGGTGAGTTAATTCAGGAGTTAATGGAGGAAGACCACAGAGAGAGGCAGACATGAGTAAACACATGGTCCTTGAGAGTCAGAACTATGAAAGAGAGAGAGAGAGAGGTTTTCTGAAGAGATTTCTGCTTTGAGTTTCAGTCCTTTGTGACACTCTTTTATTTCTTTAACTTAGAAAGTTCCACGAGCTTTGCGTGTCTCCTGGAAATAAATCCCCCTTCTCTTAGGCAAGGTTGAGTGGGCTTTCCATTCGTCGCAAACCAAAGTGCCTTGGCGTGAAACCCTAGTAAGCCTCGAAAAGGAAAAGAAATGTGCCTGGCACATGATCGGTGCTCAGTAAATATTTTCTAACGAGCGAAAATACCCTCAACCCCTCACCTCTCAGCCATGACCCCACCCTCTTAGATGAACCCAAGTTCAGTGTGGTGGAGGGATGAAGCAAGGAACGTCTTGTGCTAGAAAAGGGGAGGACAGGCTGTGTAAGGAAGTCTGGGACTAGAGAAAGAGCCATGACATTAATGCTAAAGCAGGAAGAAGCAAAGGGACAGCTTTGCTTAGGGTTTCGTCCCCTTGTCCTCATACATCAGTCTGTCCCACTTACTACCATTAAGCAAATATTTGCTGATAAGTGTCCTCATTAGGATGCAGTGAAACCTAATAGGATTTGCCCTCGAAATCCCTACAGCTCCCAGAAACCCCAAATTCTGCTTTTCTGACTGTGTACTCTCCTCGAATAATCTGATTTTCAGAATCTCTATCACAGTGATGAACAGTGAAATATAGACCATTGCATGCCCCCCCTTCCAGTAACCGCGCTGTGGAGTAGCAAGGAAGGTGTTGGTTGTACTTTCTCCATTATTCATTGGGGAAAAACTGAGACGCCCAGCAGTTTGCTCAGGATCACACAGTAGAAGGGCAGGAGGGTGAGGGTTTCAAACTCCGCTGCTCCCTGCCATTCGCAAAGCGAATTCACAACACACGTCATTTCTTGGGGGTTTTGATATTTCCCCTCTGCTGTCTTTATATTTCTTAATAACTTAATTTTCATTAAGATAATTGGCATGCTCTCGAGCGTGTAGCTGACATTTATTTCTATCAGGTTGAAAATCAGACCTTAACAAGAAAATGAAAAAGGTTGGGTTTTTATAGCTTTTCATGTGTGGTTCCTGGTTGTAGTTGGCGTTCAGCTCTTTGGAGAAGAACATTATTCGAGGGGGTTCCTGAGTGGGTGACGGTCACCGTCTGGTGAGAGATCACGGCCAACCTCTTGCCCTGCTCACATGTTAAATATTCCAAGTGGCACTGCTCTGAAGCCCGAGTTATTTATAGTGGGTCTAATTATGAATGTCCTTGCCCTGAAGGAAGCGTTTTCCCCAAGGGTGGGAGACTGGCTCATAGACTCTCGAGCTCCAGCAGGAAAAGGTGGATTCCTGTTCTCTTGGTTGGAAAAACCTTTACACGACTCTTCCAGTTGACTGTGAGGTCCGGAGGAATATTGCCTGGACAAGGGAAATCTCACCGAATGGACCCAAATTGATTTTTTTGTACTCGAGCATTAAAATTCTTTCTTCATTTTTGTATGCCCTTTGAACGTATTTATGCAGGGAATAATTCCTGTCAGAGGAGGGGGAAAAAAAACTCGTTGAAGTGCCCCAAAAGAGCAGGTAACACATACTTTGGGTTTTTTATGATTTTATTTCTTCAGGGCTTCTGATAATTGTGGGACGCCTTTCTGAGTGTGAGGTGAGAGGGAATAAAGAACAACCTAGATGCGGATCTGGTTTCGAGATGTCAAAGCCTATCATGTAACCTTTTGGGGGTTTCTTCATCAATAAGGCGGAGACAGTGATCGTAATACCCTTGTGGACAGAGTTAAATAGTCTCTGTTTATGTAGAAAGCCAGAGCCGAGGTGCTCATTAAATATGGGCCATTATTATACATTTGAAATTAAACCACAGAAACTCATGCTGCCTATTTTTACAACTTAAAATGTATTATTATAATAATTGAGTCAATGCTTTCATCTTTAGGGAAATCATAGAGGGGCTTATTATGCGTTGTGTTCAGGTCTTATCATGCTTCCCATTTGGTGATTTGATTTATTTTGAAGATTTGCCTGCAAATTTGGGGCCAAAGTCTAAGAAACAAATTGCTTTTTTACTTTAAATACGGGCGCTCCAGTGGGTGATTTTTCTGGGCAAGTTCTTTGTACCGGCTACATTGTTTCCTTTCTATTCCAACCACTTGCTCTAAGTTTTACTCCAAACCTGGCTGCCTCTCCTGATTCAAGTCCCCCCCGCCCCCCTTCTCTGATTGATCTCTAGCCCAGAGGTCTGCCTAAAAGCCAACCAGAGTCCTTTAACCATTCCCCACATTCCTCTCTTTTAGGTTCAAAGAGGTCAGGTTTCCAAACGGCCGACATGACAGTTTTCTCCTTCTTCTGTTGATGGTGTTGGATAAAGCGAGGCTGTTTCAAGAGTGCTTTCGGTCTGAGGGGTGTCCTTTCTCTGCATTGTGAGGGGCAAGGCCCCAAAGCTGGGACCTCGACAGTCTGGCGCCAGGATTCACGGTGTTCTAACTGGTGAATATTCAGGAAAGAAATGAATTTGTTCCCTTTGATCCGGCTGCCAGGGCTGCTGCTGGAAAGTGAAAGGAAACGTGGGGCCTGACAACTTGGGTATTAAGAATGTTAGAAATAATGATTGTCTCCTTAGGAATGAACTTTCTTGCTGTTGACTTGTAGTTATAAACCAAGTGAGTATTTGGCAGAAACCGAGCACAGTTGGTTTAAAAAAAAAAAAAAGCCTTGGAAACACAAGAAAAGATGTCCAATTGCAGCATGCGTCCTCGAGCCATGTAATTAAATTAAACTGTGTTATTTCGGAAATACCTAGAGCAGTTCCATCTCCCAATAATAGATATCTCCTCGTACACACGGCTGGGTCTGAACTCAGAGAAGGCAGGACAGCCGCCTGGCTCAGAAAGGAGCCTTTCTTTCTTCCCGAACACATGTCAGAGACAAGCACAGTTACTTATTCAGAGGTAGAGGTGTTTTAAAATCAGTTGCTTACCTACCACAAATGGGTAGTGTCTGTGAAATAATGAGATTTTATTTATCATAGACAATGTTTATGAAGGCACCGTTTGCCTGGTCTTTTATTCTCCTGCAAAGTGATTCAAAATCGTCGCGGTTTCTGCACAGGTCTGATAGGGATGCTGCAGTCATTGTACTTGGAGCCGCAAGGGCAATCCAGAGAATTCTCTTATTAGTATTTCTCTCTAAAATGGAGAGTTTGAGCAACTTGCCTAAAAACATGGATTTGGTCCTCGGATGATACAGGAGACGTACGTTGGCAATGCAACCGCAGGTCAAGGTCCAATGGCAAACTTTAGGGACCGTATATAAGAATTTGCCTTGTCTCTGGGAATGACGGCTTTCAGAGTTTTATTTTATTTTATTTTATTTTATTTTATTTTATTTTATTTTAATAGCTGTTTTATGATTCCATAGCACATGGATCTCCTCAGTGATTGGCTTGTTTTCATCTTATGGAGCATTGACTCATAATTCATCAAGTTTGTATTGTGCTGCCACCATTATTAAGTATATGGAATGGTATTACAGATTTTTATGTTTGTGCTTTATTTTTGCTTGTCTCATAGTATTGCAAAAGCATTACTTTGGATCTTAAAATTCTCATTCAGATGAGTCACGAGTCAACTTCAATTCTTTGGACCTCCAGAGCTCCAAAAGACTGAAACTGCCATAGAACTTGCCTTCTAGGCCAGGAAACTTTCCATTTTGGGTGAGTGTGAGTACCATCCACTACAGATAGGACATCTAGGGATAAACTAATGTTACAAGAGAAAGAAATTGCCAACTCGGCCTCATTTCATAATGAACCAGAGTGGGAATGCCTTTCCAGGGTCTTGGAATATTCAACAGCCTCCTACATGGCTTCTCTTTGGTCTAGAATTCAAGGAAGATGAAAGTTGAGCCCTTGCCTCCACATAGCACTATTGGAGACAGAGTCTTGGGGAAGTTGGTTCCAATTAGTTTTTAGTGGAAAAGCTCTCATTTTCTCTATACTCTTTGTAAAGGCAAAGGCATTTCTAGCAAAACTTTGTAGAGACAAGTTTCCAAGAAAGCAAAAAGAAGGAATTTGTATGAAAGCTACTGGCTCTACTGACAGTCTTATTTATTTTTTCAACATTCATTTATTGCTTCATTCCATTTGGGAACTTTTTTGTTTTGTGCTCGCCATGATCCAGCAATCAGACTGATGCATAAAGCAGGCACTGCCCTTCACAGAACTTACAGTCTAGAAGAGAGAATGAAAAATTACCTTTCAGTATCATTTGTTTATGGCGATGGAAAGTCAGAGTGCTCTGGGAGTACGTAAGGGAGGACTCTGACGATTTATTTACTCAGCAATTATCAATGTGGCCAGCATTACACTAGAGCAGAGGATGAAATAGTCAAGAGTATAAACCGATACCTTCTACTATGGAGGTTGCACTCTCATAAGAGTGTCTATCACTTATTAAAGGTTTATTAGGTCCCAGGCATTGTTCCAAGCTGCTTTAAATGTCACAACTCATTGAATCCTCTTGAAAGCCCAGGTGAGGTAGGTATATTATAGTTATCCCATGAAGCCCAGAGAGGTCGATAACTTGCCCAAGGCTGCACAGTGTGTACATCGTGGAATGAACATCGGAGCCTAGGCAAGTTGGTTTTTGAGGCTGTGCCCCTGACTTCTGTTGGATGTGCTGCTTTGTATGCTCTGTATGGATATTGGCCTGGGGGTGACAAGGAGAGGCATTAGTGAAGGTTTCCTGGAGGAAGTAACAGGACAAAGGAAAGACAGGGTATGATACAGGAAGATTGTTGTCCAGGTGCAAGGAAGACAGGGGGGATAGTTTTGGCAAAGAGAGGTAGGTACCTGATGGTGGGGAAGGCTGTAGGTGGGTAGGTGCCTGGCTTGGCAGAAAATTTCCATGTCACGTGCACGCCTGAGACTTCTGCGCAGGGACTATTGCTGTTCACAGCCTGTGTTGTGTTTCTTTTCCTACTGATTCATCGTTACCATGCCACTTCTTCCTCTTGCTTTCCTCATCTTGGGCGGCAGTGACTCTTCTATCCAGGTCACTACTTGGGCAAGATGCCAGCAGGCCTGGCGAACTGCAGACTGGGTGGCATTCCCTCAGGCTTTGTCCAGGCTTCCTGGTCCAGAAGCAACTGCTGCCACCGGGTATGGAAAATTCTTTGAGGTTTTACGTATCTTGACCTGGGACTACGGGCATGTCTCAGCTTGTTGGGATCTGTGTCGACCTGACCCTAAAGTAGTCTAGCCTGTGAATAGCTGACTTTGATCAATTCATCCCCTTGAATCTGGGATAAAGGCTTTACTTTTGAGAATACTTTTCTTTATCTAACATCATCTTTTTCTCAACTTTGACACTATTGATATTTTGGGCCAGATAATTCTTGGTCGTAGGGGCCTATCCTGGGCACTGTGGGATGTTTAGCAGCACCCCTGGCCTCTAGCCATAAGAGGCTGGTAACATCTTCCAGGGTGTGACAAGTAAATAATGTCTCCAGACATTGTCAAGGGTCTCCTGGAGGACAAACTTGTCCCTGTTGAGAACCACTGATATAAACATACAGGACTATTGTTTATCATCTGCGGTCCTCTGTCATTCAAATACAGATATTTTTAACATGTTTATTTATTTATTTGAGAGAGAGAGAGAGAGAGAATGAGCAGGGGGAGGGGCAGTGGGAGAGGAAGAAGCAGACTCCCTGCTGAGCAGGAAACCTGATCTGGGGCTCGATTCCAGAACCCTGAGATCATGACAGACGCTTAACCCACTGAGCCACCCAGATACTCCTACTAGATATTTTTTATAATCTAGGTTATATATATTAAAAGGCCATTTCACAGAATTTTAATAATCAGGGATTGGAACATTTTCTAACCTGTTATAATTACATGCATATGAATGGTAATAATAAAATAATAAAACATAATTAAGAAATGAATATATAAAGAACAAAATAATAATAACATTAATTAAACACTTACAAGTATATGCTGCCTTATACACAAACCCGTTCAGTAAGTACTAGTGTCAACATTTAACAGCTGGAAACCCATAAGTTCCAAAGGGTAAGTTATTTGCTCGAAGTCAGACTGATGGTATTTTTATTAACCTTGATTAATGCCAAGCTTCCTATTTTTAGAGCTTCAGTTGTATCTCTCTTAATATTAAATTTATGATACAACAACCAGTATTTTTTTATGTTTTAATCATTGTTTATTATTAGATTCAGTCCACAAGATAAATTGTTATTTTTTCTAAAGAAATCTCAAAATTAAAAGATGAAAATTATATTTTTCATTGACTTTTATAATTTTAGAGAACGTAAGTCTCGCAGATGCTGTTTTCAGCAGCAATGTCCATGGACAGCCCCTGTATTATAACTTCTTTAATAATCGTCTCATTTTTTTTACTGCTCTGATAATGGCTTGGCTAAGTGTCACTTTATTGTCAAGAGTAACTTCAATCCCTGAAGAATGAATTCAGAAAGAAAATGGCCAGTGTGGTGGGACTACCAGCCATAAAACACGGAGGGTTCTGAAGTGTGGCTTTTGTTCAGATGTTGGGGATTTGAGCTCAGAGTGTAGATCATCGTCTGGGAGGCAGACAGACCTGATGGCAAGCATTGACTCCACATTACATTAGCTAATATGTTAGCGTGGTCATGGGCACATCGCTTCAGTCTCAGCTGTAGTGTTTTCACCCATAGAAAGGGAAAATTAATAGGCCCTAGCTCACACAGCGTGGGTGACACATGAGTAATGCTTGTCCATCCTATAGCCAGTGCTCAGCGAAGGTTGATAAGGATGATAATGTGTTCCAGACCCTGAATGTGTTGTCAGTGTTCAATACCACTCATCTGTACACAAAACCAAACCAAAACCAAAACCAAAAAAAAAAAAAAAAAAAAAAACAAAGGCCCAAACAAACTAACTTACAACCTCGCGAGTGCTGTCAATGTCACATCTCCTCCCATCAAGAATAATTTTTGTAAATATGTTTCTTTGTTGTAAATTGCCCATGAAAATCTGTGACGGATTTCTCAGTGGCCACCTGGGTTTCCTGTTCATGAAATCTTGGCTCAGAATTTTTTTACAACATGACTGTTATTCTTCACCCTTCTGCCCTTTTCTGGAAACATCTGTTCCTTGTGGGGCTTTCTTGGTTGCTGGGGTTTTTTTGCTTTTTTTTTTTTTTTTTTTGAAGAGTGCCTCCTCAACCGTGGAATTCATTTCTCTTCCTTTCTTGGAGAGTGACATTCTAATTTTCTGTACTGAGCCTTCTCACAGGATGACTTTTACTCAGTGTTGTCCCAAAAATGTGGAGGAGCTAGCCTTGTTGAAATGTTTCTTTCTGAAATCATTACAGTAACTGCTCCAGAATGGAGTATTTTTTAATGAAAACCCCTATTTTTACATAAGTACGTACGTACGTATGTATGTATGTATTTTTGCCTTAGTGGACTGATCTCTTTCCAGTTTCATTAGAGCCTGTTTCTAATTATAGGAACATATTTGCTTTAGTCTATAGGGAAATATAGTCATTTTGAGGTTCTGTGGTTTTAGGACAAAACCCTTGATGTTTGAAAACACTGACATGACAGAGCCACTGGAGTCTTCCTCCGTGGCACAGAAAGTAACATTTTTTGGAATGTACTTTTTAAGGAAAAATGTGATTATATGATTGTTTCTTTGAAAAGACTGTTCCTCAATATCATTTTAATGTTTGTATGCTAAATAACTTGGGCTTTTTTTTTTTTTTTTTTTTTGTCTCTTGCTTAAAGATGTTAAGGTTGGTCCGGAAATGTCAGATCCATTACAAAATTCTGGAAATCTCTTTTGAGTTCTGAGTGTGGCTTTTTCCCATTCGTTAATTTGCTCATTTATTTATTCACTCAGTCATTCAAAAGAAAGAGATGAGAGCCTCATGCTTTGCTAGGCCCTGAGGATTCAAGGTAATTAAGATAAAATATAATTTTTTTTCTATATTCCAGGGAGGAAGGCAAAACATAAATATGCAGACGGATCAACAAGGGAGATCATTTCAGATATTGATTTGAAATTAGTGTGTGTGGGGGTTGAGAATACTGTAGATTTGAGAGGTGGGAAGGTGTCTCTGAGGAGGTGACATCGTGGTCAGTTGTGAGACATTGATGGCCTCAGTTATTTCCATGACTTTTACTCTGAAACTTTGTTTTTGCTGTCTGCCCTATTTGACCATGTGAGATGAAATATTAGCAAACCTGATACAAGCAGAGGCTTGAGAAAAGCATTTTATTCAGAAGCTATAAAAGACATTTACCTTCTCCTCTGGGGCAGGTGAATAGACATATCTTTTCCTGTTTTCCTGTTAAGTACAACTAAGACCCTGGCCATTATATGTCAATCAAACCTAAGAACCTGAAAGGTGGAGAGAAGGCAGACAAGGTGGGAACCTTAGGATGGGGAACAACACAGTGTTGATTTTCCTGGGTTTTCTTTTTGCCTCATATATGCTAGACTTAGAGCTAAAGAAGCGAGTATGCCAGAAATGCCCATAGTTACAGACAAAAAAAGTCCCCCAAAAACCTTTTTTTTTTCTAGCCAAAGGACCAGGAAATGAGGCAGCCCAGCAATACAGAAAACTTTTAGAAAGTAACTACTCTGCATTAGCCAACACCACAGAATAGACTGTGGCCACTTCCCAACTGAAGGTGGAATAAGGATCCTAGACTTAAACCCTTGTGAGAATGTGTGGAAGAGTATAAACTTCTCCTATACCCTCTTAACTGCCGTACCTGGGCACTGTGAATTAAGCTGCCAAAAGACAGATGTATGGGAGAAAATATAGACAGATATCATTGATACTTTTACATGCATGGGGACTTCACAGAAAAGAAGTAAAAATCCAAAGAAAAGGTTAGGTTTGACATCTCATATACCATTTTAACAGAGGGTGATAAATTGGGGAGAAGTGACTAGACAAAGGATAAAGGGGATTTGAGTTGCCAGGGATGGTAAATTGTGGGAGGGTGATTAGGAAATGTATACTATATTAAGGTTAGTAAGGTTTGATATACAGATTCATCTCAGTGCCATTTCTGGTCTTCCTGGCACAAGACACAGAAACACCTAAAAATATAGGTTTATGCCATCTTTAAAGGGATATTTATTTATGCCTTTCTCTTTGGCAGAAAGGGGTAGCACAGACAGCTTTTCCTGTGTCTACTGTTTCTCAGTTGCCTTTGGCTCAAAATAATCTTATGCCAAAGTGGCATGTTTTAGGGTAGCATATTGCAATCCCCTTCATCTGGAATAAGGTGTTCTGTGAAATGGTGTCTATGAAGGCCAAGTCAGGGGCCAGGACTTTCTTCCCCATTGGTTGGTAATTAGTTCTCTCCATCATGGTGTCAGTGGGGAGCCTGGACTTCTACAGTGAGGCGCTATCTCTTTTCCCACTGGGATGGTGTAAGAGGAGGCCTATGGGAGAGTCCGGGTTTTGACTACTACCCAATGGCAATGAGACCCCTCCCAGTGCGGTGTGCATGAAGATCACAAAAGGACTCAGAACTCTCATCCCAACTCAGGTGTAATGAAGGGCCCCCTCAGGTATCAACGATTCCAAGTTGGGAACCTGGATTTCGACCAATAGTAACAGGGAGGCACACGCTGCCTCCCACCCCTTCCCATGTTGGAGTGGGATTGAAGGAAGCCAGCTAAAATAGACAGTTTAATTAAGATCTAGAAACTTGTAACACCCCATATGTCCACATTTGCATAACAAAATGTATTTGGTGTACCAAGAATCAGGAAGACTTCAGACAATGGTTGTCAACACTGAGATGACAGGCATGCTAGATTTATGTGGCAAGGATGTTTAAGGAACCGTGATAAAAATTCTCCAATGAGTAATTATCCAGCATGCTTGAAACACATGAAAAAATTAGAATGTCTCAGTAAAGAAAGAGTTTCTTCCGAAAGAAATAAGATAGGAGGACCAAGTAGAACTTTTAGAACAGAAAATATGATCATTAAAGTTAAAAATTCAGTGGATGGGCTCCACAGCAGGATGGAGGTGACGGAGGAGAGATAGGACAATAGAGAACCCCCAATTTGAACAACAGAGAGAAAATAGACTGAAAAAAAATTCACAGAGTTTCAGGGACCTGTGAGACTATAACAAAGGATCTAACATTCATGTCATCTGAGCCTAGAAAGAAGGTGGAACTAGAAAAGTCCTGAAGAAAGAATGTCTGACAGGAAGTAGCATGAGGAAGTGCACTTGTGAAGTGCTGAAGAAAACAACCATCAACTCAGATTCTTACACCTACGAAGCATCCTTCAGGAAGGAAGGGGAAACAAGACATTCTCAGATGAAAGAGGACTAGGAGAATATGTCTCCAGCAGATCTACTCTAAAATAATTAGAGGAATATTTCTAAACAGAAAGGAAAGGATAAAAGAAGGAATAGTGGAACATCTGGGAGGAAGAAAGAAGTCAGTAAGCAAAAATACGGGTAAATACAATAGGCTTTCCTGCCCCACTTAAGTGTTCTAAATTATATGATTGAAGCAAAGATTAAAACACTGCTCTGGTGTAGTTCTCAATGTATGTAGACGGAATTTTTTTAAAAAGATAATTATAAGCCAGAGAAGTAAAAGTACGTTAAAGGGTGATAAGGTTTATCCCAGAGAAATGAGGACTTCTCTTCACTCAAAAGTCTGTGTGCGAATGTTTATGGCAGCTTTAGTCATGAGAGCCGGAAACTTGAAATGACCCAGCTGGTCTTCAAATGAGTAAATGGCTGAAAGAACTATGGTTTGTCAGTACCAGGGAACACCAAAACCTGGACGACTCTTCAGAGAAGTTTGCGGAGTGCGAGAAGCCAAATCCAAAAGGTTGCACCTGAGTGACCGAATTTATACGACATTCTTTTTTTTTGGTAAAGATTTTATTTATTTGAGGGAGGGAGGGGTAGAGGAGGCGAGAGAAAGAGAGAAGCAGGCTCCCTACTGAGCAGGGAGCCCAATGCGGGACTCGATCCCAGGACCCTGAGATCATGACCTGAGCCGAAGGCAGACGCTTAACGACTGAGCCACCCAGGTGCCCCACATATAACATCATTATAATGCAAAAATTATAGGAAGGGAGAACAGATTAGATGTTGCCAGAGCTTAAGGAGGGGGTCATGCAGGAAAGAAGTAGGTATGGCCATAAAAGAGGATTCCGGTCTTGAAGGAAATGCCAGCATCCTGGTTGGGATATTGTACTAATGTTTCTCAAGATGTTACCTTCATGGGAAACTGATAAAAAATGCATAGGATTTCTCTGTAGTATTTGCTACAACTGCATATGACTCTACGATTATCTCCAATGAAGGAATAGATTAAAAAGTAAAAAGCATCTACATTTTTCTGCTTGTTCTCTGGGACTACTGCTTGCTCCAGGAGAATAAGCCCCAGGTAACCTGTTGGAGGATCCGAGACCACGTGAGACAGAGCTGAGTCACGCCTCGCAAACTCAAGAAGATCCGTGACTTGGCCGCTCACGTGTGAGTGAGACCATCCATGATGAACAAATGAAGCCAGTTCAGATCAGCCGTCATATTCATGAGGAATGATTCATGGGTATTGTTTTAAGCTACTAAGCTCTGCGGTGAGTTTTGTGCAACAGTAGTTAAGTTGCAGAGAAATTTCACCAAAGACCCGAAGGATGAAAGGAAGCAGCTATCTGAACAGCATGGGGAAAAAGTTCTGCGAGGTTCTCTTGTCCTTTGTCAGAAGGGCACGTAACATTTTGGGGGCCAGCATATCATGCGTGAAACGGGAAGTGGTGGGAGGTGAGGTCCCGTAAGTTGGTAGGGGTCCGATTATGTAGGGCCAGGCTATGAAACTGGACCTTAGTCTTGGTGCTGTGGGTTTGGTGGTCACTCAGAGGCTGCTCTGGAAGTCACTTTGGAAGCCACAGTGAGATCATTTCTTTTTTAACTCCACCAACTACTTAGTTGGATACATACTACCAAATGACAGTGTTCAACAAATGTCTCTAGTTATTATCACTGTGCGCTGGGCATTGTGCTAGGGGCTGGGAGACTTAATTATCTGTCTCTGTACACTAGAAAGTATGCTTTGTGGACTTTGCTTCGTGCACTGCCATTTCTTCAGTGTTGGAATAGGGCCTAGCGCATAGTAGATGCTCAGTAAATATTCACAAAATTAATGAGTAAATGAAGGAACCAACATGCGTGTTGTCCTCGTTGGCAGGCGGATCACCCCCTAGGTGGGTGGGGTGAGCCACTGACTGCTCTGGAGAGCTCCCCAAGCAACAGAAGCCCTTTAAATGCACTAATTCATTCAATTCTAAGAGCAGCCCTATAAGGAAGATGGTATTATTAATTCATTTTACGATAGAATAAAATCTTGTATATACAGACTCACGTAGACAATGTATAGGTAACTGCCTCTTCATTATGTTTGATAATGTAATGTTTATATAAACTTAGCTGTTTAACAGGCATGGCAAACTCACTATATCCAGCACCAAATTCCACATCATCTGTACAAACCCTGGTCTCCCTGCAGGCTTGCTCAGCTGCTGGGAACTCCATACTTCTTGCTTGAGCTAAAAATCTTCGAATCATCCTCGAGTCTTTCCTTCCTCTCCCTACATCCAGTCCCATTGGTGAGTCTTGCTGATTCTGCCTTCCAACCAGATGCGGATTCTGACCGATTCTCACCCTTTCCTCACTACCGTCCTGGCCCCGGGGCCCGTCCTCTCCTTCAAGCCTGATTGTAGCAGCTCCTAAGGTTTCCCTCCTTTTGCCTTCAGACCCCTCCATTCTGTTACTTCAGATTATATCACTTCCACTCAAAGCGGTTCCGCTCACTTCTCATCTCATTCAGGGAAAAAGCCAACGTATGCGCGGACGCAGGCACACGCATCTTACTGTCTTCTCGATGATCTGTAAGCCCAGCGAAGGCGGCGACTTCTCCCCGTTTTGGTCAGTGCCTGACAGTGCCCGGCATGGGGTAGGCGCCCAGAAAATGTTTGTCCGATGACTTAATGATTGATATCAGCTCCCAGACATGCCCATACGGTAGCTAAGATTTTCTAGGTTTTTTTTTTTTTTTTAGGATAGTGCGTGTTTTTTTTCCTAAAAGGCTAGTTAAAAATAGAAGCTGAATAAATGACTCTTATTGCTTATGGCTTCTTGAGGCAGTTCTTCCGTTCCTCATCTTCCTCTCTATCTTCCTCACTCCTCAGCCCCTCCCACCCTGTAGATCTGGAGACCAGAGAGGAACTGGAGAGGGAAGGAAAGGGGGCATAACTCTCCTCTCTCGGCGTTGGCTCTCCCGACACTGGCCAGCTTTGTACGGACAACCGAAGAGTTTCCCTTGGTGACAAGAACCGTTTGTAGCAGATAACTGATTCCGTGAGAGTTTTTAACAATAACGTATTACTTGTTTGATCATGGCTAAACTATGCATATGTGCCTATTTACGACTGAAGAACATAGAACAGGAAGAAAGCCACAAAATAAGGCTAAAACGGTAGGGAGGGGCTAGTTCTTACAGGTTCTGGAATGTCTTAAGACTTTGGATTTTACCCCAGAGGCAACAGGCAGCCACAGAAATGCTTTAAAGCAGTGGATTGATGCCGTCAGATTAAGTTTTTAAAAGATCACCCCTGATGCCCTGTGGGAAACGGATTGAAATGCAGCCAGATGGGAGTAGGGGATCTCTGAAACTCAGAAGATGATGACTTGGGTCAGGATGGCCATCCCTAGCGAAGCTCTAAGGACATTCCCGGCTTAGCTAGAAGGAAAGTACACAGGACTTGGGGTTGCTGGATTGTGTTAAAAGATGATTTTCCAAAGCAGGTAAAATCACAAAGAATGAACACGTTACACATTCTGCTTTAGCTCAGTTAAGTGAGAGAACAAAGCAGAATATTATGAATAGTTCAAAGGGTAACCCGGAGAACCCACAATGTATCTGGCAAAGTGAAATGAATGTTGGGAAGGAGGCAAAACCTTGCCTCGTTGGCAGTGGGGGAGGGAAGTCAGTTGAACCTCCGCTTCACGGGGCAGAATTTGCCTCTTCATGGACTAGAATTATGTTTCATTTCTATGAGCTATCTACAATTTAGATGCAGAATAGCTCCCACAGAATCCGAAACAAATAATCCTATAAATATGTGTGCTAAGGAATGCAGTTTTCCATTAAAGCATAGATTTTTTTCCCCAATAATTGTATGTATGAATATATGTGTGTGTGTGTGTGTGTATGTGTATGTGTGTGTGTGTGTGTGTGTGTGTGTGTCTGAATGAGGGCTGGTGGGGAAGGGTCAGATATAGCCCACAATCTTCAGCAACAGGGCCCTATCTACTGAATGAAAGTATACTGGAGTAGAAACAGGTTAAAAAGCAGGAATAACGGGGCGCCTGGGTGGCTCAGTCGTTAAGCGGCTGCCGTTGGCTCAGGTCATGATCCCAGGGTCCTGGGATCAAGCCCCGCATCGGGCTCCCTGCTCAGCGGGAAGCCTGCTTCTCCCTCTCCCATTCCCTCTGCTTGTGTTCCCTCTCTCGCTGTGTTTCTCTCTGTCAAATAAATAAAATCTTTAAAAAAAAAAAAAGCAGGAATAGCCTACTTTTTAAACTTAATAATTTACTAATAGCATTTTCTATGGCATAAATATTATGTGACAATATCATTTTTAATGATAGCAATTTCCAGTTTACAGACATGCCGTAATTAATTAAACCAGCCCCCCTGGAATGCTGAGAGTGTTTCCAGTCTTTATGTGGAAGAACCTTATTCCCATAGGTTTGCATATTTCCTTAATTATTCCCCGAGGGGGAAAGTTCCTAGAAGTAATATCTCCAGGTCAAAGGGTAGGCATAATTCTGCCTCTAGAAAGATTGTGCTAATTTACTTCACCATCCGCAAAGGACTGACATAGCTAATTTATGGCCTGTGGATGCTTTTTAAGGCTTTTTAATCCTCTTTGTACAAGTTTGATTAATGATTAATTATCCTGTTCTTGCTGGTCTTTTTCTTCGCAGTGAATTTAAAATGTACCTTGCTACCCACCGTGCAGTCTTCTCCAAATTAGCATTTCTTTCCTTACAAGTAAAGGAATACGTAAATGATAGGCATGGGATCATGTTGTTTACTCATTAAAATTTTTTTCCCTTTCATGAAATAAATAATTCTGAACCGGCTCATTGTTTTAGGAGGTGGCGTTGGTAGCAGCCTACAGGTTACCATTCCAAGGTGCCGAAGAACTCCCTGTATACTCTTCATCTATCACCTTCTGAAATCTCTTAGGATAGTTATTCATAGGACCGAAAAGTCCCGACCACCTTGGTCTCAGAGATCATCCAGGTCAAAGCTCTCACGGCGTGGAAGGAGAATTTTGCAGACTCTGGCAGACGGGACACAGCGGGGATTATCTCCTGGGCTCCTTCTTACCTCCTATTCGGTCTTTGTGGTTTTTTTGGGTTTTTTTGTTTTTTTTTTTTGTTTTTCTATTCGGTCTTTGTTGAAGGCTCTTCCTCTCCACCCCCAGATTGCATCCTTGGGCACATTCTCTGTGGCTGTTGGGCCGTCCTTAGCTAGTGGCATTTGCTCCGTCTCGAAGTGATGGAGGAGCCCGAGACCGTAGAGGGCATCTGATCACTCTGACCATGTGTCGTGCACCCAAGAGGAGGGCCGGGCGCTCCCGGTGAAGGGACGGGTCAGCCCCAGCTTGGTGACTGCGTGTGCCCACAGGAAGCCAGCTGGCCAGGCTTCTTCTTAGCTGCAGCCATAACTAACTGAGAACAAGAGGCTGAAGGTTAGCAAGGCAAGGAGGGCCAAGAAAAACAGAGACACTTCGAATGTAGTTAGAAGTACTTTGCACGTTTGGGTTTCTGGACTTCGGTCAAGGATACGGAATACTTTGTCACTTAGAGAGCGTGTGAAATTCTTTTCAAAGCAAACACTTCATACAACTTGCTAGGATACCTTCGAGACCTAGCCTGGAATGTTAAGACCCCAGTTGCAGACATACTCCATTAAAAACCATCACTGGAGGGGCACCTGCGTGCCTCAGTCGTTAAGCGGCTGCCTTCAGCTCAGATCATGATCTCAGGGTCATGGGATCGAGCCCCAGATCGGGCTCCCCGCTTCGCAGGAAGCCTGCTTCTCTTTCTCCCACTCCACCTGCTTGTGTTCCCTCTTTTGCTCTCTCTCTCTCTCTCTCTCTCTGTCAAATGAATAAAATCTTTTTTAAAAAAGTAAAAAGGTAAAAAAATAAAAACCATCACTGGAGATGAACACTTGGTGCCAGAGACATTACCAATGCAAATGTCACTCTGAAATAGCTAAGCTATAAAGTCGTCGTCCAGATGAAAGAGCATATGGTTACAACGAAATGTCTCTTTTTAGATTGTGATAAGCTTGAAAATAAACTTCTTACAGACGGCTCGACCCTCGGCATAAGCGTGTGCCTCTCTAGGAGTCCAACTTTTCTGGGAAACTCCTGGGGTAATGGATAGCTTGTTCTCCAGAGCAGGGCAAACCAAAGGTTAAATCCTGGCTTTTTTCCTGCTAGCTTCATCCCCTCAAGTAATATTTAGCGAGTAACCTTCCTGAGGCTGTAGGTCCTTATGCAATGGGCATAGTGGGGCGCCTGCTTCACAGGGCTGTGGGGGAGGGGGTTAATTGAAAGAAAAGAATGTACGACAAGGGCTCGGCACTGCGCAATGGAAAGGTTCAGAGGGTGCTAGGTTTTGCTGTTAAGATCCTGGATGAGAGGAGCCTTTGGTTTGTTTTGGGGAGGAGGTAAAAGTAAGGTTAGCCTGTGAGCAGTGAGGTTAATTTAGGGCTTGTGGGGAGATGAGGAGTCTCTAGGGATTCTTACCTGGGCTATATTCCCTCCTCATTTTCTCTCGAGGGACAAATGGATTTTTAGGTTTATGAAAAGGTCACATGAGCTTCAACAGTTGAGAAATACTGCCACAGACCAGAGGTAGGCAAACTGCAGCCTGGCCTGTTGCCTGATTTTTTTTTTAAATAAAGTTTTATTGGAAGATAACCACACCATTCATTTATATCTACTCTCTGGCTACCTTTGTGCTACAACTGCGGAGTTCAGTAGCTCCAACAAAGACCTATGATCATCAAAGACTAAAATATTTACCTTCTGGCCCTTTACAGAAAGGTTGTTGACACTTGCAATGGACTGTAGAGACCTACATGGTCACATCTTACGTAGGTTTTCTGATTTTTCTTGAGTATACCTGGAGGCGTATATAATTTCCAATTAACAGATGTTGCGACCAAAATTTGCTTTCTGTCACCTTTACGACTGTCCATGCATTCTCCAGAAGCTTCATTTGTGCCTCTGTTGTTCAACCCATTGTCACAGACTGCTAATAAAATGAGGAACTCAAAACAAATTCTTACTTGTTTCAGCTGCTTTGTTGGCCCTGGGAGTCTTGGTGAATTTACCAGACTGTTCTTTGTTAGGAGAAGAAGCTAGTAAAAGTATCAGCGATTTGAAACCAGAGCTAAGCAATTATTAAGGGTATCCAATTTTAAAGAACGACAATGGAAAAAAACAGTACAAATCATATAGGGGTTGGTGACAATCTAAGGCTGAAAATTAGATGTAATAAAGCCACTACCGATAACTAGCAAGTGTACACTGAAGGAAATTGTCATGTAACTGCTAAATCTGGTGTCTGTCCACCCAGGTTGTCAGAGCTGTGTGATGTGCTTATCTTTTTAGCTTCAGCAGTGGCTCACGCGGATTAACTTGTCCAAATCCGGGACTTTGAAGATACTCACAAAGCCTCATATTTTTCAAACGTGCAATCTCCAATCAGCGTACGCTCATCTCTAGGAGTGGTTCTGACTTGGTTCCCCCCCCCCCCCCGGGGACATTTGGCAATGTCTAGAGAGAATTCTCATTGTCAGCTGGGTGGGAGGCGTGTGCTACTGGCCTTCAGTTGGCAAAGGCCAGAGATGCTACTAAACATCCCACAACACGCGGGACACCCCACCCCCATCACTCTGAAAAATTACCTTGTCTGAAATATCACTGGTCCTGAGATTGTGGAACCTTGAGGCGCGGGAGGTGAGCTATTTCAAGATGAAATTTATTCTGCCATCAAATTCTCTAACAGTATATTTATCATTCAGATCATCTATTCTTTATGCCTAGCGAGAACTACACTTAGCTATTATCCTTGGGATAAAAGTTTCCTCTGTTAAATAGAAAAAAATTTAGTTCAATCAATTGACAGAAAAACGTTAACTAAAAAGTACTACAGATGGTAAGTCGACGTGTTATGTAAAATACAAAGGAGATGGTTGAATGAATTAATTTTAAGGAGATAAAAACTGCTGTAAACTCTTGAGTGGGATTGTTCTCGAGTTGTCATCTTTTTAACAATGTCTGTGTTACTCCAACGAGTCGCACGTGACAGTGTTCAGGGAGTCCTGTTTCATTCCCTTTATTTCGGGTAAGTTTTTATTTTTATGTTTTTTAAAGATTTTATTCATTTATTTGACAGAGAGAGATCACAAGTAGGCAGAGAGGCAGGCAGAGAGAGAGGGGGAAGCAGGCTCCCTGCTGAGCAGAGAGCCCGATGCAGGGCTCGATCCCAGGACCCGGAGATCATGACCTGAGCCGAAGGCAGAGGCTTTAACCCACTGAGCCACCCAGGTGCCCCTCGAGTAATTTTAAATCCTCAGGTACCCAGTGGCTCTCCCAGAATTCTTAGGACAGAGAGTGTCCAGCAGTGAAGTTGATAGTTCATCGGAGCTCAACAGATTTATTTCTGCTTCTTTATCTCTCTTCTACTCATGACAGCATCTCACACTGCTTGACTTCGAAGGCCTCTGTTTGCCACTTGTGGGAAAGCACACATCTCAGAGGCCCTCCTCATGGAGCATTTGTTGGCGAACTCTTTGTTGGCAGTCCCAAGTGGGAAGCACTATGTTTTCTGCATCTTTATGAATATTTATGGCCTGGGTTTGCAAATTACAAATAAAACACCTGGGGAATGAGTTAAAGAGCAAATTTGTCTGGCCCCACCCCAGGAGGTTCTGAGTCAGTAGACCTTGGCTAATCTCGAGGAATCTACATAATTAACAATTATCTTGAGTGATGCTGGACCAGCACTGAGAATCACTGATGCATGATGTCTGGCAGGATGAGGAATGGCCTTGATGGCACGATTGCTCCCAACTTTTGCATTTTTGTACCATGTGTTTATATGTAACAAACATCCCGAGCTGCCTTTTCATAAGCCAAATTCTGGTTTTTCCTTCTCTCCTGATGAATCAACATGATTTAATCTATTCCACGGTGATGCCCCCGCCAATAGCTGCATGTGAATTTATATAATAGTGTTTTTGCAGTCATTTGTAACATTGCACTTTTGCCCTTACTACTTAATAAAACAGAAGAAAAATGAAAAATGAAAAACAAAAATCGCCCAAATACGCTACAGATGGATCAAAGGTGGGCATTACTGGGCATGCTGAATTTGAGGAGTCTTTAGTTTGCACTCAAAAGCCTTTGGACATAAGCCAGGAAGAGACTGGTTCGATTGTGAAGAAAATGAACAAGTATAAAAGGAAGTTAGAAATGGTATCATTCAAGAGTGAGTCTGAAAGTGGAGGCATAATTAGGAAATGTAAATTATCTTCCTAAGTGAAAATAATGTTTTGCTACAGTGGGTATATTTTTGCATACCTTTAGCATGCTCAGTTTCTAAAACATTTTCAGGGGCATGTGCAAAAGAAAGGGGTTGCCAATAGTAGAATGACAGTCTATTTTCAGCACTCCTTATGGGAACAGAGTGATGGTTATTTCCACTGTAATTACAGTCCTCTGGCAGTGGTCAAATTTTCAGGGAGACAGTTGTCTCATCCATTATTCAGACATGGAGCGAGATGTTGGTAAGACTTCTGTGTGTCAACCACAGGACTGGAAATGCTAATTTTCATGGTGGGGTCTCATTCCTGAGAAGGACTTTATGTTTGAACTCTTACCAATGGCTCTCACAATTTGGCTTTTAAAGTTCCTTAGTCCACTGGTTAATTAGACTGTGGTCTGATAGCAACAGAAGGAGGATTGGTGAAGACTGTACATAACAGTTATCAAATTTGGCTGTAATTTTAAGATTCTGCTTAACTATCTCTACATTTTTCTCTTTAAACATTTTAAGTATTTTATTTTGAGATAGTTGTAGATTTATATTCAGTTGTAAGAAGTATTACGCAAAGATCCTGTACCTTTTACCCAGTTTCCGTGGTGATAACATCTTCAAAACTATAATGCAACATCATAACCAAGATATTGACATTAATACATTCAAGATACAGGATAGTTCCATTGCTGCAAAGATCCCTCTTGTTCCCCTTTTGTCGGTATATCCACTTCTCATCCCTAACCCCCAAGAATCACAGATCTGTTCTCCATTTGTGTAATTTTGTCATTTCAAGAATGCTATAAATGGGGTCATATAGTACGTATCCTTTTAGGTTTGGCTTTCCCCTCTACCCCACTCAGCGTAATTATCTGAAGACTCATTCCAATTGTTGCAGAATTGATAGTTCATTGTTTTTGTAGCTAAGTAGCATTCCATGATATGGATGTACCACCTTAGCCCACTGAAGAATATATGAGTGTTTCCAGTTTTGCACTGATCCAGATCAAGCTGCTATGAACCTTTATATTCAGATTGTGTGGGTGTGTGTTTATGGGGGGGAATGTTTGCATTTCTCTGGGATAGAAACCTAAGAAAGCAATTGTGGGTCATACGTTGCTTGTTTGGTTTTTAAAGAAACTGCCCAGCTGTGTTTCAGAGTGCCTGTACCATTCTACATTCCGACCAGCAAAGTGTAAGAGACCCAGTTTCTCTGCATCCTTTTCAGCATTTGGTGATGGTATTTTTTTTTTTTTTCAGCCAGTCTGATAGATGTGTAGTAATATTTCATAGTGGTTTTACTTTACGTTTACCTGATGGCTAATAATGTTGAACATTTTTTCTGTGCTTCTTCATCATCTGTGCATCCTCTTTGGTGAAATGTATGTTCATGGTTTTTTGTTTTTTGTTTTTTTCTTCCTTCCATTTTGTAATTGGATTGTTTGGCTCTTTACTGTTGAGTTTTAAGAGTTCTTTATGTATCCAGATACTAATCCTTTGTCAGATTCGTGGTTTGCAAACATTTCTTCCCAGTCTGTAACTTGTCTTTTCATCCTCTTAATAGGGTTTTTCACAAAGCAAAAATTTTTAAGTTTTGAGAAGGTACAGTTTGGCAAGTTCTTCTTTTATGGATTGTGCTTTCGGTGTGATGTCTAAGAATTCTTTGTCCAGACCATGATCCCAAACATGGTCTTTTTTTTCTCTTCCCTAAAGTCCTATAGTTTTGTTTTATATTTAAGTCCATTTTGAATTTAAGATGAATGTTTTAGGTTAAGGTGTTTATTGTGCTTTTTTTTTTGTTTTTTGCTTTTCCTACAGATATTCAGTTATTCCAGTGCCCTTTCTTTGAAAGGCTATCCTTTCTCTGTCGAATTACTTTTCTGTTTCCGTCTCCATGCTTTTATATTTCTTGATGAGTTCGATGACTATGCAAGGTTAAAGTCAATAAAATTGATTTTAATTGTACTATTTTACTGATACCTCTGGATATTTAAAAAGTAATAATTCTCTTTCATTTAATTTATAGCATTAATTTTTATTAAACAAAACAAAAACAAACAAAAAAACCCCTCTTTCTCATGTCATTAGAAATTCCTTCTGAAATTTATTTCAGATGGTATACCTATGATATCCTGTAGATAGGTAACATATATATTACTGGCGTAGTATAATTTCCTATATATATTGTGTGTACTATTCATATTACCACATTTTTAATACAATGACTACCTATATTATCTTACAAATGCGTACATCTATATTGTATTATATGTATTTGTACCACATACTTACTGTATGTAATAGAAGTACTATCATTAACTTTGTTGTCCCTTACTGTTGAGGCTTTAGTTTCTATTTATTATTATTATAAATAATAATACTAGAATTATACATTCGGCAAGAGGAGACATTTATCTTACCCTCTGTATTTGGAGCAAAACTTCAACACGGAGTGGACTTCGTGTTCTTTTTACCACCCCAAACGAAACGATTAATGAATGTTTAGTTTACTGAGTGAGAAGAGAAAATCACAATCTATTCAGCATTGCAGACAAGTAGTAGCAAACCTGAATTCCTCATCCACCTGTCAGTTACTAATAAAGTTGTAGAAGGCATTTTATTTTATTTTATTTTTTTAAATATATATTTTTTAAATATTTATTTGGCAGAGAAAGAGAGAGACAGTGAGAGAGGGAATATAAGCAGAGGGAGTAGGAGAGGGAGAAGCAGGCTTCCCGTCAAGCAGGGAGCCCGATGCGGGCCTCGATCCCAGGACCCTGGGATCATGACCTGAGCCGAAGGCAGACGCTTAAGGACTGAGCCACCCAGGCGCCCCTAGAAGGCATTTTAAATTGAGTATGGTTTGAATGGCCAAATGTTTTATGTGGACTTTTTGTTTCTTCTTACTAGCTCAGAGGTCCTTAAACCTTATAATGCATAAAATTTATTTATGGGTTGACTGTACAAAACCACACAAATATGGTACTTAGAAAGGGATTTAAGGATTAGGGAGATAATTGTGATTGGATACTTACCCACATGTCTGCACTTGAATTCAGAATTCCTCTGTCAATTTTGGGCTGCATTTGGGCTTTTTCTTTAGGATAGATTTTTATTCTTTTAAGATTCTTCATATTTGTTGTCAGGTGGCCTTTAGAGGTCACCAGCAGAGTATAAGAGTTCCACTCAGATCTCTGCTATCAGTGAATATTATCATTACTATGCATCCTTATGAATTTTTAGGTTAAAACATCTCATTTTATTTTGCTTTTGGAGAACATTGTTTTTCATTTACTCATTAGTTCTTTGCACTTTCCTCTCTGGCATGATTAATATTTTAGTGTCTAATTTAGTTTATATTGGTTATTCCAATCAAGGTAGCTTTGGTTGCTCAGATCAGAACTCCATTCAGCCTCACTTAATTAAGAATGATGTTGATGGTGGTGGGTTGCAAGGGATAGATGATTTCCAAGAAAACCGGGAGAAGTCAGCAACAGAAAGATGACAGAGGACTAAAATGTCTCTTCTGCCTGGAGTAGAAATTACCTAGTTCCCTGTACCAGGTTCTACTGCCTAACTATTAGGTACGTGATTCAATATGGTTGCAAACCTCCATTTATAACCTACTAGGGTTGACCTTTCAACTCAGCCTGTGCCTTAGTAATCTTTGAATCTCTGGGTTGGGTGTTCTGAAGGAGAATCTGGTTGAAGTTGGTCAGTCATTTATTTGCTAGTCTAGTTTCTAGCCCAACTCTTGACCCTCAGTTATGAGGGATGTCATATGACACTAGAGGCCCTCTCTTTCTAGGACTGTCAGTGAAGTCGTCAGCATATGTTGGGCCCATGGTTTCCATATTTAATTGCATTTGAAATAAGAGCGTATACCATGAATGCCTATATTATTTGTGCTGATGTGGGCTTTTTATCTTTGGGACGTTTTCTGAAATGTTGCTACTGATACTGTTATTGAAATGTTAAGAAATTTGCCTTCAAATATTCATTTTCATTGGATTCCAGTAATTGAATGACATAATATGCCTGTTGTGGAAACAATTTTGGGTTTTAAAATTTTATTTTCCCGAAGTAGCATCATGCTAATGGGTTATGAATACTTTACAGGTGAAAACATCAAAAAGAAAACATTTACATGCAAATATCAGTACTATATGACTCAGTGATGCTAAACTCTGTCTTTGTATTTCCTCCCAGATATATCAGCGATGCTGGCTAGTATTCAAGAAAGCTTCAAGCAAAGGTCCAAAACGACTGGAGAAATTTTCCGATGAACGTGCTGCCTATTTTAGGTGTTATCATAAGGTAAAACTTGATTGTTGTGGCTTTCTAGAAATCTGTTCACAAATAGGTAATCTGAGTTCATTGAATCTGCGAACTTGTCTAGATCATTTACCAGAAATACAAATAATACTTTGCCCAAGGACAAAACATGTCTAAATTACTATTTGTTAATTGTTTAAAATAGTGGGCTACTGTAAAGTTACTTGTTTGATTTCCTACTATTTGTTGTTGTTTTTCCAATCTCTAGTGTAGAATTTACCATGTACTTTTTGAATTTTCAATTTGCGTAGTAAACCCAACTCCCACCATTGAATCCCCTTGAGAGTAAAGATTAGGTTTCTGTGTATGGAGCACATCTAGTGCCTGACACAGGTTAGATCCTCATTCAGTGCTTGCAATGTGGGGTGAGCATGAGGGGAAGAACCTAGAAAACGGCTGAATGGTGAAGGAGGAGGAAGTTCCACGCATTAGTTTATTTTTTTTAAGCTTGATGACTAAATGTAATTCCAACTTGCAGTTTGAATAGTGGTAGTCAGCTTTCCTCACTAAAAATAGTAACTGTGTATTAAAATACATCCTCTGGGAGTAGAAAATGAAGGAAAATACAAGGCATACTTGGATTTACAAATTAACCATGTCTTTCCCTCTACTGGGCAATGTTTTTCATGGCCCTTGTTAATGGGCAGCCTGTGTCGTTTCTCTTTTCATGAAAATATATAAAAATGCATGGTTAACTTTTCCCCCCAAGGTGCTGGTTATTTCCATTTTGGGAAAATACTACTCTTGTCTATGGAGGAATTATGTTTATTTTTAATGACAGAACATTTTAATTGTTTCAGTTTTCTATCTTGAGATTCTGATCCTTATTTGGTGAGATTTTATCAGGAGTGGGGCTACTTGCCATTTAAAATTTTATGTGAAACCAGTAGATTCATTAGCACAGAACTTTGGCTAGGTGATGAAAAGTGAATAATCTTTCCTTTTTATGCAAATTCCCCACAGGTGGCGACTTTAGGACTTCTTATTAAGGGGTTGCATTGACACCTTGGTTTATCCAATAATGAAAAGCAGTAGGGCAAGTTATATTCCTTTGCAATTTAGAGAAATAAAGCATATGCCATGCTTTATAGGCACATCTGCACATACATAAGGGAAGAAAAAGCACTAAGCAAGACTTTGGAGATAAGTAGAGAAGAGAGTCAAGAGTTATATGTTCCATGTATAGTATTTCCCCACCATCTCATAATAAAGTTCCATATTCCAAGGTCAGCTTCCTTCCCAGCCTACCTTTAAGGTAAGGGAGAAAGAACCCAAGGAAACCTCTTCAGGAGTCTAGAATTTCCTCCAATTCTCTTCCTTGGGCCACGTGTTTCCACTCTTCAGATAAGGGTGTTTGTCCTCAGGCAAGAGTTGTTGAGTTGCAAATCTATTAGATAGGAACCCTGTTCCTTGAAGCCCCTGATAGCATACCTTTGAACTCTTGCAGATAATCTTGAGCCAATCTCAGTATTTCTCTAACACTTGAAACTCCTGGTGTCCAGACATTTTGGACCAGGCGTGATATGTCCCAGTTATCCCACACGTACCCAGTATCTTCGCTAATAGTAAGATGGTGAACAATGATACGGGAATGGCTTGCTTCCTGTCTACTTGAGAGGCCTTGCCTTAAAGGGGAGTTCAAAATGCCCGAGGGGTGTTTGGTTTATCTGTAGGACAAAGGGAGAGTCTTGTCTTTTCCGGGTTTCTGTTCCTTAACTGACCTTGCTTCCTTCCCTCCACCTCTCAGGTCCATCAAATCCCGGGGACCAGATTTCCTATTCTGATTGACTATTTTCTTCATTGTTCTTTATTTCCTTCTCATTGTAATTAACAAGGTCATCTAAAGGCTTCATCTCCTAGGTGGCCAGAAGTTGTGGTTCCGCATCAACTCTCTCTTGAGAACCTCAGCAGTCTGTAATTTTACAGTTCACCATCTGCCACCGCATGATGGCATGTTGGTGTCACCCCAGAATTCACGTGTTGAAACCTAAACCCCAGTGTGATGACATTTGGAGCTGGGGCCTTTCGGAGGTGGTTAGGGCGTGAGGGTAGCGTCCTCATGACTGGAATTAGTGCTCTTATAAAAGAGATTCGCAGGGAACTCCCTCCTTCCTTCCTCCACGTGAGGACACCCCCATCTGTGAACCAGGAAATGGGGCCTCACCAGACACTGAATTTGCCAGTGCCTCTGCCTTGGGCTTCCCAGGCTCCAGAACTGTGAGAAACAAATTTCTGTTGTTTATAAGCCACCCAATCTGTGGTAATTTGTTACAGCAGCTCAGATGGACTAAGACACCATCAGACTCTTGTCCTGTCTAGTCATTGTGTGTGACCGCTAATGTTAATCAGTCCTTTCTTGTTTTGGTAGAGTTCCAAATAGAGCCCAGAAATCCCGGATTCCTCACAATCCCCTACACCTAATATAGAAAAATAAAGAAATAGGCTATGCTTTGCTTACAGACCTTCCCATACCTAAGAGAAGAAAAAAGATAAGCGAGGAATACTTTATAGGAACTCCCCAAATCCAGTCTGTCAGCAAACGGTGTTGGCTCTGTGTTCAACATGCATAGAGACTCCAGACATTGTCACAACCTCTCTTGCTACCACTGTGGTCCAAGCTCCTGGGCTACCTGATGGCTGGCCCTCTACAGTGTATCACAACATGGTCCTCCATGCAAAACCCTCAGCCAAGTCTTTATAATGGCCTCCACAGTCACACGATTTGACCCCTTGTCCCCTGTTTCACCTCATCTGCTCAGTTCTCCCATCCCACTTTACTCTGCTGCAGGCACCCTGGGCTCTTTGGTTTCCTGAGAGCATTGTATGTGGTGTTTCCTTTTCTAGAATGTTCTCCCCACAGATAGCCACATAGCTCATTTCCCTGTGTTGTTCAGGTTATTGCTCAAATTTCTCCTCTAAGAGAGGCTGTTCCTTGATCTCTTATTTAAAATAGAATCCCTTGACACACCTGCCCATCTCTGTTTTTCTCTTCAGCGCTTTCACTACATGTATATTTGTTTGGTTATTTCCTACTGTCTTCCCCACACCACCATCATAAAATAAGGTACACAAGAGCAGATTTTGTGTTTATTTGTTTGGTGGTGGGGGGAGGCATGGTTCACCATTGCCTAATATATAATAGACGAATTTTAAACTATAGGCTGAGAAGCAATGAATATTACTAATAGATGAGATAGAGTACATACAAATGGCTTTGTGTCATATTTTTATTTAGCTTACCAAAAGAAGTCTGTACTTGAGACACCTGAAGCCAGGAAAAGGAATCTCGATTTGAGGGATATGGGGTAGATGGTGATGGGGGCAGAAAAAGCCAGGGTTGGGAAGTTTTGGGAGGACAGATTCAAATGTAAAACCAAAGTGGATTGTAATGATCCCCTCTGAATGTGAACCAAGTAAGGGAAGATTGAGGCCAAACTTGTCCTACTTCAGACTTCTACCTGCTGGCTTTGAAATTTAATATGTAAATCTTCAGGGACTGTGGTAAGCCACATTCTCTTTCATCTATAATAATCATTAACCAAAGTTCAAAGCATTAGAATGGAAGAATTATCTACATTAAGCCTCCAAGCCCTTGATGAGTTCCTGTAGCCATTCATCCTCCTTACTCTCTCAGATCTGATACATTTAGTATTAATCTCTTGGGGGCATATAAAAAGCCAGAATAACTCTGCGATATGCATTTTTTATCTAAATGCTGTGTAATTTATGAATCTTGATAATAAAATACCGAGGTTATAAGTAGCACATCGTGACCAGATTTCAGAATTTATTCGACTATAAATAAAGCAATTTCTGAAAGAAATGAGGAGCTGTCCATTATGCTATTTGATCAGTACAGAGGTGGTGTGGCATATGTAGCCACATTCCTCCTGGAGGAAAACTGTAGCATTTATGAGACCGTAGTACCTCTTTTGTTTCATTCTTAGAGATATTATTAAGAAAAAAAAAATGCTACTTTTGCATATCGAATTCCTATTAGAAGTTATAAAACAGGAAATTGACTGTAGAATTTTAAAACTTGGTGCCTTCCTCACTGAAAATGTAGCTAAGGAGGATCTCATGAAAAAAATTGGAAAATAAATACATGAATAATGCACATACAGAGCAATTCATTTTTCATTTCTTTACCTCTTCCACGAAGTTCCCCTCAAGCACCACAGCTGTCAGAGATGGCTATGAAATTGATTAACTGTAATTGCAACAATATTAATACTCCAGTGGCTTTAAATATAGTTCCCGACCTTCTTGTTAAAGGCAAGTTCACTGTTTTCATTCAGGAAATCAAAGTTGCTCACCCCAAGCAGAAGGGGTTGAGTTTCTATGAATAATTTTACTTTTTCAAGATGAGTAACAGTTGGAGGGTAATCTAAGTGGAAGGAAGACCATCTACTGTTTTTGAGACCAAGCCAAATGGTGGGGTCGGAAGTATGCCGGACCCGGATTTGGGAAACCTGCTTTCTACTCCTGGCTTTGCCACTGTTCACGTGTGGTAGGTTGCTTCACTTCTGTGCAAGGGTGACCTCTGTTAAAAGGTAAGCTGAGGCATATTAAACATCTTAAGAGTTTATGTGAGCAAAAATTGATTCAAATCGTGCAACACCAGACTGGAAGTGGTAGGAGTCCCCCACCTAGAGGAGTTGGGAGGGACTTTTATAGTGAAAAGGAGGAAGCAAAGAAGGCAGTTATTGATTGGCTGTAGCTTAAAGCCTAGTTGGCTGTGATTGGTTGTCCTTAGCATTTTGACATCATAACCTCGAGGCATTTACAGGCTCGGGTTTTAGTTTGCTTCCGTAGGCTCTCAGGGCATGAGAGCCACATCAGTCTAATGGTCTCCTTGTTTAATTAATTTAACACCTCCAAGGCAAGTCATGTCATGGCTTCTCCATCACTGCACATTGCTGGGCCTGCTGGATTCAGTTCACTTTGGGCCAGAGGGACAGTTCTAAATGATTCTCTAATAGAGTGCTTCCCAAAATGTATGCCAGAGACTGTGAAAGAGATCTTGTTCCAGGGGGACGAGGGTTCTGTGGTTAAAGAAGTTTGGGAACTGCAACATTTCCACATTTCCATCCATTCTTGAGATTCATAATCCACTGTAGCTTATCAGAGGCACTGAGGAGGCCTATAATTAGGACACCTGAGTACCTTTGAGTCAGCATTTCCAAAACTGACTGGGCCATGGAGCTACCTTTTTTAAAAATCATATGTTCCCTGGAGCAAAGACATTTAATTCTAAGGAATACAATTTTGGATATGCTGCTTATGTGTGTTACCTTGTTTACTATGTGTCCACTTGGCCTGTTATTTCAACAGCGAGCATCTGGGGATGGTCATTCCTACTTTATCGAAATTACAGCGTTAACTTACGTATCAAAGGAATACATGTTCATGAATGTATCAGAAAAATGAGAGACCCTCTCACTGCAAAGAATAATCACCATTATTATTTTTGTCAAAGAGTGATGTGTCTGTCATTCTGTCCTTCCTAAGTGAGTAGGTCACTTTCCATCTCCCAAACCCATTGTCAGACCTTGTTCTGGGTTTCTGCAAAAGTAGGATTCCAGGTTCTTCTCAGTAAGCTAACATCTTAAAAATTATTTCTCTGAAAATTCCGCCAGCTTATCACTTGTGTGTCTGTGTCAGTGTTAATATTTTCTATATTAATGACTCATTCTTGTTTACTCAGCTTCTCTCTCTTTTAAAACATTTCCTCTTGTGTGATGTAGCTATCTATAATAGATCTTTTCAAAATCTTACCATATATCATAGAATCTCTTTTCAGTATTCACACACTAGCTTTGGAGTCATTCCCTCTTTGTGCAAGAAAACTACCAGACCCTGTTCTGAAAGCTGCCTTCACTTGTGCCAGTGAGGACATGCCTCTGCACATCTCCACAGGTTAAATTACAGCTTATTACTTGGAAGCTTTTCCCAGATGGTAAATGCTTCCATACCCACATTTCTTAGTTAAAGGTAGAGTGGATAGACGGGGTTAACTATAGTACCCAAACTACATCTTCCTGTTTTAAGTACTCAAAGAGGTAAAAGTCTGCACCAGTGTGCCAGAACCTCCTGAAATATGTTCAAAATTGAATTAACTATCTTTCCTACCTGAGCTTGGTTCCTTTCTGGAGTTCCATGTCTCAGTGTAAGGCACTAGATTCACCTTCTTCCTTATCCCCTCTCCTGTCTAGTCCATCACCAAGTTTGCTCATACTCCTGCCCTCGCATGGATGCCCTTCCTTCCCTGGTCCATGTGGCAGACATTAATTGATCCCTCAAAGTCTCTACTGTGTCTTTACCTCCCCATGACTCATCCTGACCCACCCCAAGTTAGCCTGTCTTCTGGGCCCCTTCTGCCTGCATGCACTGGTCATAGTGAAAGCAGTGATTTGTTTTCGTGCTGGCAGATTGTGTCTGATTGGTGCTGACCCCTTATTAATCATACCCTTTCTTCCTTGGTGACAGATGGCTGATTTTTAGCTGAACACAAGGCTACCCAAAGAAAAGACCCCTATGTAGGGAGGTATGACCAAATGACTAAATCCTGGCCTGAGTGTAAGCAGGGAAGGTGATATGTCCTTCATTTCTTTCTCTTTCCTGTTGATTAGAGAATGAACATTAGCCACCTTGGTTGGCCCACAGTATGGAAAAGACCATGGGTTGAGGATGGCAAAGCAACAGGACATGTCCCATAGAAGTGTAGAGAGAGATGTCGGGGGCTGGTCTGTGCTCCCTGACACCCTATGTCCTAGGCTGGTTCAGGCTACAATAACAAAATATCATAGACAGGTGACTCATATAACAGGAAATCACTTCTCATGGTTCTGGTGGTTATGAGTCCCAGATCAGGGTGCCACATGGTCTGATTCTGGTGAAGGCCCTCTCCTGCGTTTCAGATTGCTGACTTCCCTGTGTGTCCATGTGTGGTGGAAGGCATGAGGGAGCTCTCCAGATTCTCTTTTATAGAAGCAATGATTCCATTCATGAGGGCTCCACATGACGGAATCACTTCTCATGCCATCACCCATTCCCACTGGGCATTGGGAGTCAACATATGAATTTTGGGGTGACACAGGTATTCAGTCTGTAGTGCCACAGACCACCAGGTCAGCCCCAGACTATCTCTGTTTCTCTCATGTGTGAGGAGTAGCTCCTGTCGTATTCAGACCTCATAATCTTGGATTTTCTCTCGTGCGCAGCAAAGAGCTGATAGCGTTTACCCTCATTGGTAGAGACAATAGAATACATTTTCCTCATTGCCAGTGCACTCTGGGTAGGGAACTCTGTTACAACCAAGAGGATCCTGCTAGGATCCTCTCTGTTGGATTGTGATTTCCTTGAAGGTGGGAAGTGTGCTTCATTCAGCTTTATGTGTCCTTGGGGCCCACCAAGGTATCTGGCACAGTGACTGCTTTGGATCCTAGGGACACTGAGGGTGCCCGGGAAATGATCAGAGGCCTACTTATACTAGTACCGCATAGTGGAAATGTTAGGAGACCCTTTGGTATATGGGCATAAAAAGAGCTGTGTGAATCATGCCCAAGTCTCTGTCATTGGAAATTACTGCACAGTTTTGTCCTACAGAGAAGACTATCTAATAATAAAGACACCTCCGTCACAGTTGTACAGATACTTAAATTTTAAAAAAAATCTATATAAAATACATACAGGGTTAAAAAAAATCAAGTGATATTGAAGGGCTTATGATAAAAATTAACTTTGCTTATTTCATCTCTCCCCTCTGATTGTGGGCTGAATTATGTATGTTTGAGTCCTAACCCTCAGTGCCTGTGAATATGGCCTTATTTCGAAATAGGGTCTTTGTAGATATCATTAATTGAGGATGAGGTTACTGGGTTTGGTGTTCTGGTAAGAAAAGATGCAGATACACCAGGGAAGATGGGGGCAGAGATTGGAATGATATAGCCGCAAACCAGGGGATGCCAGGGATTGTGGGCCTCTGCCAGAAGCTAGGGGAGAAACCTGGAACAGAGTCTCCCTCACAGCCTTCAGTAGGAACCACCCCCACTGACGCCTTGCTTTTGGGCTTCGGCCTGCAGAGAGAAGACATTGCTGATATTCACGATGCCCAGTTTGTGATGCTTTGTTATGGCAGCCCTAGGAAGCTCATACACTGCCCCAGACCTAATCACCACCTTCGTAACTTGCTTCCATTTTCTTGGTAGTTGTTTCTATAACTCTAAATGATATGTTTATATCTCTCTTATTTTGCCAACCTCCTACATTAGGCACAGATTCCCCATGTTAGGAAGTTAATGATGTGGCTCATGTATACAATTCCTCACCAACTCTTTCCTTTTCCTTATGAATGGTGGTGATTACATTATTTTAAAGAATTATTGATTATACGTGCAACATTCAGTGACGTACTAACATCTGTGCCTTTCCCCATTAATGTTGGGAAGTACTTCTTGACACACAACCTCATACAATAAAGGTACTTGTTGCCTCTACCCTTTACTTGTCTCTGCTCCAACTTGTGGGGTTTTCTTCACTTTCATATTATCCAACTCCAGATTATTGCTGCCTTATAGAAATGGGAGCCCACTGTTGTCACCCATTCCACTCTTTCAAGAGAAACTGGAAATGCAGACTTTTTTGGTGAGAACCTCTAACATTTAAGCGTATTTGTCAAATACAGCATAGACCAAAATCAAACGTCTCTCTGGGTTGCATTGACTCATAGGCTGTCCCACCCAATTTTTTTTTTTAATCTTTGAGTTACCTCTTGAATAATAGTAGAAGGAGAACGTGATAATCCTGCAGGAGTCCATGAGACACTGTACTTAGTAGGTTGACTATTTTAGCATGCATAAACTACAGACAAAACTGTCATAATACTTTGTGATGAATATAGGATCTTATTTTCTTTCAGTTATTTATATTGGGCTTATGTGTGTGTGTATATATATGTATATATATGTATGTGCATACACACACACACACACATATGCATCGTGATGAAAAGCTTCACAACACTTCAGCTACTATAGGATTTTCATCAGAGCCACATATGTTCATCATGAAATATTATTTTAGTCCAAAACACCCATTAAAACTGTCAAAGATAGGTTTATTCTGTATACGTCCCCTACAAGAGTAGAGGAAGGCACAGGGACCCAAATCAGAGAGAAAGAATAAGTCTATCAAGTAGTACAACCATGCTTGATTCAAGATTGAAGTCAATCCAAATTGTTATACTCACCATGTTATCCGTCCTGGGCATTGGGTGCTATATCATCTGTGAGTTGTAGAACAAGCTGGTTTCAAAGTGATGCCTCTAAAGGAAAAAAAAAAATTTTTGAGGCTTCCTATCACCCTAAGAATCATATCTGAACCCATTGCCATTACCACAAACGAAGGCCTGGGGTGATTCTGCTCCAGCACACATCTCAGACTATCCATGACACTCATCACCTTGCTGTACTTTTTTTCCACCTCAGGACCTTTGCATCTGCCGTTCCTTTGGTCTGCAAAGACTTTCCCATCGTTTCTTCTCTTATTTTATTTTATTTTAATTTTTTTAAAGATCTTACTTACTTATTTGACAGAGAGAGAAAGCATAAGCAGGGGGAGCGGCAGGGAGAGGAGAGGGAGAAGCAGTCTCCCCACGGAGCAGGGAGCCCAACGCAGGGCTCAATCCCAGCACCCTGGGATCAGGACCTGAGCCGAAGGCAGACATTTAACCACCGAGTGACCCAGGTACCCTCTTACTTTGGATATTAACTTAAATATCATTGCCTCAAAAAGGCCTTATTTGAACCCTCTGTGCAACTCTGAATCACATTTCTTATTAAATTCATACACTTATCACTATTGAAAATATGTTCTTCATTTATTTCTATACTTGTTGGCTGCTAGTTAACAGTAAGCCCCAGGAGGCCAGGGATCCTGTCTTGTGTGTTCAGCTCTGTGCCCTCAGCATCTTTATTAACATAGGGAATATAATAAGCCTTCATTAAATGTTGGTTGAATTTGTGGTAGAAGGGAGAATATAATACACCATGGGTTTTGGGACAGAAAGACTGTTCACTACACTTAAATTATCTAAACGTGGGAAAAAGTAAGACTGGCCTCACAAGGTTATATGAAGATTTTTTTAAAAATAATGTAAGGCGGGCACTTTATATTTTGTAAGCCCTTTGGAATAAATCATAAATAACTTCTTTAAATACATGTGCTTTTGGACAATACCATTTAAGCTGGAGGTTTTTCTTTGATCATTATAATAGTTGATATTTATTGAGGCCTTCCTTTGTCCCAATAGGCACTGAATAAAATACTTCAGATATGTTAGTTCAATTCCACAGCAGTTTTATGAGACAGAGGGTATTATCATTCCCATTTTACAGATGAGGAAATTCAAGATGAGGGAAGTCGAGGAACACACCCAAGATTATATATTTAGGAAGTGACAGAGTTTGAGCTGGAGTCTAGGCATTCTGGCTCCAAAGCCCACATTCTTAACACTCATGCACACTGCCTCCCTGACATAGAGTCTTTAGTTCACGTACCTTGTTTGGATAACCCAGCGTTTAAGTCCGTAAAAGAGCTGTTCTCACGTAAAAGTCCGTAAAAGAAGCAGGAATGGCGGTTGGAGTCGGGAAGAGAGATCCCCACATTCATTCTTACCCCACTGGTCCTCACGTTCCCAGAGGCTCAGAGAGATATCCCGAGGAACACGTTTGAAAACTATCCGTTTACATTTTTCAATGTTACATTTTATTTTGAGATAATTGTAGATTTCTATGCAGTGGTAAGAAATAACATGGAGAAAATGTGTATCCTTTATCCGGTTCTCCCCAGTGGGAACGTGCTGCAAATCTGTAATACAAGATCCCAGCTAGGATCCTGACATTAATACAATCCACTGATTTCATTCAGATTTGCCTACGTTTCCCCGTACTCATGTGTGTGCATTTGTTTATTTCTGTGCAGTTTTCTCACCTGTGAGCTTCCGTACCCACCCCCCTAGTTAAGAGGCAGAATGATTCCATCAGCAAAATAATCCCTTGTGTTTCCCTTTGTAATTACATCTCCCAGATCCCTGCCCCAGCAGGCACTAATATGTTTTTTATAATTTTTCTTTTCAAGAATCATGCAGTATATAACCTTTTGAGATTGACTTTCTTCACTTACCGTAATTTCCTTGAGATTGATCCAAGTCGTTGCGTGTATCAATAACCCTTTTTATTGCTAAGCAGTATTGCTTAGTACGGATTACCACAGGTTGCTTATATTCACCGATGGAAGAACATCTGGGTTGTTTCTAGTTTTGGGTTATTACAAATAAAACTTTTTATTTCTCTGGGATAAATTCCCAAGAGTGCAACTGCTAGATCATATGGGGTTGTATCTTTAGTTATATAAGAAACTGCCAAACTGTTACAGAGTTGCTGTGCCATTTTACATTCTCACCAGCAACATATGAGTGGTCCAGTTTTTCTGCATCTTCACCAGCATTTGGTGCTGTCACTGTTTTTTTTTTTTTTAGTTCTGATAGTGATATCTCATGTTGGTTTTAATTTGTGTTCCTTAATGGCTAATGATGTTGAACATATTTTTATACAGTTAACTTGCCATCTGTATATTTTTTCCTATGAAATATCTCTTCATGAATTTTGCCAGTTTTTAACTATCGAGTTTTGGAAGTTTTTATTTTATTTTATTTATTTTTGGTTTTGAGGTTTTTCTAATTTTTTTTAACATTTATTTATTTATTTGACAGAGAGAGACACAGTGAGAGAGGGAACACACCCAGAGGGAGTGGGAGAGGGAGAAGCAGGCTTCCAGCCAAGCAGGGAGCCCGACGTGGGGCTCGACCCAGGACCCTGGGATCATGGACTGAGCCACCCAAGCGCTCCTCTAATTTTTTTTTAATATAGTCTAGATATGAGCCCTTTGTCATATATGTGGTTGCACATAATTTCTCCCATTCTGCAGCTTATCTTTTCATACTTTTAACAGGGTCTTTTGCAGAACAAAAGTTTTAATTTGGATGATGTCCAGTATTTGAATTTTTACTTTTGTAGAATATGCTTTGGTATCAAATGTAAGAACTCTGCCTAGCTTTAGATGCTAAACATTTTCTCCATTTGTTTGTTTGTTTTCTTTTTTAGAAACATTTTATAGTTTTATGCCACACATGTAAGTCCATGAATCACTTTGAGTTTATTTTTATATAAGGTGCCGGGATAAGTTGAGTTTCATTCTTTTTACCTATGGGTTTCCAATTACTCCAATACCATTTGTTTAAAAAAAAAAAGTTATTCTTTTGGCATTGAATTGCTTTTGCACATTTGTCAAAAATCATTTGGGCATATTATCATGGGTCTGTTCCTGGATTCTCTATTCTTTTCCATTGAGCCATGTATCTATCTCTCTAGTAATATCATACCCTCTTGATTACTGTAGATAGGTAATAATTTTTAATATTGGATACAATTATTCTCTTTTCCAAGATTATTTTAGCTATTCTTGTGTCTTTTCATAAAATTTTAAATAACGCTGGTCTGTGTCTACAGAAAACCCATGTTAGGATTTTGAGAAAAATTATATTAAACCGTTGTACCTCAAATTGTGGGAGAACTAACATCTTTCTCTATCAAGTCTTTCACTTCATGAACATGGTATGTCACCCCATTTACTTGAATCTTTTAAAATTTCTTTCATCAGCATTTTGTAATGTTCCACCTCCATATCCTGTGCATGTTTTGTTAAATTTATACCTGATTATTTCATTTAATTTGCATGAGGTTTAAAGCTCTTTTGGTTTAAATACTTAGCTTGTGTAAACCAATCATTTCTGACCTATGACCTGATAAAACAGTCATGTCATTTAAATGACTTTTTTCTTATCCCACAGTTATTTGACTTATCATTTGAAATGATTAGTTGTCCTTTCATTTTGGATAGAGTCCCCAATTTTTGAGGGTTTATGAAAATTTAATCTGCTTACTCTTAACATTGTCTGTTAGTTTATTTGACTTAGTTATATTGTTAAGAAACACACATATACACATACCAAAATAAGGACAAGACAAATAGAACATTAGCTACAAAGTTCATTGATTATAAATGCTTTTTCCCCCCATGCATATATATTTTTACATGGATTTCTTAAAAGCATGTATCTTTAGGACTTGATCTATATACAAACATCTGACTATAATTCAGGTACATACAAAAGCTCTCAAAAAAGGACGTAAAAAAGTGGGTTTTCTCAAGTTGGTGAAAAATTAGCCAAATGGTTTTGGATGTGGAAGAAATCACAGAATGCTTTTGGCCAAGTGAGTCACTAGTGAAGAAGATGTGTTGACAAAGGATGGAGATCCACTTCCTCCATCTAAAATTTTTTGGCAGATTTCTTCCTTTTGTTTTCCTCTTCTTTTTTTTAAGTTATAAACATCGCGCAGTAACAAATTTAAATAATTCTGAAATGCATGGAGTAAAAGAAAAGAACCCTATCCTGGACCCTAGTCCCAGTCCTCAGAAAAAAATACTAATAGATTGTGTACTTTTCAGACCCTTTTCTCTCTATATACAAAGAGAAACATATTCTCACGCACACACGGATGATATTTTTAAAACAAAAATGGAGTAATTCCTTATATGCTATACGTATTGTGTTTAAGGAGATTGTAAATACAGATTTCCCCAGGACATTCGCTCACTGTGAGCCTCAAGTCCTTACATAACTTTTAGTAGGAATTCCTTTCCCATTCAAAATATTTTGGTTTATGAGATAAACGAAATGGTCACATTAATTATACTAGTCTCCTTTCCCTCACGTTTTGACTGTAATTCCAAGTCAGTAATTAGTGGTTACCCCTCATTAATTTAATAGCCCAACAGTACACTTAAATATTGATAGACCCTAATCTTGTTTAAAAATACCTAAATCAGTGGACAAAAGGGTTTCCAATATTTTCCTAATACAGATTCTATCACGGTGGAAAACGTGTGCATCTATCTTTATGTGCTCATGCTATAATCTTTTTGGAAGAAAAGTCTTAGAAGTGATATTTTCAGATAACATCTTGTACCTTTAAAATGTTTGTAGCTCCTGCCAACTTGTCTCTAGATAGACTATACAGAAATGCATACCCACTGACAGTGTAGGGAAATGCCCTTCACTCCAAATTCCATTCTATCAATTTCACATTCAGACTTTTCAGTTTAAGCACCTTTTTTGTGTGTGGCTTTTTATTTTTAAGAAAGACGCAACAAATGGATTATTTCAGTTATTTCACATGGACAAATAAAGATCCGTTCCTCGAGGAGACAGTCCAAATTTATAACTCAGACAGGCGCTAGTCCAATTTATTTTAAGTGACCAAGGGCATGTAGGTATTTTTGGAAAGAATGAAACCATCTATATGGGGACTGGGATATAACTGTCTAGACTGGTTCTTTCTTAAGAAATCTTTTATAAAACGTTTACTTAAACTGCCACATTCAGGGTTCTTAGGGGAAGCTAGTGGCAGAGATGTTTTGGGTGATGACTTTTGATTAGAACTGAGCATATCCCTTCTTCTTTGCCTGTCCCTGCTTCCCGGCACTGTACCTTCAAACCACTCGTGCTTTTTCAGGAAAGACAATATTAAAAAAGTTAAAAGGTTTGGAATACGCCACAAGAGATTTTTTGGAAATGCTTAACAGAAATGTTTATTAGGGTATTTTAGTGTACTTTGAACATTTTCAACAGATAATAATAATGTAATAACCACAATAATAATAATAGTTATTTTATCAATACTTAAGAAAACATTATGGGCCCAGAAATGGATTGTTTTCATGTTGCTTTTATTTTCAAAGACAATCCGCAGAAGTTAAAGGGGCTTATGCCTCTTCATTTTCAGTAAAATAATGGCCTTAATTTTTTTTTTTCTGAGAACGACGCAATTTGAAGCTTCCGCAGAGCTTTGCCATTTGCATATACAAAGTGAATTGCTTACTTAATTCATTCAGTCCCACAAGGGGAAAAATAATTAGGATATAGCCTACAAAAGCAAAGCAGAAAATTGCCTTTTAGGTAGTGGTCTTGTTTTTACTCTGTATAAATCATCATCTATAAATTACCTTCAGCAAAAGAAGGAGAAAAATTGGAAATCAAATCCTTGTTTTCCTCAATGGCTTTTGACTTTGCAGCACACCAGAAACATACTTAATATTCCCACAAAATGCTGACTGATTGCATAATTCTGACAGGAATATACCAGTTCCTCAAGGGAACGTATGCACTTTTAAAAACCCCTTTGTATTAATCTCCCCTTGAAACACTGGAAGAAATTTCAACCGTTTCTCCGTCTGGGTCTGAAATAATCCATTTGGAAAATTGAATTGTGCAATTTGCAATTGTTTTCCAAGTTGTTAATGCAAAACTATATCGGTAGCAAATTAAACTTTTAAAATGTGCCCACTTTGTTAATTGCTGGCTGTTAAACATGTATTTCAATGAATGCTATCGTTTATGATGAATAACACATCTGGAGCATGGCTTTAAAGAGCCAAGTTAATTTGGCAGTCCTTTTTGGGGGGGAATTCCTAATTGGATGGCATACTTAAAGATTTATCAGAAATATAGGGGAGTGTTGAATATTTGTGTCCTTTGATGGAGTCATAGTACTTTGTATTTTTGATATGCAGAAAACTAGAAACCAGGAACTGCATAGTGGCCAAGAGCTCTCAGATCTTTCCTTGTCTTCTCATTCCTTCTGGTCTGACATTGTTGTCACTTACTGCCCGGTTTTCTGCTGGCCTCCCCAGACCTCACCTTCACCCTCAAGCCATGCTGCCATCCTTCCTGTGGTTAAGGCCGCCATGTATGGGCAAGCCAGCTGCTCACGGCTCGACTCCAGGGGTTGCCATTCTCCTCGATTCCACGTGAATGGCTCTCTGCCCCTACTTTAATGGGGAACAAACAGACATAAAGGAAATATACAAGTAAAAGATACAGTATGTTGGCGTGACTGATAAACGCTAAGGAAGAAGTTAAAGCACGGAAAAGGGATAGGAAGTACGGAATGAGAGTTTGCAATTTCAAATAGAGTGATCAGAAATGGTGTTATTGAGAAGATAGTATGTGAGGAGCTGGAGGTGGGGCAGAAGCGAGCCGGGGAGGTATCTAAAGGAAGAGTGTTTCTGGGCAAAAGAAAAGCAAGTACCAAGTATTCCTGCTTGAGGGACTTGAAAAGTCCTTATGTATAAATGAAATGGTTTTCAGTTGGGCTTTTAGGATAAGGAAAACTATAAATTGTGCACTGCCTTTATTTCGGTGGAGTTGTATCCCCTCATTATAATGACCTCTAGCATTCCAATAGACCGTATTTGCAGGGAGATGGATAGAAACAGTCTGAGAGCTCTGAAGAACTGTCCATTAGATGAGCAGGACTTAGACAGATATTGTAGTGTGCAGCTTTATTTCTTCCGGTCATGGAAAGAAAGCCATTTCTCTTAGAGGAACCCAGGATCTGTGGGTGGAAAACACGAGGTTGGAATTTATCTTGAGAAAAGTGAATCAAAGTTTGTTCAGACTGATTTTCAGGCCATGCCATCCGACATAATCAAACACTGGAGCCAAAAAGCACACCACCAACCAGGTAGCCTTCTGTCATTTCCTGTGTCGGTCCAAGAGAGGCGAGTTGGACCGCCTTCACCATCTGCCTTGAGTCTCTGAAGAAGGAAGGTTGCCTCATTGCAGGCAGAAGATCTGACATCCCGATAAGATAGTATGCAAGTGCCAGTGAAGGCTTGAGAAGCAAAGAACCATCAATGTCCCTTCTCAACAGGCATTGGAAGTATCATCTAAATGGACCCCCATATTCACCTGATGATGGTGTCAGGTCACAAATGGCCTGGTTCTCTTCTCATGTAAGGTTGTGTACAGGTTGTGTACAGCAGCTCAGCTATTGGCAAATCGCCGTGAGAAAGTAAGGATGAGGATACCCAAATGTATAAGGAGTGTACGGTAGGCACTTACATCACCTAAACAGAATAAATTCTAGATAGGTGAACTTGCTCACCTGATTAAATGCAGGAGTTACACAATTTTGAAATAATAGCTGAATAAGAATAGCGACTCTAGTAATATTTGTAATCTGTGTTTCCAGATTATTTTAATAAAAAGCAGTATGGGGGTGGGACCAGTAATAGTATCCTCAGTCAGTATTTATCTTGAATCTGGCAATCATAGAATATGGGCGTAGGGTAACAGACCAATTATTAAAAAGAATAGTGTTTTTAAATTTTTTATTGAAATATAATTAACATACAGTGTTATGTTAGTTTCAGTTGTACAATACAATGATTCAATAATTTTATACACTATTCTATTCGTCATGTGACCATCATGATAAAAAGAATAGCATTTTGTTGCAAATAAGAGTCTTTAATGGCTGCTAAGATAATTCTTGGACAAGTGGTTGGGGAACAGGACATTCACATGATACCAAAGTGTCAGCCAGCTTAAATACAAATACAAAAATTGCTATTTTATGATAGAAATGGCAACTATCCCCAAGTGATCAAACTGCACCTCACTAATAGAGGGGGATTCTGACATTATGTATCTTCTGATACATGATGCGGTGTGAAGCCCACAACATCCCTTCCAGAATATTCTCAACAAAAATGTTATCTGAATCTCAACAGCCCTTTGGATGTAGCTTCCATTTCAGAAGACATACAAGGGGTAGAAAAATTAAGGTCACCATGGAAAAACAAACATATCCAGAACATGGAATATTCTACCTGAAAACTGACATGATCTTCTCAAAATGATAATATCATTTGTGAAATGTGGGAACTCTTCTAAATTGAAAGAGAGTCAGATATAAGAAGAAATGCAATGCATGGATCTCTGTTAGATCCTGGATTGGGTGATGGTGGAAGGATGTGGGCATAGCTCTAAAAGACATTTGGGGGACTTTTAGGGAGCTTGGAAGATGGGCTGGAAATTACATAACATAAGGAATTATTGCCCATTTTCTTAGTTGTGAAAATGGCATTGAGGTGACGTGGGTGATCCCTGGTGTTTATAAAAACTGTTTGCAAAGTTGTAGGGTTGATGTGTGTTTCTGTCTGTAATTTACTTTCAAATACTTCAACCCAAACCAAGTGTTTATGCAAGTGTGCATACACACACACCCTCACATATTTAAATGTAAAGAGAGATGAAGCAAACTAAGTAAAGGTGACAAAATGCTGATAATTGTGGATTCTAGGTGATGGAGCCCATTGTATTATTTAGCTTTTCTGTGTTGGAAATATTCACAATGAAATTTTGGAAAAGAAAATGATGAACATAAAATTCCCTGAGCAAAAAGCAAAGGGCAAAAGACAAAATGTTTGTTTTTAAAATATAAAACATAAGGGGTACCTGGGTAGCTCAGTCATTAAGCGTCTGCCTTTGGCTCAGGTCATGATCTCGGGGTCCTGGGATTGAACCCCATATTGGGCTCCCTGCGCAGAGGGGAGCCTGCTTCTCCCTGTCCTGCTCCCCTGTGCTTGTGTTCCCTCTCTCATTACCTCTCTCTGTCATAAATAAGTGAAATCTCGAATAAATAAATGAGAAAGAATTAAAAAAGACTTGGGCTCCCAGGTGGCTCAGTCAGCTAAGTGTCTGACTCTTGATCTCAGCTCAGGTCATGATCTCAGGGTCATGAAATGGAACCCCACGTTGGGCTGTGCTCTCAGCGCAGTCTGCTTGAGATGCTCTGTCTTACTCTCCCTCTGCAACTCCCCCATTCATCTTTAAATAAATAAATAAGTAAATAAAATCTTTTAAAAAAAGAATGAAAAAGGACTGAATTCCCAAGATGTCAATCATAAGAACTAATTTAATTACTTTAACAGCCATACCAGGAGACAATGGATTTGATTAGATAAAAATATAATATTCCAACTATACGTTTCTTAAAATCACTTATATATTTCTACCAGAGCTACCTCTAAAATCAAAGCAGCCAAAAATTTAAAAACCAAGTGGTCATTCACACAATGGAATACCATACAGGAACCAAAACCTCTTATATATGAGACAACACAGAAGAATCTCGCAGAGGTGAGGTTGGGTGAAAAAATGTAGACACAGAAAATACATATGCAATTATTCCATTTATAAAAAGCTTTTTAAAAGAACTAATCAACCGTGATAGAGATCAACGTAGTGATCTTATTTGTGGGCAGCTCTGACCCAGGAAGTGGTGATAGGGACTAAAATGTTTTTTATGAGTTGAGATGCGTGGCGGTTACACAGGTGCATGTGCACGTAAAGATGCACTGGGCTGTCTTCTCAAGATTTCTGTCCTTTACTGTGTGTGTCTGATCCACAGGACCTGTACATAAATCCCTGCTCTGGGTGTCTCAAGCAGAATTGCACTGAGCAGTAGCCCAAGTTATAAACCATGGCACCATATGTACCCACAGAAAAGCAAGTGGTTTTTGAAAAGCTGAGTTTTCTTCAAAACTTTAAGATCCAAGTACAAAAGGTGAGCTTAGCTCAGATTGTCTTCTTTTAATTTAGCGAAGACTTTATTTTTACTTAGGGACACTTGTAAGATTTCTTCTGAAAAATTTTAAAAAACAACTGATTTGACTACTAAGTAATACTGATAACCAATGTCATAGTTGACGATTATGTATTGGACTAGGAAATCTGGTCTGCTTTGTTTAAAAAGCAACATTATTGTACAGCGAGATTTAGGAGGAGATCTCTATGAAAATTCCTGGCCAAAAGAAGATCGAACAGAGGGTGTTTTAACCAACTTCTGCTGTGGCAAGCATTCCAAAATTTTAGTAGCCTATAGCGACACGTCTTTATCTCCTGCCCTTGTTACAGGAGGCGTCTGGGTTGGCTGTGGGTGGACTGACCACAGCTGGATTAATTTCACTCAGTTGAGATCCAGGAAGGTGGGAACATTATGCTTAGAGTGGAAGGTTGAAGCTCAAGGAGGGCAGAACTGACCTAATTATGCACGCATTTAAGGCATCTTCTTGGACATGGCCTATCAGGTCATGTTCTGTTGGCCAAAGCCAGTTGCATGGCCAAGTCCAAACTCATTAGCAAAGAATCCGAAGGGCTGGGGGAGAATGGATGATTATGAACAAATAATTCCATAAATGGTAGAAAATGAAGAGTACTGTGAGGGGCAGAATTTACCTTTATGTCTAATTTTAAATTCTTCCAAATCCTAGAGACAGAATTATGTTGCCAAGTCTTATCATTGCCTGATCTGTTCCAACCTCCATGCTTAGAAGCACACTTTATGCATCAGAGAACTTCCCATTTAGTGTTGGTTATCTTTTACCAGCAGAATTTTTAAGGAGCCACTATCTTCTGTGAATTTTTAATTACTCCATGATAATTTCTCTTTGAAAGAAAGGGCCCCAGGATGTGCAAAATCAGATTAAGCCTGACACTAAGTGGGGCTCTTGAAAGTAAAGATATAATTTCTAGAGAAAAATCAAGCATTTCAAAGGTCCTAATATTGATATTTTCAGTAAGCTATACAGATATTTCCAGCCTTTTTTGATAGCTACATGTGTTTTAGCTTCATTTCAAGAGAAAAATCTCTGGAGTCAGTAAGCTTAAATATATCCTAGTAAATGAAAAGCAAGGTTGAAACTGAGAGGTCACAGGTTAATTTGAAAAGATAACCACACTGATAGCAGCCCCCCAAATAAACAGAGGTTATTTTAATTGTCTGACTTGGGATCTGCTATTGTTTTAGCATGGAGAGTGTATAAAAGGGTAGGTAAAAATATTTCAAGTCTATTTATATACCATTTTTAATCACAAAATTCAACTTCTTTTCTGCTATCAAAACTCTTCTGTTAGAGATGAGAAAGTGTATCTGGACCCGACTTTAGACCTCTCTTGGGAATAGTTCTTTAGTCCTTTAAACCATATTTCTCAGAGATATTTTAGATTTTGGTCATGAGGCTTGAAATACTTTATTGTCTTTCTCACTCAGGAAATGCAGCCATGAAATGGGCAAAGAAGGCAAAAGGAAAACAAGTGATGCTATTCAGATGGGTGACCTTTGGGATCTCAAGTGGGAACCAAGCCTTTACCAAGTTTCTGTCGCAGTTTGTTGTCATACCTCTGCCAAGCCAATGAGAGTCGTTCTGGGTGATTCTGGGACCTTAGATCAATTGATTCACCTGGACTGTTGACTCAATAGAAAATGAAATGAAACGAAACTCAGTTTCATAGTAGTATTAGATCAATAGTGGTAGGTTTATGGTATTTTTCTTAATTTTCAGTCATTTGTCATTTATTCATTAATGTTTGTTGTCACAATAACCCTCTATTCATGTTAACTTAGTCTTTTGCTTTAAATCAGCTCGCTACTCTATTTAAGTAAATTCACCATAAGAGCAGATTTTCTTATTACCATCAGTAGAAGACCAGTATCTCCTGCCATGAACAGGAATTAACATTTAAAAAGAAATACAGTGGAAAGAAAATAATGTTCTTAAGTTCTAACTACTTTTTGCTACAGAAATCTTTTTTTTTTTTAATGTGGTAAAAAACACATAGCGTAAAATCTATCCTCTGAATAACTTTTTAAGTATACAGTAGAGTATTGTTAACTCTTTGCCCACTGTTGTACAGCAGATCTCTAGAACTTTTTCGCCTTGTATGATTGAAATCCTGTGCCCACTGAACGGCTACTTCTGGTTTCCCCCTCTCCCCAACTCCTGGCAATCACCATTCAACTTTCTGCTTCGGATTTTCCCTACTGTGGATACCTCGTATGAGTGGAATCATGCAGTATTTGTCCCTCTATGACCAGCTTATTTCATGTAGCCTAATGTCCTCCAGGTTCATCCATGTTGTCACAAATGATAAAATTTCCTTCTTTTTTTAAGGCTGAATAATATTCTATAGTACGCATATACCATACTTCTTTATTTTTTTATCCATGGACATTTAGATTGTTTCCATATCTTGGCTGTTGTTGAGTAATGCTGCTATGGACACGGGAGTGCAAGTATCTCGTGAGATCCTGTTTTTATATATTTAGATAGACAGTATACTCAGAAGTGAGATTGCTCGATCACGTGGTACTTCTATTTTTAATTTTTTAAGGAACTGCCATCCTGTTTTCCATAGTGGCTACACCATTTTACATTCCCACAACTCACGAAGCTTCCAATTTCCCTTCTGGTTTTTATTTTTTAAATAATGGCCATCCTAGCATATGAGAGGTGATATTTCATTGTGGTTTTGATGTGCATTTCCCTGGAGATTAGTGATGTTTAGCAACTTTTTATATACCTGTTGGCTATTTCTAGGTCTTTGGGAAAATGTCTGTTCAAGTCATTTGCTCATTTTTTTAAATTGGGCTGCCTTTTAGCTGTAGAGTTGTGAGATTCCATATATATTTTTGATATTAAGCCCTTATCAGATATATGGTTTGCAAATATTTTCACCCATCCTTTAGGTTGCTTTTCACTCCGTTGATTGTTTTCTTTGCTGCACAGAAGTGTTTTGTTGTTGTTGTTGTTTTGTCCCATTTGCCAATTTTTCAATGTTGTTGCCTGTGCTTTTGCTGCCATATCTGATAAATCATTGCCAAGGCCAATGTTATGACACTTTTTTCTTCTGTGTCTTCTTTAGAAGTTTATACTTTGAAGACATACATTTAAGTCTTTAATCAATTTTGAGTCGATTTTTGTGTAAGATGAGGACCCAACTACATATGTTCACATGTGGATATCCAGTTTCCCAACTCCGTTTGTTGAGGAAACTCTCCTTTCTCTATTGGGTGTTCTTGGCATAGATGCAGCAGTTTATTTCTGAGCTCTTTATTTTATTCCATCGGTCTGTATGTCTGTCTTTGTGCCGGTACCATCCTGTTTTGATTACTGTAGCTTCGTAACATGTTTTGAAGTTTAGGAAGTGTGAAGCCTTCAGTTTCATTCTTTCTCAAGATCATTTGACTACGTATTCAAGGTCCTTTGTGGTTCCATATGAATTTTAGGATGGCCTTTCTACAAATAGTGCATTGGGATTTTAAAAGAGATTGCATTGAATCTGTAGATAACTTTAAGTAGTACGGAAATTTTATTTTATTTTTATTTTATTTACTTATTTTTTTAAGATTTATTTATTTATTTGAGAGAGAGAATGTGTGCGTGAGTAAGGGGCTCGGAGGAGCAGAAGGAGAGGGACAGAGAAAAATTTCAAGCAGACTCCCTTCTGAGCGTGGAACCTGACCCTGGACTCAGTGTCACAATGCTGGGATCATGACCTGAGCTGAAATCAAGAGTTAGATGCTTAACTGACTGAGCCACTCAGGCACCCGAAATGTGGACATTCTAACGATATTAAGTCAGTGCATGAACTAGGGATATCTTCTCATTTATTTATACCTTATTTAACTTTTTTCGGCATTGTTTTGTAGTTTTCAGTGCATAAGTTTTTTTCTTCCGTGGTTACATTTATTCATAAGTATTTTATTCTTTTTAATGTTATTGTAAATGGGATTGTTTTCTTAATTTCCTTTTGAGATTGTTCCCTGTCAGTCTATAGAAACATAATTGATTTTTTTGTGTTCATGTCGTATCCTGCTACTCTACTGAATTCATTTGTTAGTTCTAACAGGCGTGTGTATGAGTGTGTGTGAGAGAGAGAGAGATCTTTAGGATTTTCTACATGTAAGATTATGTCATCTGCAAACAGAGATAATTTTACTTCTTCCTTTCCAATCTGGATGCATGGAGTAAAAAAAGCAATAATACAAAGAGACAAACAATAGAAGCCTACCCAGACCCTTAATCCTCCTCACTACATATACATACAAGAATATGTATATGTGCAAGCATGCATGTATAAACATTATTTTTTATAGAAATGGGAATAAATGGGCACCTGGGTGGCTCTGTCTGCTAAGCGTCTGCCTTCGGCTCAGATAATGATCCTGGGGTCCTGGGATCGAGTCTCGCATCAGGCTCCCTGCTCCCTGGGGAGCCTGCTTCTCCCTCTGCCTCTCTCTCTCTCTGTCTCTCATGAATAAATAAACAAAATCTTTAAAAAAAATGGGAATAAACTATGTCTACCATGGTGGTTTAATAAAACTATTTCTGTTTTGAATATGGTGTCTTAACATTTTATATTTTAAATTACAGTTTGGCTTCAGTTGAAATGAAGTGTGCTGTAAGGATTTAGCTTGTAATGCTCTAACAGTGAGTGTGGCTTCAAAGTAATACATAAATCCCAGTAATGAATTAAGCCTTTGGTTTGTTAAGATATGCAGGGAGTAATTCCAGGTAACCGAGTACTAAGATAACATCCTGATCCCAAACATGCAATTCTCTTATTCATGCATTGTTTTCCTCTGACTGGATAATTTCAGAGGACTTGTCTTCCAAGTTTTCTGGTTCTTTCTTCCACTTGATCAGATCTGTTCTGAACCCTGCTAGTGAATTTTCGACTCAGCTATTGTATTCTTCAGCTCAAGACTGGTTCTTTCCCTGTACAGAACCAGTCCATAAAGTCTGAGAGACTATTTTTTCAAATGTGTGGATCCCAACATAAACTTACGAAGGACATGAAGAAACAGGAAACATAGCTCAATCAAAGTAACAAATCTTTAGAAAGTGACCCTAAAGAAATGGAAGTATATGAATTACCTGAAAAAGAATTTGAGATCATCATCACAAAGATGCCTCAATGAGCTCAGGAAAACAAATTTTGGCCAGATTAAGGGGGGAAAATGGAAAAGCTTTGAAATACTGAATCTCCTTAGGTCCCCTGACTTTGCATGAGCTGCACAGCCTTATGGGGAAGGTGGGCGGGGAGCTGGCCAGGGGAGATGCCAGAGAGATGCAGAGAAGGCTTATCCTTGAGTGCCCACGTCAAGGGTAGGAGGTCAAATGTTCTAACATACAAGCAAACTTCATCCTTGCCAAACAAGTAAATTCCTTCCTCAGAATCTTTGCACTTTCTGTTACCTGTGCCTGGAGTGGCTGGGCCCAGGTATTCATATGATTCACTTTTTCAGATCTTTTGTGTCTCTGCTCAAATGCTCCCTTCTCTGAAAGGGCATCTTTACCCCCTTATGTAAAATAGGAGGATTCTCCTGAGCCCACACGAAATCCTTTTTCACACCTTTGTTTGTCCTTGTCCCTGCCTGGCGTAATGATTCTTTGCATATTTCCTCCCTTCACATAAGAATAAACAATAAGTAAATAAATATGAATAAACAATGAGTTTAAAAAATTTGATGAATGAATGGATTCCAAGAGGATTCTTGAAGAGGCAGTGTGACTCTCCTACAGTTGTGTTTAAGTCACTCCCTCCTTGATCTGTTACACCTTGAAGAAATTTTTACCTTTTATTTGTGAATCTCTACACAAAGATGGCATAATTCATGTAGAGTTTAGGGTGTGTCTTTTCTCTTACACTGTGAAAGAAAAAATCTCTGACTACAGAGGCTCAGGAGGGACTTTTCCTAAAGAGTTTTGAACTTGGTAGGAAATAACTTCTGCTCTGAGACATAAGGAAAAGACAAGAAATTTAAACTGAAGGTGACCTGAAGGTATTGCCTCTCCTTGGTCCTGAATGTTCATCTTCTTTGAGGTCGTATTGAGTGTCCAATGTAGTTACTTTCGATGATCAGATATGCTTTTTAGTCCCCATTTAAAATAACATTTATATTACAGAAGAACCTGAGACCTTATCAAAATCTATGTTTGCTTCAAAAGTGATTCCTTAGGGGCAAATTACATCTTTGTAAAAAGAATATTAAAGGGATGAAAAAAAAAAAGGAAAAAAAAAGAATATTAAAGGGATGCCTGGGTGGCTCATTTGGTTAGGTATCTGCCTTCCGCTCAGGTCATGATCTCAGGGTCCTGGGATCGAGTCCTGCATTGGGCTCCCTGCTCAGCGGGGAGCCTGCTTTTCCCTCTGCCTGCCGCTCCCCCTGCTTGCACTCTCTTCTCTCTTTGACAAATAAATAAAGTCTTTTTTAAAAAAAAGGAATGTTAAAAAAATACATTCTGCTTTTAGTTTTCTCATTGACAAAATGGAGCGATGGTGGAAATAAATTATGTCTTATATAGGTTTTAAAGTAACTCATAAATATACCTGCAAATGTTCTTCTAATTTTCACTCTAGCATGTATTTTGAGGAAGGCTCTATTTTGTAGATTGCAATTCTTTTGAAAGTAAGGAGTGTGTATGTGGGTGGTGGGGGGTAGGGATGCATGCGAGCACACGCTCATTGAGATGTGGTTCTGAACTGGGGGCAGAAACTGTTGCCTTAGAACCTGCTAGTCCTTTGACACATCAGACATAATCCTGCCTGCTCTGTGAACACTCACCTCCCCCCGAGCCGGGGGTGTTGGGTTGCTTATTATCTAAACCAATTTCCCAAATGGGTGATTGTGTTCTGACTCATACAATTCTCCCTACATTTTCTGACCCTTTCAGGTGACATTCCTTCCTCTTTACCTTTAATGGATGTGTAATGAAATGACATATTTCAAAATCATTGCTGTGCCTCAGGTTCGGGTGGACTACTTTTATATAATGTCTCAGTAGAGGGTCAGAATAAAGGCTGGGGTACTCATGCACTACTTCACCCACACCCCTCCCCCCCACCCCCACACCAGCGAAAAGAAAGAAGTCCTCAAATATGAGATGACTTTCCAGGCTAAAGATTCCCTGGGCTGAAAGTATTTAGAGTCAATCCTTAGTATTTCAGATGGGGGAAGAGCACAGGTATTAGGGTCAGTTTGCCTCATTCAAAACTTGGTTCTGCCATTTTTTGGGTGTGACCTTGAGCCCATGACTTTGACCTTTCTCATCTACGGCTTCTTCAGCTGGAATATAACTGATAATAATATCTGTCTTGCACGGTGTTTATGAAGATCAAATGAGACACATTATGTAACACTAGTCTAAGCACAGTGTGTGGTATACGACGCAGGCTCAATAAATGTTGACTCTCAGATGATTGTCATTGATTCATCCCATCAGTAAGTCATTGATAGGTGACTCACGTCTAGCTGGGTATTGGAGAGATCGGTGGATTAATTACAATAACAGATAATAGAACAAAGCTTCATACATGAGAACAGAGAGAAGGCAATGAGTAATTCACACTGAGGTCAGGGCAAGTTTCCCCCAGGAAGTGGGCCTTGCAGGAAAAGTGAAATCTCCCTGGAGAAAGAGCCATTCACCTTGGAGAGGCCCTGTGCAAGTCAGTTCGTGGATGTGTTTGGTCTTTTGTTCATCAATCCACATATATTCATTGAGTTCCCACTATGTGGCAGGCTCTGTATTAGATTCAGGGGACACGGTGGTGAGCAAAAACCTAGGGAACTTTCATTCTAGAGGCAAGACAGGCACAAAACCACAGCCCATGTGGCCATCAGAGGGCCTGGAGGGCAAAGATGTCATTGGAAGATAGAGCCTGGAGACTCTGATTAGATGGTGGGATGGGGGCGTCCAGTAGGGCTCTGCGGGTAACTGAGATTTGAACTAAGACCCATAAGGTGGGTGCAAGTAAAGTAAGGAGAGTGTAGGGAAGGCAACAGGAGAATCGTGGTGCCTTCTGGGGCCTGAACAAAAGCCAGTGTGGCTGGAACTTAGGATTCGTGCAGAAGGTATAAGGGAGGAGGTTGGCAAGATAGCTACGGGGAAGACCACAGAGGGCCTTGATGGTCACCCTAAGGGCTTGGCTTCTTGTCCCAAGTGCAATTGGAAGTCACTGAAGTCTTCTGTTTTATGCACAGAAATGCTGGTATCAGACTTGTGTTTGAAAAGATCGTCTGGATGCTTTGTTTACAGTGAATTAATGAGGTTACATGGCAGTGGAGAGACCAATAAGTTGAGGCTATTAGTGCTTGTATTGGGGTATTGGCACAAAAATACATAGACAAAAAATAAACAGTCGTGGGGCACCTGGGTGGCTCAGTTAGTTGAGCGTCTGACTCTTGATATCAGCTCAGGTCATGATCTCAGGATCGTGAGATTGAGCCCCACGTCAGGCCCCACACTTAGCACAGAGTCTGCTTGAGATTCTTTGTCTCCTTCTACCCCTTCGCTTGCTCACAGTCTCCCTCTCTCTAAAATAAATACATAAATAAAATCTTCAACAAATCAACTGTCGTATCTGGTAAACTGAGGGATTTGGAGTAGCTGGAGGATAAAGTCAGTGGTGTCAAGCTACTAAAGCTACCTACTAAGGTAGGTAGTGCTGTAGCCAGCTTTGGGGGAACACTGATGGCTTAGTCTATTTGGGCTGCCATAAAAAAAAAAAAATCCCATAAACCATTAAGCCACAGAAATGTAATTCTCACAGTTCTGGAGTGTGGGAAGTCCAAGGTCAAAGCACTGGCAGATTTGGTGTCTTGTGAGAACTTGCTTTTTGGTTCATAGAAGACATCGTCTTGCTGTGTCCTCACATGGTGAAGGCATGAGGGAGCTCTCTGGGGTCTCTTTTATAAGGATACTAATCCTGTTCAGTAGGGCTCCACCATCAAGGCCTATCATCCTCCAAAGGTCCCATCTCTTAATACTATCACCTTGAGGGGTAGGATTTCAACATAGGCATTTGGGGAGCCACAAACATTTGGTCAGTAGCAACTGTTAAGATATTTTATGCCAAGAAATTTCCATTTATACTATAAAGAGAGCCAATGGAGGTTAAAAAGTAGGGGAATGAAATAATCAAGTTAGGGTACGTGTGGAGGATATTGGCTTCTCTCCCCCCCCCCTATTTCTTAAGCCAAGCATTCCTTAAATCTAGAATAAGATGAGAGAGAGTACTGAAGCCAAAGACTGATGGGAAATATCTTCTTTTATGTAACACGAAAGAGATATACTAAGAGGAGGTCAAACTTGTTAATGTGCATTATTTATCTTGTAAATACCCTGAGGCCACCAATGCCTTCTCTCAGGCAGCCAGTCATCACAACCCTTGAATGCAGCCGGGGATCTGGATGTAACTGAAGGAGGGGCAGCCATTTTGGAAACACAATAAGCCATTGCCCTTAGCGGGAGGGGAGTAGTTTATAAACGTGTTAACATTATGAAAGTTTATAACAGGGACCAAGAGCCTGTGAGAGAGAGGAAAGAAAGAGAGCCTGTCTAATGGGGAAAGCTTTCCCTATTGATAAGAAAAAGGTGATACCTTGCAGGGTACCATGCAGACTCTAACAGAGGCCCTGTAAGCTATTGAGGAGCTGGGAGTAAGCCAGAGAGAGTGGGGAAGCATGGGACAAAACCACTGTCTGTCTTGGAATATAGGACTTGAACCCTGAGTAGAGGGGCACTTGGGGGACTACTGACACTCCATTCCTGATTGTCGAAGAGTGACAAGACTCAGTTATGAATTGAGCCACCATTCCCTTCCTTCCCTGGAGTGGATGGGTGTAAGTTACCTTCACTGGGAGTACCCCAAGGGGTTGGAGTATTTGAAAGGCTTTCCACGGAGATGGGGATCTAGTTCTGAGAACTATTCATTAAGGAGAATCTTCGGGGAGATAAAACACTAAAACGAGCTTTCTATCTCTATGAAGTTTTGAGCCCATGCCACTTAATATACTTCAGAAATTTTAAAAAAGAAGGTCATTCGGTAACCTTCTTTGCTATGTATTAGGGATAACATGGAAATAATTCACAGCTTTCAAAAATGCACTTTGAGGTCGAGCGATGTTCACGTGTGGTGTGCCTTCCATTTTCTGAGCCTCCCCTTCGTGTGGTGATGTTGACTGGGCATGGTCGTTCAGGGAGTGTGATCAGATTTGCAATTGTTCATTTTCCAGGTTACAGAGCTCAACAACGTGAAGAACGTAGCTCGGTTGCCAAAGAGCACCAAGAAACACGCCATAGGGATTTATTTCAATGATGATACCTCCAAGACCTTCGCTTGTGAATCAGGTTCGTCCAAGGCAGGGAGGACTTTTGCTTTTAGCTTTTAAGCAGGTACTGGGCATGCTTGTTAATCTTGCGGACGTTTCCACAGATCTGGAGGCCGATGAATGGTGCAAAGTACTCCAGATGGAGTGTGTGGGCACGCGGATCAATGACATCAGCCTCGGAGAGCCTGACTTACTGGCTACTGGGGTTGAGAGAGAACAGAGTGGTATGTAAAGAAAATTCTCTCCTTCGCTCTCTTGCACAATGTTTTTGTCCCACCGCAAGACGTCTTCATTACGTGACATTTTTGATAAGAAATGTATGAAGAAGTAAAGGAACCCTTTAGTTGACCCAGATCCCGTGTTACTATTTCAGTGTATTTCTTTCCTTACTGTGTTTTCGACGCACAAATATGAATGTATCTGTATGAATACCACCAGCTAGGAACCTGGGGGAACCTGCCGTGTGCCAGTTTCTGTGGCAGATGAATTAGGTCATCGAATTTTCCCCGCAGCTCCGTGAAGCAGCTACTGTTCCTTCCCCCATTTTACAGATGAGGAGACTAAAGCTCAGAAGAGCTATGGCTCTTGCTCCGATTCCAACAGCTCGTGTTTGATACACTCCTGGATCTACAGTTATAATAATATACTGATTATACCACATAATGGGTTTTTTTTTTTTGGTCTTAAGTTTTTCACTAAAAGTATTTCACTGAAAGTTTTTCCTGATGTTTTTAATAGAATCCCAACTTCATGACTCTTTTCTCAGGTTTAAACCCACCTAATTCTGTGTTTTTGTTTTTGTTTTAACTTAACCTCTCGAGCCCAACTCCTTGAGCTCAGCATTCAACCTGGGATTAAATCATTTTAGGTAATAATGACCAAAGTACCCATGAACATTCCAGCAAAACTCAGTATTGGTTTACAGTAGGAGCCTGGAGGTGAGGAAGTATTTCTTTGTTTCCAAATAACCAAGCCCTGTGACAGGGCGGATTGGATCCCAGGCCTGCTCGGTTGTGGCCTATTGACTTGATCCGTGAGGATGGAACACACCAGAAAAGGCCATGGGTCCCCTGGCTTGATGATGAATGTGGCAGAGGTGGAATTGTACTTTCCGTGGGCACACACTCCAGTGGTTAGTAAAAAAAATACCCTTGCTTTCACTTGGAACTCTGTCTTCATGACACATTTACAGGCTGGGACTATGTTGGATGCCCCATATCTGCCGTAATCCATCTCCACGGAAATGTTATTGACTGAGACTTACAAGTGCTTGGCTAATTCAGAAAAGTCCCTTTGTAGACTGGGAAGAAGCTAAGCTCTAGGGAAGCCGAGCCATTTTCCAAGGTCATACAACCCAGCCCTGGGCCCTTCATTGTGTGCGTCACTGAATCAGGGTGCTCCAGGCTGAGAGGACACACCTGTGTTGCCTCACGGACAGATGCCTATGAAGCCAGAGGGAGAGAGGAAAATTTGATAGGTTTTGATTTTTTTTAAATCTAGAGTGCTCAGATCAGCACCCATTTTTCACAAATTTATATTTACGACGCTGTATCCCAATAGTGCGGCCAATGGAATCCAAGAATCCTAGGCATTCCCTTTACCGTACCAACTGTGCCTCAGTTTCCTCTTCTGTCAAATAGGAATAGGAATATCGCTGGCACATAACTAGGAGGGATTATTACAAAACTCAACTATGTCTTTGAAGGCACTTTACAATATTAGTTTGTGTGACTTCAAGTAATTGTAACTAACGCAGTCACTCTTAACGACTGTTACTGTTGTTATTCTTGAGTGAAGTAGAGTTATAGAACTTCTAAATAAGTGAATTGGTAATGGTCTCTCTTACTTTTTACTTAATGATGACAGTTTTCTGACTTGTTCTAGAATTCCCTTGGAAGAGATTTTACTCCATTAGAATATACTTTTAAAATAATAGTTGCTAGAAAGCAGCAAATAATTCGTTATTGGGAGTCTGAAATAACTTTAGAAAATTTGAAAAATAGATCCATGAAATCATGCAGTCATGACACTCCCATTTACTAAATTGAGCTAAAATCGATAAGAATTCTAATGACTTCCTTATTATAAAACAATTAATTCAGAATACCACTAATAAGATCAGTGCCACATTATTTTATCAGATAATAGGCAATCTGCCACAATGACGGATAGGTGAAAATGTGTTTGCTGTAGTAATATTTTTGCTCATGTTTTGCTTAGAGGTTTTGACTCATAATTTCCTTAATTAATGAATTTTCTAGAAATATAACAGAAATACCGTGACTGAATCTGTGGGGATGAAAATTTGGTTGCAGTAATAAGCCAAGTCGTGTATTGAGCATGGTCTTGGTTAAATTTTAACAGTCATCCAAATAAGCAAATGGATATTCATAATTGGCTAAGGAAAATTCCTGTTATAACTAATTCAAATACATCCATTGGACTTTTCCCAAACCGGTGGTCAGTTAAATGCGTGATATTAGCATGGAGTTCTATTTAAATAACTTGGGATGTAGTTTTATTCATTTAGTTATGAAAATTATGAGTTGATCAATATAACTTCAATATCATTAAATCATGTGACAATTATTTTGCACCTGCATCTTTTGTGAACACAAAAATGTGGGTGTAATGAATATGTACTTGGCAGGAAAAAAAATGTTTTAATGGCTTCATTGCTTTAGTCTTTTATTGGCATACAAATTTTTTATTATGCAAATTCAAAAATTCTAAAAATGGTCTTTGCTCATGTAAATAGTGTTTAGTATATGTTGACAGCTAGACTGTGTCATTCTTATGTTACCTAACATGGGCTTCATTTAAAAAATCATTTTCTGGGACTGTGAACTTATGAGAAAGGTTTATCTTCCTCAATGTTCAACCTAAACCTAGAATATGGGCTAGAATTATTTTGAAATGCCTCTTTGTTCCTACAGTGTCTTTGATGTTTTATTCCCGGGATTTTAGACTAACCTTCTGTTTTTCTCCCAGAGAGATTCAATGTGTATTTGATGCCATCCCCTAACTTAGATGTACATGGCGAATGTGCCTTGCAGATTACATATGAGCACATCTGTCTTTGGGACGTCCAGAATCCCAGAGTCAAACTCATCTCTTGGCCGCTAAGTGCCCTGCGGCGGTACGGGCGAGATGCTGCGTGGTTCACTTTTGAGGCAGGGAGGTGAGTTTCATGACTGTTCTTCTACTTTTTTCCTTTCCCCAGGGCCGCGTATCGGGTCTACCCTGCTGCGTGCGTCTGCGACTGTGTCGAGCTGCGATCCTACAGTGCTAGGCATAATCTAAAGGAGTCATCTATTCAAGATGGTTTTATTTCCCCTGAGGGTTCTAATGTTTCATGAATGTGACGTGAATTTTCATTGCACAGTTTGATTCCATACCACCAACTAAAGTTGTATTAGGTAAAAAGGCTGAAAATGTACCATTTACTGGGTCATGCTGAACACAGGCCAGCCGCTTGGGTTTTGGAAAACATCCATATTGTTATTCTGTTTATGTTTCCTCATTGGCTTACTATGGTAGATGATCAGTATGAGGGGCCATTCATTTCTGAAGGTGCCATTGATTGAGTTCTATCCAGGGTGTAATGAATAGCCCTAACACTAGGAGGTTGATTCTAGAACTGGCTTATTGCAATCAATGAGCCCTTAGTGCAACCCAATAAGCCCTTCTAGGGCTTTCCTGCTTTCCTTTCAGAAATCAATTTTGGAAAGAGAAGAGGGTGCTGATAATATTTGGGTTGATCATTAGCTACAAAGAGATTCATCTAATCAGAATCTCACTCTTCTCCCCCTCACGCACTCTTCCTCCCTCAGAATTTGGGCTCTTTTTTTTTTTTTAAACATCACAGATTAATTTTATATTTTAGAATTTTAAATGACTAAATTTTAAGAAATATAAGTGCTTCTGTAACATGGCTGACATTTATATTAAAGCTGAAAGCAGTCAGCTTGTGACTTTGAAAAATCTTTTGTTTGTTTGTAAAAGTGGATGGTTCTTCCCAACAGAAATACAATATTTGATATGAGGAGAGTAAAAACAGAAGTTCCAAACACCTGAGACCCTAATTTGTGTGAATATATGACAGTCATGCTCTACTCAACTTAGTCTCCGCATTCTGTGATAAGCAAAGTGCAATTATTTAAGCTTTGCTTTTCAGAAATAATGATCCATTTGATTCTCCTACAACTCTCCTCAAAAGTTTTTAAGCTCTTCTTTCCGAAACGCTCTTTCCCATTCTGTTTTATTTTTAAATACCTGGAAGTTGAAATGCTATAAATGAGTCTGTGAATCTCCCAGAGATGGCAAAGGTCCTCACATTAGAAAATAAAGCTGTAATCTTCAGAGCAATGTTCTCTCGTCAGAATTACTTGTTTATTATCTTTATGGGAACATCTCTGTAAAAAGATCAGACTTTGTTTGGGAAAGTGGGTATATTTCCCTGTTTGGGTCTCAGAAATTATTTATGTATTAATCATTACCAGTGAAATCTGTGTGTGAAAAATGTTTTATGTTAGGAGTAGACTTTTCTATCGATTATATATGCCTCATATCATCTTCCACTTGTGTTTCATATCAATGCATATTAGAATTCTGCATTGATCAGAATGTTTGGGGCCTATTTTGGGTACCCCTTATTCAAACATTAAAATGTTTCAATTATTACTTGGATTTATAGGAATAGTAATAGGAAGTGTATGTCTTTCTATCATAATTTCTGAAAGCTAAAACCTTAGTGAACTTTTATAGTGTCTCATGACTAATATTAAACTTTTTCTGACATTGTCTGTCAGGTTTTAATGTTACTCATATCTTGCAAAAGTTTATTCATATTAATCTAGTAGCCTCCGAAGGATCTAGGAGATTATTTTAAAGACTGATATTTCTCCTAAGTGTGATAGGAAACCATAGAGATTTTTAAGCGGGTGTGTGTGTTTGTGTGTGTATGTGTGAAATCATATTTATAGTTTGTGGACAATGGGATAGAAGCAGCAGGGGTACATATGGGGAGATATGGTGGTAGCTCAGGTAAAAGAAATGGATGAAAATTATGGATATATTGGAGACATAAATTTCAAAAATATTCCAAGGCCTTTGACCAAATGCCATAAAGTGCTGACTCGGACAATGAAAGCATTTTGTTCTATGACTGTTCTCTTTATGGTCTGACCTTTAGGGTACTTTGTCCAAGCTCTCCAGCTGTTGGATGACTAGAATACCTACCACCCACACCCCGCAGTGTTGTGTCTCAAATATTGTACAGACTTAGCACACTCGTACTTTCGAATCCTATTCTTATTCAGTGGTCATGCTTTGCGGGGCTGGTGCTCCCTGGAGGGTGAGTCCTCAGAAGGGAAAGTGTCGTGAGTGTGCTCTTAGGATCTTGTTCATTTCTCAGACAGCACGGTGGGGCGGAAGAAGCACTGATTCAGGAGTCAGAGAGACCCTAGATTCTACTGTCTGTTCTTTATTAGCGGTCGACCTTGAACAAAGGTTTTAACTTCCTTTTTAAGTTTATCCAAGTCATAACTTCCTTGCGAGGTTGTTGTGGATAACAGCAGCGATGCACGCAGGTGATCTGGAAGGGTGCTGGGCTTCTCCCCAGTAGTGTCTTTGTTATTTTATTATGATTACTTTGGGAGTAGGACTTGAGTTTGCAGGGTACCGACAGTGTTAAACACAAGGTAATATGACTATTTTATATTTTGCCTGAAACTCAAATAAAGATGAATTTTTATAGTTACCATCAAGATGCTCAGGATAATAAGATCATTTGTGTTCCCCCAAGCATGAAGGTTTCATATCGCCTTGCTTTATTAGTAAAGATAATTTTTTCCTTGGCTATTTTTGGATGTGTTCAAAACAAAGCAGTTTCATATTAACTAATATAATTTTCTCCCTGTCTCATGTCGATAAATGAAGAGAACTTAAGTCTCTCTATGCAAATAGTTTTCATGCGTCCAACATGCATCTGCAGAGATTTTGCGGTATTGCCCTCCAGAACACAAGAACTCTCCCCCAAGGACTTTGGACAAAGTTCTGCTCGCTCTCAGCCTCTCTTAGAGTTGAGACTGAGTGTTATTCCTGCTCAGTGGCCCCACTTTGCCCCACCAAGACTGACCCCGGGGCACGTGTAATAAACTGGACAGAAACAGGAGGAAATGAAATGAGATTGCAGCTCTACCCCATTCTGGCTGTGGACCTTGAGGGAATGACCTAACTCTCTGAGCTCCATTGGCTACCTCTAAAATGGTATAATGCCTGGCATGTAGTAGACGGTCGTATCAACCAAACCAACACAACAGGAAGGAAATTGATTGGCTCACATACCTGAAAGTCCAAGACGTAGGGATGGTGTCAGACTTGACTTGATTCAGAGTCTAAATGACCGTTTCATCTCTCAGTCCTGTTTCTTCTAGGATGGCTTTGCTCTGACTCCACATGGTGGCTTCCAATAGCTTTGTGATCTTCTCACGCCCTCAGCCAATAGAGGAGAGAGAAATTCCTACCATATGTTGACCATCACATTCACTAGGGGGTCAAGTACTATACTGAGGACTTTATACAAAGCAAACAGGGTACAAATACAATGGGGTGGTTCTCCCAAAGCAGGAAGAGGGTCCTGATGCCATCAGAAGAGGGATGGGTATAAGGTTTAAAATGGAAGAAAATCTAACAACATGTGTCCAATATGGTATTTCATCACTGTGCAAAGCAAATAGGGTGAAACAGCTGTTGGACTGTAATTAGCAATATCACTCATAATGGCGCTGAGATACAGAACAGTGGTTCTCAACCAGGGATGTGTTTGTCCCAGGGGACATTTGGTCCCAAGCCATTTTTGATTGTTACAATTGGACAGGGATGCCATTGGCATCCAGTGGAGGGAGGGGCCAATGATGGTGCTAAGCATACACCGCTCAGAATAATCCCCACAACAAATAGGAATCTGGTCCAATTATCCAGTTGAAAAACTCTGTTCCAGCAGGCATACCAGCCATTGAAAATAATCCCTGATATTCATGTAGTCATTATTACGTGAAGGTCACTATACTAAGTATTTTGCATGCACTGTCTCCTTTAAGCCATTTGCTGCTCATATAAAGTAGGGAATGTTATCATTCTCATCTTAAAAGGAAACTTGGAGACCTAGATGACTGGTCCAGAGGCATTGGACTAGTAAATGGTGGATTCAGGAGTCACACCCCGGTCTTCTTACTTCCAAACCCTGTAAATATCTAGGAAGGCTAAATGTCATATTCCTCTAAGTGAGCCTAGTTCTTCATTAACTTCTACGGAGCTAGGGAAGAGAAGGCATTCTTACATCACCAGAGCACCCTAAAACCATTTGGATGTGTGCTAATGTATAAATTTTCTTAGTTTCTGGAACCTCCTATTTGTTCTTTCAGTTTGGAGTACAGGCACCTAGAGCCAGGATTGTTTGTCTCTCCTGGATAGCAGTATCATGATCGTAGGTCATTTAGAGTCTTCTAGATGTTGTTTCTCCCCCTCTCCACCCAATAGAAGCAAATCAGATCATATGTCTGTTTTTTTCCTTGAAGAAAGCCAGCGTTGAAATATAAGCTTTTTAATAATGTGCAGTTGCCTGATTAATTGCCACTCCTTGCCCCTGGAGACAAAGAACGATTAGATTATTTGGTGGGCCAGGAGACAAACTGCTTATTTTGTTTGAGGTTTTTCTGGTCTTTTGTTTGTTTCTTTCCACTTGGAAGCCCTGAAACTTCAGTGAAACACATCAGGCTGGCAGGGGCTCTGATTTTTTTATGGGAAGATCCAACTGACACGAGGTTCTAACTGCGTCAACATCTCCCTTGGAACCATTCTTGAAATGTGATTGTTTAAAGAAAGGTGGCAGGTGTCCAGTAAGTACCCCTGTTCATTTTATAGCTGGCTGCTGAGTTAGCATGCTCCAGTGTCAGGCTCTGCCTTACTTCCTGACTGATTTAAATTAATACCCTGGGTTTAGCACCTGCAGGAGGGAAAGAAGCTCAGGTGACATTTGGCAGAAGGTACTGAATAATTACCACACATGGGTGCTTCTCTTTACCAGCCAGAGAGAGTTTTTATTGTGCTTTTGACATCATTTTAAGAGAAACTTTTAGATATGCCAAGTATATGTGAAAATCGACGTTGCATGTACAAATTATTTTTCTTAAAGGAAGTGCACAAATTTGTGAAAAGTTTTTTGGTTTTCGTTTTTTTTTTGTTTTTTTTTTAATTAAAGGCATATGAACAGCCTTCGAAAAGAAATTATTCATGTCTAGTATATATCACTCTGAAAACAAGTAATTGGTGAAATAGCTTTTCATTGGAGAAGAAAATTGTTTCCCCCCTGTAATTGATGAGTTTATAGGATCACTCTTCTAATATAAATTGTTGAATGTTCTCTTTCTCTTCTTGATTTTAAGCTACTTAGTGATCTCTCATTCCTGAATATTTTAGGGAACATACATCCATTCTTATTAAATGATGGAAAGCAAACTGATGAACAAAATGTACTCCTGCCATGTTGGATAGTGAAAATGGCATGAACACGTTGTGGATCTCACGTGCGGGCTTGCTTAGAAGTGTAATTCTTATCTGGGCTCTCTATTGTTCCATTGATCTATGTGTCTGTTTTTGTGCCAGTACCATGCTGTCTTAGTGATCACAGCTTTGTGATATAGCTTGAAACCAGGCAACGTGATCCCCCCAGCTTTTTCTTTTTCAACATTTCCTTGGTAGTTCGGGGTCTTTTATGGTTCCATACAAATTTTAGGATTGTTTGTTCCAGCACTTTGAAAAATGCCATTGATATTTTGATCGGGATGGCGTTCAAAGAACAGATTGTTCTGGGCAGCATAGACATTTTAATAATATTTATTCTTCCAATCCATCAGCATGGAATGTTTGTCCATCTTTTTGTGTCTTCTTCAATTTCCTTCATAAGTGTTCTGTAGTTTCTAGGGTATAGGCCCTTTATGTCTTTGGTTAGGTTTAGTCTGCCTCAATGTAAGACAGGAAACCATCAAAATCCTAGAGGAGAACATAGGCAGTAACCTTTTTGACATCAGCCACAGCAACTTCTTTCAAAACACAAGGGAAACAAAAGCAAAAATGAACTTTTGGGACTTCATCAAGATAAAACACTTCTGCACAACAAAGGAAACACTCAAACAAAGGGACAACCCAGGGAATATATTTGCAAATGACACTACAGATAAAGGGCTGGTATCCAAGATCTCTGAATATCTATAAAAATCCATAAAGAACTTCTCAAACTCAACACCCGAAAAACAAATAATCAAGTCAAAAAATGGGCAGAAGACATGAACAGACACTTCTTTAAAGAAGACATACAAATGGCTAACCGACATATGAAAAAGTGTTCATCATCATTAGCCATCAGGGAAATTCAAATCAAAACCAGATTGAGATACCACCTTACACCAGTTAGAATGGCAAAAATTGACAAGGTAGGAAACAACAAATGTTGGAGAGGATGTGGGGAAAGGAGAACCCTCTTACACTGTTGGTGGGAATGCAGGTTGGTACAGCCACTTTGGAAAACAGTATGGAGGTTCCTCAAAACGTTAAAAATAGAGCTACCCTGTGACCCTGCAATTGCACTACTGGGTATTTACCCCAAAGATGCAGATGTAGTGCAAAGCATGGCCACATGTACCCCAGTGTTCATAGCAGCAATGTCCACAGTAGCCAAAATGTGGAAAGAGCCGAGATGCCCTTCAACAGACGAATGAATAAAGAAGATATGGTCCATATAGACAATGGAATATTACTCAGCCACCAGAAAGGATGAATACCCAACTTTTGCATCAACATGGATGGAAGTGGAAGAGATTATGCTAAGTGAAATAAGTCAAACAGAGAAAGACAATTATCATATGGTTTCACTTATTTGTGGAACATAAGGAATAGCATGGAGGACATTAGGAGAAGGCAGGGAAACATGAAGGGAGGGAATCAGAGGGGGAGACAAACCATGAGACACTATAGACTCCGGGAATCAAACTGAGGATTTTAGAGGGGAAGGGTTGTGGGGATGGGTCAGCCTGGTGATGGGTATTAAGGAGGGCACATATTGCGTGGGGCACCAGGTGTTACAAGCAAACAATGAATCATGGAACACTACATCAAAAACCAATGATATACTGTGTGGTGACTAACCTAACATAATAAAAAAATGATCAAAAATAAATAAATAAGTGAGATTCTTTTCTTTTGGAAGAAAATACAAACTATAGTTGTGCCATTTATGTGGCCATTTATTCCCCATCAGCATTTATCTCAAAACTAATTTTAATTACAAAGGTAACGCACACGCATCATAAATATTCCTTTAGTGGAGGCAGATGTGAAAGAGAAGGGAGAGTCCCCTTTTTACTCTACGGAGTAAGCTTTTTAGTAATCACCTTCAAGAGATCTGTGCGAGGTGTGGGGGTGTGAACACAGACAAGGCAAGGCCACATCATGCATAAGAAGCTTAGCCAGGTCCCTTCTACCTTCTCGTTGTGACTTTAACATGTGAAATCCCTAAAGGAAAGAATGACTTTGTCACGACCTTTGAGAAGAACCTCTTGTCAGTACATGCTGTGTTGTGGCCATCATTTTTAAGAAAAATTGTATGTGTATTTTTATTGTATTTATTTGTCTAGCTTTCTTGAGGTAGCACGGACTTAAAACATGAAGTGTAAAGCGAACAGTGTGTATATTGCCGAATGATTAGCATGGTGAGCTTAGTTAACACCCTCCCCACCTCACAGAATTACCTTTTGTGTGTGTGTTGCTGAGAACATCTAAGATCTACGCTCCTAGCAACTTTCAAGTATACAATACAGTATTTTTCACTGTAGTCACAATGCTGTACCTTAGATCTCCAGCACGTACTCACCTTCTAACGGGAGGTTTGCGCCCTGTGCCCGTCTCCTCATTTTCCGCGCCCTCCAGTCCTCGGTAACCACCGTGCTGCTGTCTGCTTTCGTGGGTTTGGCTTTTTTATATTCCGCGTACAAGTGAGATCATTCAGTATTTGTCTTTATCTGTCTGACTATTTCACTTACCATAATGCCCTCGGAGTCTATCCATGGTGTTACAAATAGCAGGATTTTCTTCTTTTTATGGCTAATACTACATTGTGTGTGTATATGTATATATAGATTTTTTTCTTTATGCACTTACATTGGTGGGCACTTGGCTGTTTCCATGTCTTGGCTATTGTCAATAATGCTGCAGTGAACATGGGGTGCGCGTATCTCTTTGAGTTGGTGATTTTATTTTCTTTGACTATATACCGAGAAGTAGAACAGCTGGATCATATGGCAGTTCTATTTTTCGTTTTTTGAAGAACCTCCATACTGTTTTCCACGGGGCTGTACCAATGTCTATTCCCGTGCACACATAGTTCCTTTTCTCCACATGCTCTCTGATACCTGTTATCTCTTCTGTTTTTCATATTAGCCATTCTGACAGGTGTGAGGTGATATCCTATTGTGGTTTTGATTTCCCTGATGGTTAGTGATGCTGGATGTATTTTCACATACCTGTTGGCCATTCGTGTGCTGCAGCCATCTTCCTGCAGGCGATAATCCACTAGTGTATGTGGCCAGTTTCTATGTGCGGGTACCTCACATTCTAGAAGGGTCTAGTAAAAATGAGTCATTTCCTTCTTACATCAGACGTTCGCTGACTGCACGTGAAGAGCCTGGTGTGTGTGGTTCCAAGCCCCATGGTTCTAACAGTGAATGAAACATACAAGAATTATGCGGTTATGAAATTCACTCATAGAGGAAATGGGAGTACAGACAATAATAGACACTTTAAAAAGTAAAAGAGATGTTAGATTGTGTAAGACCACAGCAAAAAATAAAGTCATTCAATAGCAAGCGCCAAAGGAGGGAGCGCAATTTTAAATAGGGTGAGTGGGACTGGCTTTGCCAAGTCAGGGATGCCTGACAGAAACTCTAGGAGGAATTGGGGGGAGAGCTTCCAGCTGGAGGAAGGAGGCTGGAAAAAGGTGCTAAGGGGGGTAGATGTGGAGTGTGCAAAGAAGAGCCAAGGGGCTGGCATGACTGGGGCAGAATAAGGGAGGGGGGAACAATGTATGTAAAGGTAGACATGCAACAGGCTCCGGCTGTGTAGGGCTTGAAGGCCACTGTGAAGAATTTGTCTTTAGTCTTAGTTGGGGTGCCACTGGGGTGGCGTGTAGAGGTGGGTCACTGCAAGGTTCGAAGGGACAGTCCCCGAGTCCTTCCACGTTTCCAACACCAATTGCAAGTTGAGGGATTCCCACAACCACCAAAGGTTTCATAATTTGCTAGAATGATTCAGAGCTAACTGACATCGGTGAAACTCATGGTTGAAGCTTCTAACAGCAAAGGATACAGAGTAACTAACATCAGCCAAGGAAAGAAGTGCCGGGGGCAGAATCCGGAGAAGTACCAGGCATAGAGCTTCTGTGTCCTGTCCCCGTGGAGTTGGAACAGCGTCCTGTCCTCCTATCAGCATCTGACAGTCCCCGTAGACTACTGCCAGCTAGGGAACCCCCCAGCCACAGTTGAGAGTTTTTATTGGGGCTTCATTACATGCATAATTGACTCATTGATTGTGCACGTGGTTGATCCCATCCTCCAGGTCAACTGATGGCGCGTGACCCAAAGCCTCACCCTAAATCCCATTGTTACTATTTGTCTACCCCAAGAACCCCAGGCAAACAAAAATTACCCCCCAGGTAATTGCCCACGCCAAAACTGGACACGATTTTTGGGACAAGATTAAATTCTTTACTACCTAGGAAGTGGTAAGCAAAGAAGTGGCACAGTCTGACTTTTTTTTCTTTTTAAACTTGGCTCTGAAGCTAAAACCAGTTAGGAGGGTATTACAGTGCTCACAGTGAGGACAAGAGTGGCTGCAAGGAGGCTGGTAACAATGAACGTGGGCCGAAGTGTTTGGATACTGACATGTTTTGAAACTAAAGCCAAAAGGATGTACTGACTGGACGTGAGTTGTGGGGTCAGGATCCTCCCGGAGCAGCTCGAACTATGGAGGAATGCCCGGGGGGGGGGCGGGGGGCAGTGTAGGGGTGATCAGACTTCAGTTGCGGGCTTGTTAACTTCAAGGCTTGTTCAGCAGTTTCCCTCTGATGTTAACCCGACTCTTCATTCTCCCGGGAATGAGGAAAACACACATCATGTTTGGGCTTAGACATTGTGAAAGGTCCTTCCATTTCAACCCACTGCTGGTAGAGCGCGATAGCAGGAAGAATGAGGGGCAAATGCCTTCTTAGATCTAGGTCAGGGCATGGCATCGGGAAGCAAAAGGGGAAAAGGGATGTTTCTTTGACTTTACCGGTTACGTGATTAAGAACAGATATAATTAACAAACTACCACTGTCTCTTACACCAGCCATGTTTTATGACTTTGGGTAGTTAGTTTAGTTTGGTTTGGTTTTCATAAACTCTCAAGTCCATATACATGGGGTTAGAATTTAAATCTAGAGGGTGATAATGTGCACATTTAAGGGAACCTTTGGGAAGCTTGGTGACATTGATGGTGGAGCTACGGGAGAAAGGACAGCATGTGACAATCAGTGAACCCTCCGAATTTGGGGACCTTATCTTTGTTATGCCCAGATTTTTAGATCCCCAAAGACCACCAGGGAGCCGAGTCCGATGCAAAAGCAGATAGCCTTTATTCCAGCTAGCTCGGCCTCAACTTCCCACACTCACTGACTGAGCGGCGTGACGTGGAGAAAAGGAGAGCCCCAGTTTTAGAAGGTGCAACAGTTTTATAGGGGCTAATGGCCTTGTAACACACAATAGGGAGTTGTAGGGTGATATCAGGCCATACGCAGATGACCAATTTGAGTTACTTTTTACCGATATGGTGCGCGGGTTCGACAGGTTAGAGGCGGGGGTTCCGCATTCCTTTTGCCTAGCGCACGGGCGGGCTGGGACAGTATGTTCAGATAAGGTGGCGGGTGTAACAAAAATGGGGTTAGCTTTGCTCTTCTCTTATCAATCTTTACATCACACACTGGGCTGATGAGCTTTGTTTAAGTTGTCGCTAACACTCCCGAGCACTACTTCACTGGGGCTGGAGAAACAGAACCCCCGGTCATTTGCATTGTAGTTTTTATTTAGTGAAAGCTGCTGCTTTTCCTAAAGGGAGAACCCTATTCCTGAATTCGTATTTCCATTCTCAAAGAAGAGGTTTATTATTCTGTTTTCATAGCCTGTGAAGCCTCAAACAAAGACTTTCTTTCCCAGCCGCACACCTTCCACCCCCAGGCATCTTTTCTCGCTTCCCCACTGTCCCGGGGTGTGGTTGCCTGCCTTTCCTTCCAGGCAAAAATGCGGTTGTGCCTCCCTCCTGAAGTTTTCCCTGAAGACCACGTCCTCATTGGCTTTGACATTTTAAAAGGTTAAAATAAGAACAATAAATCCTAATTCAGTGCTTACCTTGATGCAAGATCCTTTGCTAAAGATAAAATATAATTTCCCAGTACCCTCAGAGGTTTGGGTGATCTTACTACTCACATTTGGGATATGAGGCCGTGGAAACTTCGAGAGGTCAGGAGACTTGACCCCGATTCCAGCATATGAGGCAATTGGAGGAGGCTGTCTTCCCTACCTCTCTCCCACACCACCTCCAGGAGGGCTCCGGGAAGCACACCCACATTTCCCCAAATGTGGGGTAATTTTAGTGATAGAGGCATAACATTAAACGAATGTGACTCGCACAGTGATAAAGTCTTTTTTCCCCCAATTACCTTTTTGATCCTTTTGATTAAATTATAGGAAAAAAGTATTTTAGTGGGATGCTGGCACGTCTAAAACACATCTTCTAACACTTTCTAATTTACCTGCATTACTAATAAGTGAGCACACGACCCATTCAGATCTTTGACAAGAAGACCTAGACAGGGTTCAATAACATATTTTGTTTCCGTTGCATTCGTTTTCACGTCTGCCTTCAATTTATGGCAGAGCATACTGGCTTACGATTATGGATTTGGTGGCTCATGGACAATACATTTGTTTAAGAGCGAAGAACCTGAGTTGATTTTACAGGTATTAAAGATTTGACGGACAGAAGTTGTACGAGGGTGACTGACATTCCCAGGAGCTGCCCGGTGCTCGGCGTCCTGAGTGGCGCGGTGATGCACTGGTGTCTCTTTCTCACCCCACTGGTGTCAGGAAGGGATGGGACGGTCACCCCATTAGCAGGCAGTCTAGATCGCCTGGTCTCCAGCCAACACGTGCACGCACCCGCGCTCGCGCGCGCACACACACACACACACACACACACACTACACCAGCAGAGTCACCTGCCGTCTCATGTCAAGCTGAGTCCAGGCAGTGGCACCAGTGACTGGAACGGGCAAGACCACGCCAACCGCAGGTGTGGGGCGTACTCTCTACTTCAACCTGAATACTGTCTGTGGCGAAGCAACAGCTTCCCTGAACCCAGAAGCTTCCTTGTGCGTACAACCTCTCTACCGCTAACCTATAAGTTCGGTGCTCCCTCAACCCCTCGTTTTGGGTCTATTTCATTGGTTCTCGGCTGGGGACATTTTGCCACCTCGGGGACATTTATCAATGTCCGAAGAGATTTTGGGTTGTCACAACTTGAAGATACTAATGACAGCCAGTGGGTAGACTGACCAGAGATGCTGCTCAACATCCTACAACACACAGGAGAGTTCCGCAACCAATGATCTGGCCGTACAGTATTGGCCGATGTCAACCGTGCCAGCGTAGAGAGCCCCTGTCCTAAATTACAAGCCCCTAACAGACCTTTCGCCAGATTTTTCTTCAAGCTGGAGACAGCAGATCCCATGTGGTTAAGCCTCTTGTTTACTCCGTTTTATGTTTCTGTGTGTCTACTTTTCTTACCATGGTGTCTCTGGCATGCTGTAGCCACAGGTGGGAGGGGGGTCATTCCATTTGTTCACCTCACTGTCACAGACAATGTCAACATTCTGCAATGTTTTGCTCCTAATTTTGTATCTCTTCTGCACGGTGCTTCTGATCGGTTTCTCTCCAGTTTTTTGGCTTCCTGATATTCTCTGTTACTATGTAACATCGACACCCACCCCTTTCCCCAACCATACTTTGCTTTATCAGCGGCTCCTCTGACCAGTATGACTCATCCTACCATGGTGTTAGTCTTGAACTTGTTCACTGACCCAGATCTCTTTTAGCCAAGTAAATTATAAACTCCTCCAAGAAAAAGCCCATGTCTTTACATCTGTTGCTGAGGTTCTTATGATTTGCTTTCTGTCTGACAAGTACCGTATTCTTTCAAATGTAATCGTAAATGTGAAAGGTAACATTGATTTAATAACCGCTTTGCAGGGATGGAGAGAAGAAAAGACTACCATAAATACACATGTTGAGTATAAGATACGTCCTGCTTGTCACAGTGTCCAAAAATTCTAAACACACACAGGCCCATGCACAAAATACATCTTGACCATGAGGCAATGCGGAACTGACTTGGATTCTGATCTCTTAAGTTCCCTTATTAATACTGTCCGCCATGAGGTCATTTATTTCAGTTTTCATAATTGCAATCCCCTTAGTATTTTTCTCAGACAGGATGTTGGTGTGAAATGTCATTGGCAAAGAGAGGGAACAGTTTCCAAAGTCGGGCATCCGAGCCTGTGGGAAGTGTTGCCCTCAGGTGGCGATTCCGCAGGACGAAGCCCCCCATCTCGGGGCACTCACGCTGGTCCCCGATGCTCCAGGAACATAGGCTGTCCCTCCTGCCCTCCCCCCGCCCCCAGGTGTGCTAGGTCACTCAACTTTGTCCCACCTCAAGGCGTTCTCTGTGTGGTTCCTTGCCGGACTGTTCTTCCTGCCTTCTCTGCTGGAGCCCTGCCCTCCCAGGGTGGCTCCGTGGAACTTCAATTTAAATAAAACTTCTGCAAGGAAGCCGGGGTCAAGTTCTTCCTATACCTTTGCCTGGCACCGCCTGCCATTTCCCATTCTGCAGATAGGGGGCAAGCCGTGTTGTAGGCAGCGGTCGAGGAACTGTGAATAAATCAGGAACAAATCTCGTCTACATGGAGCTTACCTTCCCGTGGAACAGTGGACGTGAAGGTTTCCTTTGTGCACCCACATATCCTAGCGAACACTTTTAGGACATTTAGGTGATGGTTACTATCATTCTGTTTATCTTGCAAATGGAAATGCAGACGTAGAGAGGCTAAGTAGCATGCATACTGGCTCACAAAGCTGGCAAGGGGCTACCCCAGCCAGGCAGTCTGGAGCCGGAGTTTCCTTCTTATTTTCACTCTGTCTTGATACATACTTGCGATGTGCAGGCGTCGGTGAATTTCCCAATGCTCCTGATTGTCTTCTAGATTCTTGACTAAATTGCAAAATCCATGGTTTGGAGTGATAGACTTACCATGTAGACAAAGTAATTCTGGGGAAATTCAGTACTGTTCAGTGTCTATAGGGCCATCATGTTCTTATGTCTGAATCCTTATCTTCGCAAAGGACATAGGAAAGGCTCAACTTAAACTCATTATTTTACCTTCTCTGGGTTTCCATCTACAGGTTTCTGTTAGCATAAGGCCGTAAGGAAAGAGTGTTGGGACATTTGGGAACACTTTGGATGCTGGAACAGTGTCCAAGGTAAAAGTCAGTGGGGAAAGTGAGAAAAATGGAATCCAGAGTGACTTTGGAAATGAAAGAATCCATGTAGCCATTGTCTCTGAGGAAGGAACAGAATTTGGGAGGCCTAGAATCCTCCTCCTACCTCTGCGCTGAATGACGTAGTTTCTTTTCTTTTTTTTTTTTAAGATTTTATTTATTTATTTGACAGAGAGATCACAAGTAGGCAGAGAGGTAGGCAGAGAGAGAGGGGGAAGCAGACTCCCCACTGAGCAGAGAGCCCAATGCGGGGCTCGATCCCAGGACCCCGAGATCATGACCTGAGCCGAAGGCGGAGGCTCTAACGCACTGAGCCCCCCAGGTGCCCCTGAATGACGTAATTTCTGATGAGCTTCTGATTCATGGACGGTCATGAGAACACAGCGTACAGGTGCCTATTGGAAAATGGGAAAGCGAAGTACTGGGATTATACTAAGAATCAAGAAACAGCTTTTTATTAACCTTTGCTTCTTGACCGAAAAAAAAAAAAAAAATCAGCACCGCGTTAGCCTAGTACGAATGGTTTCCTGCCCAGATTAACAACCAATTAATTGCAAATTTTGATTCTAGTTAACTTCATTTAGCAAATGTGGACAAGAATCCTGAACTCGTGTGAAATAAATGGGTCTGGCTTCATGGAGTATTCTAGGCCCTCCGCGCATGAAAGTTCTTGGAGCTGGATTTTCAAAAGCTTTTTGTTTTTGTTTTCACAGGATGTGTGAAACTGGGGAAGGGCTGTTTATCTTTCAAACGCGAGATGGGGAGGCCATCTACCAGAAGGTCCACTCTGCTGCCTTGGCGATAGCTGAGCAGCACGAGCGCTTGCTGCAGAGCGTGAAAAATTCAATGGTACGTGTGGAATTTCTTCCTATGACCCAGTGCATACCCTCGTAGAATGCAATCTTAGAATCTTTATGCCGAAAAATATGGCCTGCATTATTTGAGCAGATGGCTTTCTCCTGTACTCAACCGCGTATTACTTGGATTAAATGCCATCTTTGCACAGCCTCAAGAGCCAGCTGGTAGCACGGTATCCAGACATCCCTGTTGATCTGTTTTTTGCCTTAGTTATTACTTGTGTGTGTCTTCATCCGTTTGGGCTCCTCCAGCTGAGTACCATAGGCCTGGGGGGCTTATATAGAAATTTACTTATTTCTCACTGATAGACAGGGTAAGGGAGTTCTGCCCTCATGATCTAATCTCCTCCCAAAGGCCCCACCTCCTAACCTCATCACCTTGGAGGTTAAGATTTCAATATATGAATTTGGGGAGGGGACATCATCATTAGTCTGCTATCGTGAGTATGTTCATGGGAATCAATTTGGATGCATATGGACATCTGTAGACTCATTATGTAGATTATCTACCTCTAGGTGTATATTTATAGCTGTACCAGACATTATAGTTTCAAATGGTAATGGAGGCCAGAGAGAAGAGGGCCGAAGGGAATGGGGGTGAAATGTCAAAAGCCCAAGACCAGAAGATTGTTGACAAAACGAGGGGCTTCACGTAGGACATCTCTTGATTTTTTTCCAGAGAAGCCAAGGATTTGGGTCTGTATATAATACGGTGTAGTTTGTAACTGTTGGAAATGAATTCTAGTTAAAACCAACAACAAAACAGCAACACTTTGTGGGCCAAGGGAAACCTGTCCAGAGACTCGGTCCTACCCAGAGCCACGCATCTCCCATCTCTGGTTGGTCAAATTCACAGACATTGATTTGTAAAGACAGCGCCGACACAAATACACATGAGCATAGGGCTCTCTGGGAATGTCTCCTCTGTTCATTGCATTGCGCTAGGGACTGCACAGAGAGTTGGGATTGAAATCTTAACGCACAGCAGTTAAAAGTAATGCAAACCATGCACTGTGGCTGCAAATACATGCAGAGAGCCTCACATCTGGAAGGAAATCTTCAAAACCAAAAGGAGCTTGGTCGGCATGGTAAGGTTAGGGCAGTTTGAAAACTCATGACTTAAACCTGTGGGGTGGTTGGATTTAAAGAAAAGGAAAAACATGCCAGAAATATGATCTGTCCCAAAGTGGCCTCAGATTATTCCCAAATGACTTGTTCATGCAGCGGTCTGGGATTTTAGGGCAGAGATCAGCAAGACTTTCTGTAAAGGGCCAGCCAGTAACTAATTTAGGCTTTGTGGAGTAAGGTGGTCTCTGTTACAGCTACTTAGCTCTGGCCATTGTCATGCAGAAGCAACCCTAGGTAAACACATAATCCAGTGGGTCGGACTCTGCTGCAAAGCAGCTTTATTCATGGACACTGAAATTCAAATTTCACGTCATTTTCACACATCATGAAATATTCTTCTCTTGGTTTTCTCCCCACCAATTTCAAAATAGTTTTTAGAACTAATGCAGTCTTGGTATCCATTTCTCCATATGCTTACCAATTCTGGATATTGCAGTAGAGATAGATAAATGGATGGATGGGTGGGTGAGTGGTGGTGGATGGGTAGATAGATAGGTAGGTAGATAGGTAGGTAGACAGATAGACAGATGGCTGTAAGGTAGACTTGAAGTCCGCTTGGAACTTTACAGGGCAATGTTTCATTGCGTTAAAATTGTTTAGCTGTTCCATTAGATGCTTTTAAGCATCTGAAGGAGTTTTTCCAAGATTACCTTACTGGTAAAGCCATCAATTAGCATAAATTGTTTTGTGCTTGAAAAGCAGGTTCGGTATGCACATGTTTTTCCATTTACAACCTCCTATTACTTCCACTAAAAATTAATCAGGAATATGAGTAATTCATTTAGATCATCCCTTTGCAAATTTAACTGGAAAATAATGTTGTTTGCTCTTAATTTGCTGTATGCTTAACGAGTTCCATAAAATGAATATGATTTTTAAAGCAACAACATCCTGTTTTAGATGGAAATGAGTAAGCTTCAAAATGGGATCTGAATCTCAAGGACGTTAAGTGGGGATTATGAAATGCTTAAAATTAATGTATGTGAATCAGTCCCTGATTTGAGGAGAAAAGAGACGCCCCAGGACAATGAAGCCATTGAAGGCAGCCCTCCTGGCCCGCCCTCCCAGGGTTATAGTTCTGCATTTTCTGGTACCTGGGAATGAATCCACATAGGTCCAGCTATATTCTCAACTAGGAATTGCGTGTTTACCACTATTGGCTTGCTTCTCTGAGAGAGTCAAGGTCATAAATGTTGAAAGATAATGATGCTCACCTCTGGGCTTAGCCTCATTATTAGGAAGCCCTGACCCACTCTTGGCTGCCTCTGTTCTAAAATTCCCAAGACCACCTCTACAGACAGATGCTTCCCCGCGGGACCTGCACCAGTTTGAAGTTACAGCCTTAAAGTGCGTTGGTTGGGATCAGACTTGTGACCTGAACCCAGCAGCCGTAAAGAGGAGGCTCGTAGGTCCCATCACAGCAACAATAATAGTGATAGGCTGAATCGTGGCTCCAAAGATGTGTCCTAATCCCGGGAACCTATGAATGTGTCCTTACGCGGCAAAAGGGATTCTGCAGATATGATCAAGTTAGGGCTCTTGAGATGGGGAGAGTATGCTGGCTCATCCAGGTGAGCCGGTGTTATCACAAGGGTCCTTAGGAGAGGGAAACAAGAGGAGTAAGAGTCGACGGTGATGTGACAGTGGAAACAGAGGGACAGAGAGCGAGAGAGTGGAAGTTTGTATGCTGATGGCTTGGAAGGTAGAAGAAAGAGATGTGACCCAAAGGATGTGGGTACCCCTCAATGCTCGAGAAGGTAAAGAAGCATTCTCCCCTGGAACCTCCAGAAAGATCCAGCCGACCAACCCCTTGCTTCAGCTCGGTGAACTGGCTTTGGACATCTGGCCCCCAGAGCTATAAGAGGACATGGTTAGGTTGTTTAAGGCCCCAGGTCATGGTAATTTGTTACCACAGCCATAGGAAGCTAGCACGATAATGATATCCATAATAGTAAATACATATCTTGTCTCAACTCCGTAATAAGCAGTATTTTTAGGACTTTCTAACCCTACAACCACTGCTGTATGGAAGGCCCAAGGCCAACAGCTTGGAAGTCATGGGACTCAAATTTGGAGCAGGTGTCCTGGGATAGCCCCCACTTTTCTCCATATCGCTCACGACCAGTTTTCTTTGGCTATGAGATAAGCTTGCCGCTGTTCTAAAAACCCAGTGATCAACATTTAAAAATTGAGAGGTTTCACATAAAACTCAGATTTCTATGCTATCTTTGAAAAGTGAAAAGGTCTGACAACACTGACCTCACACCCCCCAGGGCAACAACAATCAGATATGCCCAGTCTTATCTGCCCTCTTTGGGCAGGTTGGGGGGCTTCACGTGCCCACAGTCCCCACCTCCCTCTGTTGTTACTCTCCGCAAGTGGTCCTTCTCTGCGCGTCGGCTACCCATGCTGTGCACAGTCGATGTCTGGCCTGTTCGTTTTCTATTGTTTCATAACAAAGTCCCAGCGACTGTGCACCATAACACAACACACATTTATCATCTCACAGTTGCTGCAGGCTGAGAGGATTGGCTTGGCTTCAGTTCCTCACAAGGCTGAGATGCTTCAGGCACATCTCAAGGTTAGACTGGGGAAGGATCCACTTGTGAGCAAGCTTGGTTATTGGTGGGACTTAGTTGCTTGTAACAAACAGTAGGATTGTGGGCCTCAGTTTGTTGGTGACTGTGGCCTGGAGGCCATCCTTGGCTCCTAGAGGCCACCGTCAGCTCCTTACTGCATGGGCTCCCGCAACACACCACTGACTTCATTAAAGCCAGGGAGAGGGAGAGTCTCCTTGCGCACCGCAAACCACGCAATCCTATGTATCCTAACCACACAAGTGACATCCTGTCACCCTGTCTGCTGGTTGAAAGCGAGTCACAAGACCTTCCCATAGTCAGGGAAGGGGCCCACACAGAGTGTGGACGCCTGGAGGACTAGACCGTGGAGGCCGCCATCTTGGTATCTGTCACCATCCTGCACAAACGTCCGGAATAGTATTTATTTAGTGCTTTGATTTTACCTTTGTAAATATTTCCTACTTGAGGGTGTTCTGCTGATAATACCGTGCATTTACTGGCCATCTGCTGTCTGCCCTTAGTCTTTTCCGTCACAGCCGCCAATACTGTTTACCAAGCCTCCTACACTATGCCAAGCACTTCGCTTGCTTTTTCTGTCATCACTACCTTAACTGGAAGGTAGACTCTCATTCATTCATTCCTATTCATTTGTTCATTCAAGAATGTTCATCGAGGACCTGACATGCTCTGCTCTGTGCCCCAGGATGTAGGGGTGAATAGACAGTAAGTCTCATGCTCTTGTCGGGCTCACAGTTCGAAAGAGTGTTATTCATGACCTTTGACCTGGAAGGAATCACAGTCTCTACCGGAGAGATGAGAAAACTCACTCTCAGAGTGGTTCCATCACCTGCCTGCAGCCACAGAGCTCCTTACTACCAGAGCCAGAAATGCACGATCCTCATGTCTGATTCCTAAACCTCTACCTCTGGCCACAGTGCCTTGCTCCTTTGGAGAGTCTGAAAGCTCTCTTATCCCTCCTCTGTCCTCACTGACAACTGGCTTAGTGTTTGCAAATCACCTTGAATATCAGAGTGCCTTTCAGAAATATCTGTCAACTTAGAGTATGCCTAAGAAGATTACTGTTACAAGAAATCCTGTTTCTTTGGGTAGTTTCGGCACCAAATAGCAATATTATATCTCAAAATCCCTCTCTCACATTCTCCCTTTTTAAAGGCAATGTGTTGTTATTCTGTACTCTCAGAGAGTGCTAGGGGGTTGGCGGCTGGAGTATCGGGAGGGAAGGACAAACTGTTGAATGAGACTGAGCAGCAAGAACTTGTTTGCTCACCAGCTGCCAGCTGGCCTGCTGGAGAAGCCACAGGGACTCTGCCGGGACAGCTCGGGACTCCCCCGAGCAGCTTTTGCTATTTTTGCCACCTTGGAGATCAGTGTCTGTGACAAAGTCTAATTTTGGACCAAGGAGTGGCGGTGTGTGGGATGTTCCTCATTCCACGCCTGGGCCTGTCATTTTTAGAATTTCCTTCAAGGCGAATCGAGTGACAAGGTAGAGGAAGACTAATTGAGCAGGCTCGCTCTGGGGGCTGCAGGTGACACTCCATCCAGAGTGACATCGAGGCCCCAGGTGAGAGTGACAATGAGGCCCCAGGGCAAGACTTCTCCCCTGTGCTCCAGAGCCCTGACTGAACCCAGGTTTGAGAGTTCATCTGAACTCTTCTTTGTCACCTCTTTTTGGGTTTGCCTAATGGATAGGTTTACTTCCAAACTTGGTTTTGCAAATAAAATATAATGAATTTGTAGAATTCAGGTGGCATTCTTCCACAATTCTGGAAACCACAGTAATTCTTGCTCAACCTAATTCAAAAAGCCATTAACTATTCCGTTGTTTTTAATAGAGAATCAAAGAAATCGTAGAATCCATTTCATTACTATTCGGACTCTGAAATAAACTCTTCCCTGATGGGTTTTTTGTTGTTTTTTTTTTTTTTTTAATGTATCTAAACACTCTTCTCCCAGCTCAACCTGCCCCTCTGTTCCCAAACCGCCCCCTCAAAAAAATCAAGCTTTATCTGTTCTCATCTTTGTGGGCTCTGGCTAATTGGATTAACTTATGGATTGATTTATTCATTATTTAATTAATTAGTTTGTTTCTTTGTTTATTGTGTACTGCTTAAGGCAGTTATCAGCTTTTTTCTCCTCCCAAGTAAACCCTTTTTATATCCTGGCATAATAATTAGGATTCAGAAACCTTTTGTTGAACACCTATCTACTGCTTGCAAAGAAAGCATTGTAGTAAAAGTCTTATGGAGAACATAAACATAAAAAGAAAAAACCATTTTTGGATATTTACAGGAGCTTAAAATTTAGATAAGGAGGTATGATTTGTAGCCCTCAATGCATACAATGGTATAATCCTGTTGAGTTCAGTTTCCTACAGTCTCATTGGAGGGCAATTTGTCGGTATTTATCAAAATTAAATTCACTCATCTCCTTATCAGCAATACTACTGCCAGGAATTTACTCTAAAGATAGGACAGGAACAGATGAAATTCAGGTTTCTTTCTTAAATTTGCTGTGACTTTTGTTTTGATATATTAGGGGGGGAATGTCATTTTCGGAGTACATCCTTTCCAGTCTCTTATACTAACCTAATAACTTGCGACGTGCAGTGGTGGATTTTAGTAGTCCTTTTACTTGGTTATTAAGTGCTGCCCTAGCTTATGCAATTCCTCCCCATAGCTAGGCTCCTGTGACCTAGCCATGGTCATTGTCTGCTGGTGGCTGTGTCTCGACAAGGAAAGGAATCAAACTGAATGATGCTAACAGGTTGTAGCTTTGTTTGTAAACTCTGACACTAATACTGATGTTTAAGACGGTGGCTCTGTAAATAGGCAGCCCGTGGAAAGCCTGATGGTGATAAGACAGCAGCAGTTCATGGCAGGAACCAAAGATGTTCATGTAAGAGCACGGGATGCATCTGTTTGACCAGATGGGCAGTGGTGAGTAATACAGTTTTCCAAAATCAGTCATCACAGAGCGGGCAGAGATAGGGTTGGTGCTGGGGATGGAGAGAGGAGTAGGATCATTTCAGTGCCATTTTTAATCAATTTTGAGAGGTTAGGAAATGAGTGACGTATCCATCTCCACCAAGGGTTGGTGACCATTTTCCGTAAAGGGTAAATGCTTTATGTTTTGGGGGCCACATATGGTACTGCTGCTTCCTCCTCCTCCTCCAACCCTTCTTCCTCCTTGACTTCCTCCTCCTCTTCTTTTTCACTTTAGAAATGTAAAAACCGTTCGTGGTTTTGGCCATAAAACACCAGGATTTGGCCTTCGGGCTGTAGCTCACTGATAGCCCCTCTGCATCTTGGCTTTAGGTGTTAGACACAAATGTACTTTTATTATTAATCAGTCCCTCTCTTCTACACCATGTGGATTTGCTTTTTCTCCTAGGAGTTTACTGAAAGCAAAGCGATAATCCCGGATGCCTGTCAGCAAAACCAGAGGCCATTTATGATTTTAACCACAATCAGTCATTTTAAGAAATCATTTAATAGGCATTTCAGCTTTTGGTTGCCGCAGTGGACATGCTCTGCCTTGTATGGAGCTTTTTTTCATGCTCTTAAGGTGTTGGGTATGACCAGAATCTGCCAACCAGAATGTTGCCTAGAGAATGCATTCAGAGGTGGCGCCAGGATGGACTGTGGTCACCTACTATGCAAGTTTCAATATTTTAGGGAGATCCAGTCAATTATTTTTGCGAATTGGAAATCGATTACATACTAGGTTCGTACCCAAATATTTATCAACCCATCCAAGCATGAAATACAGTTCCTCCTCCACTTTGTGACTAGCCAGGGGGGAGGGGTAAAATTATCTATTGATTCAGCTTCAGGCAGTAAGGAACCTTTGGTGGAGTCCCCAAATGACCAGAGCAGGGAAAAGGAGTTAAGATGGCCGAAGACGATAGCACAGGTGTTGGGAGCTAACGTAGGCAGACCACTTTTTGTTTGGCCTACAAGCTGTTGGCACAGACGATATTTTTAAAATTAAATGAATTCCCAGTGTTGACAGTGGGAGGTTTCACATAAAATACATAGTTGTATCTTTTGGAAAAATGAGATTATCTAGTAACACTGTGTCCGCCTGAGTTAAAATTGAGTAGCAACTACCATTTCGAGATGATAAATGCCCTTCAGGGCTGCCTAGTTCTTATCGTTTCTTGTCTCAATAACCAGAAGACTTTATTGATTTCTGTTACCTGCATGACCCACATAGGCATTCAAGTTTGCAACCCCTGCTTTAGGGGAACAACACATACCTCTTGCCCTTTATATTTTTGCCAAGACATCTATGTCCTTGAGACCTCTTTTTATGGAGGATTATGGCCATTTGCCTGGTAGCAAAGACTGGCTCTTACTGGGGAGAATGTCAGGGTGGATATGCATCAGGGAATCTGTGATGGAAAATGCAAAAAGCGTAACTGTGAATGTGCTGCGTGGTGACTAAAACCAGCTGTGCAGCCTCTCCCAGAAGAGCAAACCAGACTTTTGTATTTTTCACACAATAAGGCAAAAAAAAAAAAAAAAAATCACATGGTGAGCTTCTAAAGGCTCTATTACATATAATCAGTAGGGTTACCCTAGGAGTTTCTTCCCAGCCGGGACACTTTTGAGAGTCAGGGTCAACCTTCTTAAGAGCAGGGTTGGTCATGTAATTTGTAGACCTGATTCCTAATGAATACGTAAGGTCCCTTGCTCAAAAGTTAAGATTTTTCAAGATGGTGATGGCAGAACGTCAAATCAAGCATGGGGCTTGGTGTGATTACATGGGTCATCTACCCTTGACGTTGGCGCCCCGACGAAGAGTAATGCCTGCATAACAGATGTAAACAGGATGCAGCCAGGAAAGCTGAAATGTATAGTTACCCTAAGCCAGTGATTCTTGATGGCTAGCAATTTTGCCTCCCAGGAGATATGTGGCAGTCTCCGGAATCATTTTGGTTGTTAACACAGGGTCCGGAGTCAGAGGCCAGGGATTCTCTGAACATCCTGTAATACGCAGAACAGTCCCCCACAACAAAGAGTAACCTGATCCCAGATGTCAACCATGGGAGATTGAGAACGCTGTTCTAAAGATAGGCAGGTTCTGTGTGAAAGCTGGGCCGGAAATTGATGGGTCAGCGTGTCTGGGATTGAATGTCACTTCCGCCCTATGCAGCTTGGCCTCCTTTTGCCTCGTTTACTTTATATGTCATCTGGGGGTGATAATAATAGTGTTTATGCCTCACAATGTGGTGTGATTCACACGGTTTAGTACATGTAAGGAACTTAGGAGGAACATAGGAAGAGTCAACAAATGTGAGCTACCATAATGATTCCCTTTTTACTCACACAAATTGGCATGGGATGAGCCAGGAGAAGGAGACTCCCATTGTAGCAATAGGGACGTCAACGGACAACTCCAGGAATTTGGGTGATGGGACTGAGTGCTGTTGTTTGTTGTTTCCTTAAGATACTCAATGGTGTTTGTGCAAGCATGGCAGCATTAGATTGTGAGGTCAAGCCCCTGCCTTAGGTGTGGGGCTCCAGCAGGGGCTGGCACTCAGCAGGACCCCATAAATATGCCCAGAGCGGTGATACCCACTCTGGAGTACAACCGAACAAAGCGTACCATATCTACATGGCCCACCTGGGCCACCAGGCCACCTCTCCTCCGCTCAGTAGACTTGTGACCAGAGTAAGCATAAGACAGAAAACACCAACCACCCCTTTGCTCCCTGGTCTCAGTTCCAGCGTGTACATTGCATCTTGTCACAATAGCATCTGCTTCTGTTGACGTGAGCCGCTGAGTTCAGTCTGACCCTATGGGATTTTCGCCTCGTGCATTAGCTTCAAAATCTAACCGAGTAACTGGCCAATCTGCTAGAAGCTGGAGGCCTCCGGAGGGTAGAGGCTGGACTCCACGTGTCTGCAGTACGCTCAGGGCCTGGCACAGGACTTACTACATGTTTGTTGAATGAACAGAATGGGGGCCAAATAGGTCATTTAATGAGCGTAGAGAAAAAGAAAAATGAAGCCCAAATACCAAATCCAGTTCCCTCTTCGTGCCATGCCAAGGCCCAGGTTTCAAGCACGTCTGCTTTAAGAGGTTGTGGAAAATAGTCCCCGAGGAGATCAATTTCGATGTACGGGTGGGGAAAGGATTTCCTTAGTAAAGAGGCATAAAAAGTTCCCAGAAGCAAAGGGAGCAGCGATTTTGTTTTATGCATGTGGCTGAGAATTCAGATGGCTCTGAATAAATTGATGCAAATCACTTTCATTCCCCATGAAAATAACCATTTGAGTGCATCTGGTGTTCAGCAAAATGCTTCACTTGGAAATTTGGCCCCGAATGGTTGATTTCACTAACAGTCTGCTTTCTCAAAGCTGTGGGTGACAATGGAAGCATTGTTTTAGCAAATTCTGTTCACCCAGTCGTGTCTCTGCTGCACTTTTCCTTAAGAGGAAAGCGGTCTTGCTCTCCTACTCACTTCTTGTCTCCGTCTCTCCTTCTCTTTGTAACATTCAATAAGGAAGCCTCTGCGTGCTCTCTTTCCTTGACACTTCAGTAATACTCTGTGATACCTCAGTAACATTTTGGTGATGGGAATTCCCATCACTTTTCCCGCAAATGTCAGAACAAGGGAGAGGGGTTAGAGGAAGTAAAGACAGCTCTTTGGGTGGTTTATGCCAAACATCTGTCAGAGCCGGAATCGGGATCAGACTGCCATGAGAATGGGTTTCCTTAGGAAGCCAAGGAAGACCACATGTTTGGCAGATTGCTAATTTCCACTTGAGGGAAGGCCCCTGGGACAGTGGGGGTCTGAGGGCCTGGTAGAATTACTGATAGCTTCTGTTGCTCAAGATGGCAGGGGCATAACCCTCTCCCAGCAGCCTAGACTTTGGCCAGTTGCCATTTCTCTGAGCTTTGAAAATAAAATTCAGGTGCCTTTTGTCATTCAGAACAGGATTTGAGCCCATCCTTTAGGCCTTTATAACATCCTCAGTGCTTTCTAGAACACACTGATTGTGATATGAACTTTATCTCTGGAGTAATAAAGAGGCCAGGTCGTAAATGCTGGCCCAGTGTCTTTGGCAAGTGACTTCGCCACCCTTAGTTTTTGCCCCTTGCTCTATAAAGGGGTTTTTTATTAATACCTACCTGGCCAGGTGGGATAAGACAAGTGATTTCTTGACATAGTCTCTGGAAACTACTCACTACAAATCAACCTGAACTGTTATTAGCATTGACTTATAGTAAGAAAGGATAAAATGGCAAAGGGGGTGGGGCATTGTAGAGGTTTCTCATTCACTTAGTGATTCAGTCATTGATCTTACTGCACGCCTCCCGTGTGCCAGAAATCATGCCAGGCACCAGGCGTGTGACACATGCACATACAAGGAATCTTCTCCCCTCCTCCTACCTGCGTGAAGGAGAGCTCTACTTACATGAGAGTCTGTTCGCTTTTTGTAGAGGACGGAGGGCCATTGTGGAGGCAGATGGCAGGCCACTTGACCGAAGCTGGCCTTTAGCTTTCCGGCCATTTACTATAAAATCCTGGGGAGCAGAGGAATTGTGTTGCATTCATTTTTAAGTTTCCGGCCCCTGGCATTAGTGCATGACTTAAAAGTGATGCCCAGAGCATATAAATGGATGCAATAAGTAAAAGTACTGAAGAACATTCAGTACAGAATTCACTGAAAGGGGTAAGGGGAGAGGAAGGACTGTCAGGGAGTGTGTAAGCAGCAAACCAAGTTAAGGGGCTTAGTCTAATAGAGAGATAATTAAAGTTGGAATGAGTAGCTCCATCTGGCTCTGTACTGAGGGTCTGAATGCTGTATTTCATTTAATTTTCACAGCTCTCTTAAGAGATAGGGATTGGTTTTTGAATCCTATTTATTTTTACAGAAACATATGTATGTGAAATTTAACTGCAGAGATATGATCATAGAGATGATGATTAGTACTACAATATTTTCTCTCTTCATAATTTATTTGTATGCATACTATTCCCTCCTTTCCCCTCCTTAGTAACTCCTAAATCTTGTTCAGAAGTTTGTATTCTTCTTTCCGTGTTTTTCTCTGTACCTATATAATCCCATACAAAAATCCATATCTACAGACACACATAGATAGACACATATGTAGATACATACGTAAGATGGGTGTTTGGAAGTCATTGTTTGTATTATAAAATTGTGATCCTATTGCACATTTTTATTTATTTATTTTTTAAGATTTTATCTATTTATTTGACAGAGAGAGATCACAAGTAAGCAGAGAGAGAGAGGGGTAAGCAGGCTCCCCGCCGAGCAGAGAGCCCCATGAGGGGCTTGATCCCAGGACCCTGAGACCATGACCTGAGCCGAAGGCAGAGGCTTTAACCCACTGAGCCACCCAGGTGCCCCCTATTGCACATTTTTAAAGCTACCCCCTTGGCTCTCTCATTTAATAGTACATACCTAATGGAAATACAGTACTTAAAAGACATTTAGCATAGGTCTGACTCAAGGGTTAGCCAACTGTGACCCATGAGCAAAATCTGGCTTATGCCTGTTTTTATAAATAAAGTTTTATTGGAACACAGCTGTGCCCATTCATTGATATGTTGTTATGTCCGCTTTCATACTGAAACAAAAGAGTTGATTCATTGGCTTGATGCAGACCGTACAGCCTGCAAAGCTGCTTGCTCTCTGGCCCTTGACAGAAAAGGTGGCCAACGTTGCTCTTATTCATTCTTTTTAATGGAATCCTTGATATTTCAGAGTCTCGATGTGACACTAACTTATTAAGCCTATCTGTGGGAATAGCAGATTTTGGGGGGCCACTAATAAACAATTCTACATCATACATCTTCGTATATGTGCTCTTATTTATGTATGCTAACTTTAACTGAGTTTCTGAATGTTACTTTATTTAACTGAATGTTGTAAACCCAGGAACAGGATTGCTGAATTAAAGGTTGTAAGTATTTTTAAATTTAAATAGGTGTTGCTATATTGCCTTCTAAATTACTGGAGTACTTTGCATTTCATTGGGAACACTGTTAGGTCTGTTTCATAGAGGGAGAAACTGAGGCTCAGTAGCTCATAATTAGTAAGTGAAGAGTCAGGAGAGGAATGTAAAGCCCAGGACATGGATTTGATGGGAACCGACAGGGAGGATCAAATCTGGGGACTTTGTGTAGGTGGAAAACAGAGGACTTCTAGGGCACCAGTGTGTGTGTGTGGGCTGGGCACGGGGGGAAAGGGTGAGAGAGTGGGGAAGTGAGACTTGGGATAGCACTTCTCCACCTTCGGAGTGCATCAGAGTCACCTGGAAGGCTTACTGAGCCCCAGGTCACTGGGCTCTACCACCAGGTGTTTCACAGATCTGTGGTGGAGCATTGGGATTTGAATGTCTAGTAAGTTCTCAAGTGATGCTGATGTTGCTGGTCCAGGCACCACACTTTGAGAACCACTGCTCTAAACTGACTCTGAGGATCTGGCTCCTTGGTCCCTGGAAGAAATGGAACAAGTGCTAAAGACAGTGCAACAGGGGACCGCGTGCTTTGATGTCCTGTATACCTATAAAGATTCACGGAAAGATATATGCCAATCAGTGAGCATACTCCTCTGCTGGGAACAGAGTGTCAATGCGCTCAGAGTTCCCACATTGTCTAATTATTGGACACTAACCACTCTTTACATGTGTATCAGTGGTCTGTGTTTACAGGGTTTGAGAAAGCAAGAAGATGTGATGCTCTCTCACTGAAGAACACTAGACCCTTTTAAGAAATCATTCCTCCTCCCACACAAAGGGGAGGGTACTTGTCCAGCAGGTGGAGGAAAGGCAGGCACGAGAGCCTCTCTGCATACCTCTGTACACTGCCATGAGAATGAATTACATCTTCTTAGGCACCACGTGGTTGCCCCCAATGATTACAGAACTTTTTCAACAACATTTGCATCTCTGTTCAGGAGGGATTGGTTACCGCCACTTAGCATAGCAATTAGCATTTTAAGCAGTTCATATTGATTAAATGAATCTGCTTCATCAAGCGGAAAGAACCCCACAGAATGCAGCAAATGTAGTTATCTCCATAAGTGACTCCTAGCACCAAACCATACAAGATATATCTGCTAGAACTTTACAGTGTGTTTGATAAACTTCAGAAATAGAGATTTGTCAGACTTGGTAAATAGATTGCATGCTCCACAAACACATGCTTGATCTTTATGTCTTTTTTCTTTTTTTAAGTATTGTCTAAAGCCACTGTTCTCTTTTAAGGGAGACATTTGGTCTGGATTTTGTAAGAATAAGCCTAACTTTTTAAATTTCAGTTCAAAACATATTTACTATTCATGAGATATTTGAAGTACTTCTCTCTGGCTAGAGATCTGTACTTATGTTTTAGGTTCTTCGAGAACTCTTTTCTCATCTCCTTTAACTTCTCCTGGATTTCATTTTCCCATAAGTCTCATTTGAGAAGACCCAAAGGGGTAGGGACTTGGGGAGTGGGAGGACCTGTAAAGCTTCAGTGTCAGAAGAAGAGAGATGTTTGCTCTGTGCAAGCCTGGTCTTGGAGGAGTGCTGTTCTTACACATAATCCTCAATGCCCTATTCAGAGCTACCAAGTTCTTTAAACTAGTGAATGGACATGGTGCAGTCAAGGGAGGAAGCTGTGATTTATTTTGAAGAGGATTTAGTATCAAAAGGAGACTTTGGGATTAAGAATTGGATTTGTGCATGATGTAAAATGCAAATCCTGCATGAGGACCTGCGGTGTAATGTAAGTCTCTCTCCCAGGCTTTATCACCCCAGACCCCCAGTTTACTTTCTCAGGAGCAAACACTTTGCCAGATTCTTTTGTAATCCTTCCAGAATATGTTATCATTTATTAGATAGAAAACATATCTGCTTATTAATACATTCATTCATTTTACAAATAAGAGTATCTACCTTGTGGCAGGCCCTGTGCTAGGAAGCAGGAGTATAACAGAGAACAAGAAACACTCCTTGTCTTCAAAGAATTGGCTGCATTGTTGTGGGGGATGAGACAATCAACAGTAGACATACAAATGTGTATATCAAGAGTTGGTGAGTGCTCTGAAGAACATTACAGTGTAAAGCAGGAGAGTACGGTGGAGGTTTATTGCTCTGATGGGGCGATACTCTGGCAGAGGGCTGAGGGAAGTGAAGAGTGAGCCTTGAAAATTTCTGAGGGCCAATTGTTCCAGCCAGAGGGTACCTTAAGTGCAAAGGTTAAGAACTTGTCACGGCTCACTCTTTACTTCCCTCAACTCTCTGCCAGAGTATTGAGGTCATTTTATGCTTTGCATGTTCAAAGTCAAGAAGGCTATGATTTTGAAGCAGATAAAGTGGGGAGAGGGAGAATAGAGGGTGTGGCCTAGAAGTAACTAGAAGCCAGGCACTATATGACCTTGTAGCTGTGATAAAGACTGGATTTTTCTTGGGGTGGGTTGGAAAGTCATTGGAGAGTTTTGAGGAAGGTGAGATATGCTGACTTCACTTTTAAAAGGATATCCCTGGCAGCTATTTGGAAAAGACTTCAGGTAGGTGGGATAAGAGTATCGACAGGAAAACACATTAGGGAGCTATTTTAGCCATCTTGGGATCTAGGGGAGTACCACGACATGGACCAAGATGGCGGGCTGGATATGGTGAAAAGTGGGGGGTTCTCAACACGTTTCGAAGATTGGAAAAACCAGATTTGCTGGTGGGTAAGCAATCCTGTAGGATAGAGAGTAAACAAGGTAGCCTCACAGGGCTTTTTCTGCTTTAAGCAGAGCAACAGGTACAGTGGAAGAACCATTTATCTAGAAGGGGAAGAGATTGGAGGAAATAGACAGTGAGAAATGGTAGTTCAGGAATGGACGTGTTAAATATTTGAGAGATGCCTACTAAGCACGTAGGTGGACATGGGATGTTGAACACACAAGTCCGAGGTTTAGGGGACAGTTTGGAGTCCAGATGTGCACTTGAGAATCATCATAGTATTGGTAGTTGATACTCAAACCCACCCCAGTGAGGAGCTCTCTCCCTGCGAGCATGTGTAGATAAGTAATTGTGGCTCCTTATTTTTAGGATTGTTTCAACATCACTTCACAGCGATATACCTTTTTCTTTTTAATGGCTACAGATTAGTCTGTTGTATAGATGCCACAGTAATGTGAAGGCAAGACAGCTTTGTTTAAGAATAAAAACAAAATTATCAAGTCATCTACTTTTCTGATGTTGTAGCATTTAAAAGTAATTTTTGAGCCACTCCAAAATCCAATTTGACATGTAAATTAAAATTAAATTTCAAAATTCATTTTAAAACTGGTTATTGGAATAGTTGTTGATAGAGTGGGTCACAGAATAAAAATTATGGTTAGCAGAAAAAAAAATGTTAGGAAGGAGATTGGGTCAGAATTTAATTCCACGATCACATCTGCTAAATTAGAAATGATTAAGGAAATGAGCAAACAGAGTAAGGCACAGGCAAAGGATGGGCTATGACGCAGACATTAACATGGTCATACAGAAGATAGTAGTGTTTAGGAATGTTAACGTCTGTTCATAATATATTAAATGTAAAAAAGAGGATGGCATAACAGCATACCCACAGTCATGCAATTCCTGTTAAATACACATTATGCATGCACATTTAAAAAAAAAAGACTGGAAGGTAATATTAACATGTTAAAAGTTCTCTTTTACTTCTTTGCTTTTGTTTTCCCTAGGTGATGTGTACAGGGCTTATTTCAAATCTTCCTTATATTCTTTTGTGTATTCCCTGAACGTAATAGAAATATATGAGTACTAGGGAAGAAAGAATACAATTTATTACAACTTTTAAAGAAATGGATCATAAACAAAATGTGGATCTCCCTCCCACCCCCTTTTAGGTGCTGACCAAAATGCTACCAGATGTATAGGTAGAGATGTCTTGGAGGTTGTAAGCTCCCCAAGGTGGGGGAGAGGGAGACTTTGGTTTTCGGGGACTTTTGGATTTCTCCTTTTCCTACAGTTATTCCATGTGCCCATATTAAGAGCTTTGTTCATACTTATTCATTGAACGCACTGTGTACTCTAACTGGGACGGGCGATTAAATATATTCTTAAATCAATCAATCAATCAATCAATCTCTAAACATATTTGTGTTTTCGATTTAATTGGGTGGCTTTTTTTGTTGTTGTTGCCTGAATACTTTTTAAAGCTTCTGTCGTGAAGCAGGAAGAGTCCAGGATCAAGTATTTAGGTTTAAAAAGATGTGAATGCTCCTAATAAGACCGTTTTCAGAAACTCTTGCTAAAGACAGTATTCTGATTGATACGGGCTTCATTACAATATTGCTAAATTGATGGAACCCCACAATAAGTCATGGATATTCTTAAAATTAACTGCGAGGTAGAAACTATTTTTTTCTCTCTTTTTTACTGATGAGATAGTATAAGGAGTAGAGGAGGTTAAATAGCCCGCCTAGGGTCCTGCAATTATTAGTGGCAGCTTCCAGACTTTATCCCGATTTTTGGCCAAGTTTGGGCTCTTACTACAGTGGAAAACATTTTTTGCCTCCATCATGATTGGTCCAAAGGACACAGGACCGTGGTTCTCAAAGTGTGGTCCCTGGACCAGTAAGATCAGAACCATCTGGAGACTTGGTAGAAATGCAAATTCCTGGTGGGTGGGACCGAGGAACGTGCATTTGAATGAACCCTCCAGGTGATTCTTTTGCTTGCTAAAGTTGGAGAACAGTTGACCCAGGGTCTGGAAAGCATAGATAGGGAAGGCGTATTTTCAAAAGCTCTTTTCATTGGAGAATAAATAGGCAGAAAACGAAGGCACAGTTCAGGAAGCCCAATGGAGAGCGTCAGTGAACAGGGAGGGTGGTGGTAACAAAGCTGAATGGTGAGTGGAATAAAGGAGACATTGAGACGCGGACTTTTTTTGGAACAGTTTTACTATTTCTCTCTCGAATTGTCCCTCTGACTCAACCTTGCCCACATTTCGTGCTTAAAATATCCGTAGAAAATAAGTTGGTTTACATATACTTAAACTGAGGATACTCTCAGAACGGCATGAGCTCTGGAAGTCTGTCAGGTTGAGCAGACAGCCTGGCTGAGAGGCGGCTCTGACTCACAGCCGAATCTCATTGTCAAAGCTGGGTCCTGGTTCCGTCACTTCAGGTGGAGTAGATGGAAAATTACAATCTGATTTGCATATGCAAAGTTGCTCTTGGTAAAACCCCACCAGCCCCCCGCTCTACTTACTTTAAGGAGCAACCTGGTGCAAGTTTAAGAGCCTGAGGAGGATGGAGTGAGTTCTCGAAATACTAAGCTGCCATTGTGCTGGTGCGTGCCTGTTTCCGAATGGGTCCAGACTGATGTCACAGACACAGCCTATGGTCCTCATGGGCCACCGCGGCAGCATTAAGCTACATCCTGTCATGCTGTTCAATCTCAACGAACACAAGGCTCTGCTGTAAAACAGCTGGAATCTGGAGAAGGACAATATGGTGGCGTGTTTCGGCAAAGACTCACCACTGCTCTGTACGCCGGGTCTCCCTCTCATGAAAGACGTGTCTAAGCAACAAGTGTCAGCAAGACCAAATGAGGAATACAGAAACCAAGAATGTGGTTGGTGGCGTGGAGGGCAGTTTTTTGTTTGTTTATTTTACTCACTGAGAAGCTATAAATAGCGGTCATTAGAACTTTTTCTCTCCCAAGAGGCTTGATATGTTTTGCCCATCATGAGGAGAGAAGGGCCTGGGCAAGCAGCATTTCCCTCACTATGAGCCTAGGGAGGTCTTTAAAAGGATCTGTCTGTGTTGTTGATGATGATGGTGATGGGCCACCATGCTTGGGCCAGCTGTCACTCAGGTTTAAATGTCTTCCCCTGGGACTGATTGACCGGAAGTCACTACCATTTGTTTATTATGAATTTTTTAATAGTCTGTACAGCACACACTATTATCTGATTTTATTTTTCTGAGGATAGCTTACTGAGATATAATTCACATTCCGCGCCAGACACCCTTTAAACTGTACAGTTGCATGGTTTCAGTATATTCACAGAGCTGTCTCCGGCACCACCACCAAGTCCAGAATATTTTCATCACCCCCAAAAGAAACCTGTCTCCTGTAGCCGTCACCTGCCCAGCCATCGGCAATCACTCATTTACCTTCCCTTTCTCTCTGGATTTGCCGGTTCTGGACATTTCCTACAAGTGGACTCAGACAACGGTCTTTTGCAAATGGCTTCGTTCACGTTTTCATGTTCATCCGTGTGGTAGCAGGACCTCGTTCTTTTGTACCGCAGTCTGATGACTTTTTATGTATTTCGTTTCTTTGTCTCGTGAAAAGAGAAGTTCTGTGAGAAAGGGCGCTTTGAGGCTCGGACAAGGCAGGGATGTGTCCCATATCCCACGGTTCTTGTGGAGCACAGCCTAAACTGGAACACGGTCTCTGACTCCATGGTCAGTCTCTCTTCCCAGCAACATCATGTTTTTGTGCCTTTGAAACCCTATCAGTTACAACCATTGATGCGTTGAGTATTTCCGGCCACTGGGCAACATCAGAACTCACTTAGCCTGGGTTAGGAAGAGACCTGTGTGCATCCCTGCTGTTTCGGGAGAAGGTTCGAGCGTTCAAGCACAAGAAGGTGTTTGTTTGACTTTCACCAAGCCTGTCTTTCTTCCCTGGTGGGATCTTGCGCTAACACTGCTAATAGAATGAATAAATGCGTAGAGTTGAGCTCCCCTGCTGCTAGACTGTCCTGGCCAATTGTGCGTCTGCACGTAGGCAGATCTTTCCCTGAGGCCTTGCTGCTGCTCCTCACTTGAATAGCAAAGTAGGAGGAAGCAGAGTCTTATTACCACGTCCTCCGCAGCCGGGGAAAGCCACATTAATTTAACCTGGACCTAGAGCTTCTGCAGGAATTCAGCCTTGGGCTAATGGCGCTTCTCATTTGCCGAGCTGATTAGGATTGATTTCTAAAACTATTCCCTGCTGCCTGGGCGAAAGTGGGGTTCATTCATTCATTCATTCATTCATCCATCCATTCTATATTTGTGAAGCTATTGGAGGCCCTAGCGAGGTGCTGGGGATATGGAGATAAAATATATATTCACCGTTTTCCAGGAATTTATGGTCTGCAGTAGAGACGGGGTAGTCTAGCAGCTATCAACAAAACAGTGAAATGCTGGGAGTAAGAATGGAACATGAGGGGTGCCTGGGCGGCTCAGTCGGTTAAGGGCAGGTCATGATCTCAGGCTCGTGGGATAGAGCCCTGCTCAATGGGGAGTCTGCTTGTTCCTCTGTACCTTTCCTCCCTCCACTCATGCTTCTGTGCTCTCTCCTCTCTCAAATAAATAAAATCTTTTAAAAAATATTAAAAAAAAAAAAAGAACGGAGCTAGAGATACCTGGTGGGAGCACTAGGTGTCGTGAAGGGAGAAGAGATGTCAGGAAACTGTTGAGGGGTTCCTGAGCTGACTCCTGAAGGGAAGGGAGGCATCCACCAGGTGAGAAGTGGGGCAATGGGGTGCACCCAGGCCACATACAGCCTCTCTGGTGCTCTGCGTTTGCCTGGCAGGCCCCCCGTTTACACTCTGGGTTGGATTCACTCGTGTGCTCGCAAACGTTTAAGAAATGACTCTCTAAAAAAAGAGCATGCGTGCAAACACAGAGTTGGGAAGTGATATAGAGAAGCACACTCTGTTACATTGCTTTCTGCCAAGTAGATGTGACAGACCCAAATAATCTCACAGCATAGAGGATAGTAAAATAACCGGAAGCGATGAGTTTTGAGTAATACATCTGTCGTGACTTGAGTATCATACATACAATTGTGTGTATGTTCTATATATAATTTATTTAACCGTAAGTTTGTATGATTTAATTTTTATCGATGGCTGCATTTAACAACCAGCTCACAAAATGTCTGAAGATGTAATACTTGGCTTTCGCGAGCTGGTTCGAGCCAGCTGTCCTGCACCATTGATTAGATTCAGTCTTTCACTCGGCAAGAGTGAGCCGAGCAGCCACTGTTCTGAGCGCTGAGAACGCATCAGTGAACACAACAAATAACAAAATTCCCTTCTGGTTCTAAAATTCCGGTTTTCTGTCACTGAGCTTTCCAGCCAGTCCTGGGCCCCCGTGTTGCCTTGCCACCCCCAGGCCTTGACTTGCGCTGACCACAGTCACGGCTCCCTGGGCGTATCATCCCCAGAGCTGCAAGTTCACACGCGTGCAGGCATCTCGAGAGTCTAACACGTAGAAGCAGCAACTAAGGATGCTTCATCTGACCTCAGACATCCTGCAGCCCTCCTGTGGGCTGGAGGCGGTCTGGGAGATGAGCTAAGATGCAAAGTTCCCAGAACCTCTGTGACCCGGGGGAGGCGACTGGGGGTTCGACTGTGTGTGGTAGCTCCTCCAGCGATTCCTCTGTGATTGCTATGCCCCTTGTCACTCCTGCTGCTCGGATTTTGATGCCCTTTTCCTGTCGTCCCAGGGCACCCAGGTATCCTCTGCTTCGCCCTTCTTGTATTGTCTTAGACGAAAGCTCTTAGAGGTTAGAGACTATGCCTCAAAATCAACAAGTATTTGATGACAAGCTGAATACATGTACTTTCCATTTACTTGCTCAGGTGGCCAATCTCTGGAAAAATCCAACTTAGAATGTTTATGAGCACCCATGAAGACTGCTCCCCACTTGGCAGCCATGGTTTTAGGAGGTGATTGGAATTTACCCTTGAACTTGAATAAAGGTGGAGAGCAAGTAGGTGCCGGTCAGTAGGTTCTGAGAAATGGAGTTCAGGTCCTGGGAACCAGGGGCCAGCTGCCACCTTGCTGTGTGAACTCGGGTACTAATTTTTTGGCTTGTTAACACAGGAGACTGGGCTGGATATTCCCGTCGTTTGGTGTTCTGTGATTGTATTAAACTTTCCTAATAGTCGCGGGATGCAAAACGGATGATTTGGATAATTTTTTTTTTAATATATCTACAGTTCAGGGATACCTGTTTAATGGAAAGGTGGGAACAAGCCTGTCAGATATGGTAGACAGTTCTACTTAAAACGCCCTTTCTGTATTCCCTTGAGTTCAGATGCATTGGATAAATTGGAGAATGATTCATTCTAATATCAAAGTGTGTTGGTGCCCAAAAAAACCCCAAAAAACAACCACACTTTTTCCCCCCTAAGCAAGGGAAGCCCAGAATAGCAAGAGTAGAATTACAACCTTTAGCAAGAAAGGGAAAAGCCCTCAATAAACTACTGCACAGACAGAGCCTCTTCACGCTGCAGTTTAAGGAGATAAGAAAGAAGCAGAGGCACCGAAGGCTCTATCCAGAGAGGTACGTGCCCACCTTGTAGAGCTCTGCACCAGCTTTCGTTCACGTGGCTACGCCGTCAGCGGTGCACACCCTCTGGGAAGATCCTGCGTAGTATGGACTTCGGAAGACAGCATTTCTAACCAAACATGTTTCCGTGTGTGTGTGTGTGTGTTTAAATAACCCTTGCAAACCCTCCAGCCTCCGAGCCTCCAAGCTGTCTCGCAGAGGAGAAACGCCTTTGGTTAGAAAGCAGCATACGTCTTGAGGGGTCGTCCCATAAACTGATTTTCCCAAAAGAATTGCAGAGGGGGAGGTTTTTCAGAAATGTCCATGTCCCGTTACAGCAGAAATAGCTGTACTTCAAATTTTTATGGTTTGGGGTCATCTTTATTTTTTACTTCTTCAGGGAAATTACTATGATTTTTATGAACAAACAAAAAAAACTACGTAAAAGTGTGTAAGGATAAAAAAGAAAAAGGAGGAAGAATGCAACCTTTCTTTGTATGTACTTGAGATGACCTAATTTTAAATCCTCCAAACATGTCGTGTTACTTTCTGTTTCCACCTGCAGTATAGACGAGCATCCATTCATGTCCCCTGCCCTGGGTGTTGAGACTAAGACTCGGAGTGCTTTGTGGCAATAAAGAATGATGGTGGAAAATTCTCTGATAGATATCTCACCAAATGACTTCTCACCCTTGAAGAACTGCGTTGTTAAATAAGATTTTGTTTCATTATTTTTCTCTGGAGACAATTAAAATGCCCCTTTTTTTCCATAAACTATGGTAATCTTCCAAAGGGTTGAGGAAGAAATAGAGAGCCAGGCTGTGTAATGTTCTCCATGAAACATGATATTGGTGTCATTGCATTCTTGTTCCTAAATAAGCTTTCTAAAAATACAGCCAAATCATGCTGGCCTGCAGAAATATATTCACGGTACTGTAGTGAGTAACTTGAAGTGATGGCTATTTTCCGAATGTTTTCTTTTTTTTTTTTTTTTTTTTTAGAATCTCTTTTTATTAGGAAAATCCAATAATCAGTACCTTGGAAATCCGGTTCTATCTATCTATCTATCTATCTATCTATCTATCTATCTATCTATCTGTTTATTTATTTTTAGATTCCGTGTAAATGAGGTTGAATGTCACTAGAAGTCGTTGGTAGATAGATTTCTGCTTCTTTGTTTTCATTTTTTGCTCTTAAGCTTTGAGACTTTCATGTGCACAGAAATAGAGAAACAGCCACAGAACTTTTCTAGTGGCTTTGTTCTCGGCTCTTTGCCCTTTTGATCTGACAGGACATGTTTAGGGAAAAAAATGTCCCCATGAAACCTAGTGCTATCTGATTCTACCTGGGGACACATTTTGATAATTGTCGTTTTGTGATGGGACCGAGAATTCAATCCATTGTATGTAAATGCAACACATGTAAATTAAATTATCTCTTTGGAGTAAATGGTTCTAATCTTTTTTTCAAGTTCAATCTCATCAACTAGAATGAGTTTTGGTCACTGGGGTATGAAGCCTCCTATTATTTTGGCTTCATTGAATGAATGGACGGATATTAGGCATGGATCTACTATATGGATGAGGTGTGGAGAATAGAGTTTTCTTTTTAAAAATATTTAAATGGGCCTTGCAATTCATAATAATAATAATTATATCCTTCATTTTTTCCTGTACCTAGTTTGTGCTAGGCAGGTGCTAAGCAGGTACTGAGCTCTAATACAGCCCAAGTGGGCAGGCATTTAATGTCACTGCTTCTTATATGAGCAATTAAAATGGCATTCCACTAGATACAATGGTTTGCAACTCACTGTTTCCCTAATAAAACAATATATAAATGTTTCATTTTTCATTGATGTGAATCTACCTTCCTCTGGTTTGCTATTGCCAAGTATGTCCTAGGGTCTCAGTGCAATTAACCAGGTCCTCAAAGGTAGAGACCCAAGGTGCTTCGGGTTCTAGAGGCTTGCAAACTATGTCCCACTGCATAAGCTTGTGCCGATCTGTGTAATTCTGGGCACATTTGTAAGACTGAGGTGGGTTATTTGATATTCAGACAACTCCGGGAAATCAAACATTGTGAATAGTCACTTCTCCTATTAATGCATAATAAAGCTAAACCATGATGGCATTTAGACCGGGCTGAGATGAGACACTCACGCTCTTGCAGCTGTGTTGTCCCCATGTGCCTGTCCTTACTGCTCAACTGCTACCCATCCCACAAGGCCACCTTCTCTCCGAAACTTCCCTTGTAAGGTCACTTCTGCCAACGTGTCAGGCCACTGACAACTCCCCAGGACCCGAGGCCAACAGCCCCAGCTTTCCCTTTCCTCCCTCAGTATCTGGACCCAGGATCGGGCACTTGGAAGAGCAGACAGTGTTTTGTTCTGACGCTAGTGACAGAATGCCCAATTCAAATCAGCTTGAACCAAAAAGAGATAATTGGCTCATATAATTGAGAAGTCCAGGGCTAGTTTCCAGGTTTAGGTGGGATCCAAGGTCACCCCCTTTTCTTGGCTGTCTTCCTCTGAATCAGTTCATTGACTGGCATGCTCTCCCTTCGTTGTTCCAAGGCAGACTCCCGCCCATCTCCCGTCCCCAGCAACCCCACAAGGAAGCCCATTCATTCAACGCAGTGCTTATTTATTGTGCACCTGCCACGTGCCAGGAAATATTCTCGACCCGGGGGAGAGAGAGCAATGGACCAAACAGGCAAAAACCCTCAGCTTACCTCTGTGGGTTCTCTCTTCCGCAAAAGTTCTGATAAATGTTCCCAGGGATTGTGTCTTCCTGGCCTGACTTGGGTCACCAAATGACGCCTAGAATCAAGGTCAGCCCCCCATCACTAGATGGATGGAGCTGAACCGGCTGGAGGGAGGGTCTCCGGAGGAAAGTGGACAAGCCGTTGCCGGCAGGGAAAGAATGGATGCTGCTAAGCGAGCAAAAGCAAGTAGCTGATCCCCTCCACCCCCCGCCACAGGGAGATGCCCGCTGATTGGCCCCCCAGTTGCTCGAGGTTCTGACTCCCAGCGCTCCGGTTCTGTGCCAAGCCTTTTCCAGCCCCAGGGTCGCTGACATGCTCCTTTCTCCCCTTTGATGCAGCTCCAGATGAAAATGAGCGAGCGGGCCGTCTCCCTGAGCACCATGGTGCCCCTGCCCCGCAGCGCCTACTGGCAGCACATCACGCGGCAGCACAGCGCCGGGCAGCTCTGCCGCCTGCAAGGTAAGTGCGGGGCCAGGTGCCCGGGCTGTGCACCTGGCAGACCCGTGCGGGGGGCTCAGGGGTCGGGGCATGTCCTCGATCACCGTGTCCTGGGGAAATCGTTCCCAACGCAGATCCCTGGGCCCTCAACCTCAGAGTTTCTCCATCTTAGGAAGTGGCTGAGCAAACCACCTTGATCAGACACCTGCAGGGGGTGTGGGCAAGAGCGGTGGGGATCCACACTGCGAGAAAACAGGCTAGTGCCCTCGGCACCAACGGCATCAGCATCTCTTGGGAACTTGCTAGAAGGCAAATGCTCAGGCCCCTTCCGGGATCCTGAAAGTTCCAGGATCAGGAGCTCTGGGGTGGGGGCCCAGCCATCTGTGTGTTAGGAACCTGTGCTGTTGGAAAGGGATGCACCGAGCAGGGTCCTGGGTTCTGGTTCTGCAGGGACTCTAAGCAAACGCTAGGAGGCCTGTCTTCCAGAAAGGTAGGCTCAGAAACAGGATACAGAAGAGCCCGTGGTGGGGACAGCAGGAATAATGGGGAAAAATTGTTAAACATTTTCTTATCTTTTCAAGTGCGGCTTTTATGGTTTATAGTATGTAAGAATAGCTTGTCCATGTGTAACTTATAAAAAATAAATGGGCCTCTGTGGGGGACCCCTGCTGAAGAACTTTGCATGACGAGTGGCAAGACGCCAGGACTCTGAAGGGTGCGCGCTGGATGGCACCTACTTCATATGCAGAAATCTGCCGAATAAATGAATCTAAGCACAAATGAAGGGCCCCAGAAAACAGTGGCCTCAGCCATCAAGAGCACTGTCTATTCCCTGGTCACTCAGCCTTTTCAGCCATTTCTCCCCCAGAGAGCTTTTCCCGTTCTTTCTTTCCCCCATCTTACGTCACTCTTTGTCACCTCTGGGTCTTACCTTCTGACTCCAAGGGAACCCTCCCAGACTCCCCTACACCTGGCATGGAATCTGGATTATGGGTGCTCCCAAGACGAGGGTGCCGACCCCCCTCTTTAGAGTCTTTACTCCAGGGCTCACATCATGTGTTGTGTGACCAGTGGACTCCTCTTCCAGGAAGCAGTAAAGCCAAGCAGAGTGGGTCTCTTGTCCTCCTTATTTAATCCCCCAGCGCCTTGATGCAGGGCCATCCCCGGAGTGTGTGTTGAATGAATGTGTGCTGGGGGTCCTTACATTCTAGTCTTTGTGACTCTAAGCTCTGCTCCGCAGCCCAGAGGGTAGCACAGTGTAGGCGCTCAGCAAATATTTCCTGAGTGCCTGGATGAGTGACTGCTATTTTAAATAACTGATAAATAAGCTTACTTTCCAGGACATACAAAACAGAGAGAGTTGGGTTAGATCAGGTTTTCCCAAAGACCATTTGTTCCTTAGCATGTTTAGGAATTTTGGCAATATTTGTATTACATTATCAGCATTTTTCTCCTATGCATAACCCCCTATTATACTATTATTCAATTTTATGCAGTCTCGTCTCCTTAAATAAATTCATTTTTGTAAAGAAAATTGTAGGCCACTGCCTTTATACTCTTACAGCAACTGGCTGTGTTTTCTAATATACAATAAGATAAATAGTAATTATTAAAAGTTTAAAGGAAGTATGCATAACATAAATTCACAGAAAGCTATTGAATTGCTTTGTAACCTGACTTTCTACACTTACCAAGATGATCTTTACAAAGAAAGTAGGCCTTTTTAGATTCTGCGTGTCAGGCTTGCAAAACAAAGTTGAGAACCAAAGTGATGTAGGCTTCCTAGGGAGGAAATTGAGAAGTGGCCTTAATTCCTGCGATACTGAGTGGTAATTTGAGAAGTCAGTTTGCATCAAAGGTGATGTATGGTGGGAGTTCCCTAGAATAGCACGTTTGCAAAGACGCACTGAGAGTGTAATAACCTGAACACTCAGGATATGTTGCAGTTTTTGCATTTGTTAGTGGATATCCCAGAGCTTAAGAATCCTTAGGATGTAGAATGTGCCGTATGAAGGACACACTCACCTTCCTCTCCTTAACTAATCTAATAACTACCCTTAACCAAACTGAGGAGACAGTCATCAGAAATGATGAAACCTAAGGGTCTTATCCGGACCCCAGTGGTGTCATAATACTTTACAAAGTCTTTTGAGGTTTCGAAAAACATCTGTTTAGGTATAAAGAGGATGTTGTGGATACTGCTAGACTCTGTAAGCTCCTAGGGGTACACGTGACTCTTCTGACAACATCTACATCTGGTTACTGGGAAGGAAACAGCTCTGTTTCCAGCATACAGACACGTTTTTTTCAAGACTAACAACAAAATTTGCAAATTTACCTGCACGCATAGAAGCCCCTATTACGGGTGGGAGGCCGTGCACAGCTCACGGGTCTGGGATGGTTGTCAAAGACTAGTAATCCACTGATTCCAAAATAATAGTAGCAATAACGGTGTCTCTAGAAGTAGAGCAGAGCTGTACACAGCATCCCAGTAAAGAAAGAAATTTGCAGTCTGGGAGAAGTTACTTCCGTTATTTCTTTTTATCGAAACTAGCATGTCACCCATCAAACAACTCATCAAAATTAAACTTGGGTTCATTCCCTTTACTGTTTTTATTATGAATTATCCCAACAGCCCATCACTCAAAAATAACGAGAGATTACTATAAAATCAGGTTCGAGTTTCTTGGTATAGATTTTTCAAGCGATCACGGTCATAGTAGTCCCAGAACAGTAATTTGAGGATAGTAATTTCTTAGTTTCTAGTGAGATTAACGGCCATCATCATGAGAATGAATACCACAGATTTCCTGCAGAGCTCATGGAGTCTCAAGCTTTGTATTGATAATCTATAGGGTTTTGAAGATGATTGTGTCCTAGCTTTTGAAGTGGATAGTTAAAGCTTCTCTTGTTTGCTCTTTGTCAAACATTATGATCTTCATTGAACATGAATTTGCATTTGAGTTTTTACAGTTTCCCTGTTTGGCCCACTAATAATACTGGATGGAGACCCTAGTATCTTAGAATATCTGTATGCATGCAAATGGCGTGATAATTGTTTCAGAATTATTATTACTATTTGCTTTATGTGTTGGTACCAGTCATTCCATCCGATTATTTGCTTCTGCATACTTTTGTTACCTGTGTCGGTGAATGTGTTTTATATTGATATTTAATTTGTACCAGTGTTTACTGAGAGATTTCTTCCCCTGCGTGGTCTGCGTAGATCTGTCTACATTTGTTTTATCTTGTGGATTACTTTTGAGTCACCAATATTCATTGAGATACAGGGCCAATATGTGGTCTATGTGTGCTGTGGGACTCAATTTACCAGGAATTTGTTACCCTAAGGAAAAAAAAAAGTTCTCAGACTACCTAAAATTATCTTGTTTATCAGAAGTGGTCACTTCCATGACAAATAGGATAAGTTCGTGTGTCGATCAACCTATGCTACCTGTCTTCCTCCTTCCCTTCCCCTGACCCCCTGAATAAAGCTGAAACTGGAAGAAAATGAATGACACCATTGCCTCTGTGTGCCATACATTGAGGTTACGTGGCACGTGATGTCTTCTTGTTTTGATGGTGTTTGTGAGTTGTGGTTCCTCTGGCCAGCTCATTTACCCAGGGGTATTTCAGGAGGACTTTTCCAGATGACAGATCTGGAAGCTAATCTTGGAAAGCACATAGACCCTAATAGGGGCACTAGTCCATTTGGTCGGAGGTCATTTCCTCTCCAAATTTAGTCCTACAGAGCCACCTGCTGGTTGGTTTTGAAATTATTATGTTATTACTGGTGGCGGTGGGAAAGAGGTGCTAGCTTTGAGACAGCCTGGTATATGAAGACATATTTAATGCACCATCACTGCCTCTCCTGCCCCATTTCCAGTTTTCATATCGAAATGCCCTTCTAGGGTTGAGCATATACAAAATCAACATGTGAAAGCGGTTTATCCTAAATCCTGGAAGAGACTCAGGAAAGAGAAGCATTTATCGAGTTGAACACTGTATTCACAGGGTTCTTTCAGGAATGCATCGCATAAAATGACCACAGAGCGATGGGTTCCCAAGTGTGTTTCGTGGGGTACTCACCCCAGTAGATAACGGCCCTTTCCCAAAACAGCACTGTGGCCCAGTGGGTTTGGGGGAAATGCTCCATGTTACGTTAAATTCCCCTTTTGGAGATTGAGAATGCCAGTCACTGTTTTCAAGGTTTCGAGATGTGCTGCCATAAAGAATCTGTTTAATCTCGTTTAAACTAGAGCTCTGCGAATTTATTCGCACACGAAACTTCTTCTCTCCTTTTTTTTTATGTAAGTAAACGTGAACAGACCACTCGTGAAGTGCTAGATTTATTCCTCACGAGGCACACAAGACATACTGAATGAGTATCTTTTATGAAGATAGCCTTTCTTAAAGACCTGCTCAGGGGAGGTAGGAGACAGCAGGTGTATCCAGCTTCAGTGGGGGCCCTTCTTAAACTCTGTCACTTCCTTATGCTCCTAGGAATCTTTCTCTTACTCCAAAGGTGCTCCATTGCTTAATATTTCCAGAATTCTTCTATCGGAATTGCCTTAGAAGACTGGGTCCCTTGTTTAAAAATAAGAAGCAAATAGGCATCGTTTATCAGGTTTGACTTTAGATAATTTTAGGAAATGAAAGATTGGCACCACGGGTTTGTGTCCCCATCTCCCTGGCATCCTCCATGTTGCCGGATCTGGTTCTCCTGGCAACACTTGAGAGTTGGAAAGAGCAGGACTGCGTTCTCCATTTCCATGGAGAGACAGACGCAGAACCTGAGACCCTTGGAGGTCAAGTACTTGCTCAAGATCACATGGCTAGTGGGTGAAGGGACTGGCGTTAAAACTCCTTTCTTTCTTTTATCATATGTTCTCACCTCTGAGAAGAAATCCTGCCACCATGGCTGTTTCAAAGGCACATATCCTAGAAAGAAAACAGCTCCTGCAGAGGACTGGTTCCAGCTCATGCAGTTTACATATTTATCTTAACGATGGTGGATTCCCAGAAGCAAGTGGCTACTTCAGAGGCATCAACGCTGGTTTTTCAGTATTAAGTCTAATGCGGTCACATACGTGGTATGTGCATCAGTGAAGAAAGAAGAGGTTAAGATCTGAGCAAATGTGAAAATGTAACAGATGAAGTCTCAAACTCTCACGTCTATCAGGATAAGGGAGGACGTGCAGACAGTGAGACAGGGCACGCATGGGTGTGGTGGGGTGCCTGGTGAATCCCAGGGGCCCTGGGGCAGAAGATAGAACATGAGAACAGGGAAATTGGCACCTTTATAGAAATTTGAAGTTATTTAACTATCGACCATCAATTCCAAACGTTTTATGACCTGTGCAGGCCAGAGAAGAGGTCTGGGCCCAGATGCGGTCTACAGGCTGGTCCCAGCTCACGACCTTTGGTGAACTGCAAAAATGTGGGACAGGTGGTTCTGTCCATTTCCTGGCTTTAAGCTAAAAATAGCTCTGAAACCAAGCCAGAAAGATTCTTTAGCCAGCATGATGATTGAGGCTGCCGGTGCTTCCCTTCTGATGTGACCCCAAGTGAATACTATCATTCACTTTTCTCGCAAACTTTTCCAATCTGTGGGGCGACAGATGACCGTTCAGGAAGGGCTTTGTTCTTGACCAAAGGCTTGGGTTTTGCACTGATAGTATTTGTACACTGTGTACTTCGCATGGGAATTTTTATCCAACTATAATAAAGATGTATGGGAGATTTACTTGTAGTCCTCAAACTCATTAAGTAATCTCTACAGCCAACACGGGGCTCGAACCCATGAGCCCGAGATCAAGAGTCCGATGTTCTACCAACTGAGCCAGCCAGGCGCTCCTTGTAGTATTCAAACTCATTAACAGTTTCTCAGTGTTAGTGTGTGGGTGTGGGTGTGGATGTGGGGGTGTGTGTGTCTAGTGGAAAGAATATAGAATCTGTTCAAAATGGTGAAGGGGTTGGAAGAAATGATTTCTTGAGATTTTGGACATCTTAATATTCATGCTTCTCTACTAATAATCACTGCTCTTGCATATCTGTATGCATGCAAATGGCATGATAATTGTTTCAGAATTATTATTACTATTTGCTTTATGTGTTGATACCAGTCATTCCATCCGATTATTTGCTTTTGCATACTTTTGTTACCTGTGTCAGTGAATGTGTTTTATTTTGATATTTAATTTATACCAGTGTTTAACTGAGAGATTTCTTCCAGTCTACCAGCGACTGACTAGGTCTATAATTTCTTTATGGTTCCGTTTTGAGGCTTGCAAATATCCAGATCCATGATTTCTTATGTCAGAAAGGGTCTTGACGGGTCTGACGGGGCTCAGGGCTGCCTGGGAGAATGTAATTGAGGTTACACTAAGCCATAGGCCACCATGAACCTTTTCGCTTGGTTCATTGTTTAAAAACATCATTGTCTTGAACGTGTTCCCGCGGCGCATGCGTGCTCCACGCAGGCGCAGCGCCATCGCTGCAATAGGCGGGCTGGACCCCCAAGTGTGGTTACCAGAAATGCTGCCCTCGGGGCGCCCGGCTGGCTCAGTCGGTGAAGCGTCTGCCTTCGGTTCAGGTCATGATCCCTGGGCTCCTGGGATCCAGTCCTGGGTTGTTCTCCCAGCTCCGCGGGGAGCCTGCTTCCCCCTCTCCTTCTGCCTGCTGCTCCCCTTCCTTGGGCTCACTCTCGCTCTGTCAAACGAACAAACAAAAAAACAAATAAATAAGTAAAATAAAATAAAATAAAATAAAATAAAATAAAATAAAATAAAATAAAATAAAAAAATAAATAAAATAAAATAAAATAATCTTTTTAAAAAAGAAAGAAAACAAAGTGCTGTAGTCGGTTGTGCTGGTTTTGCTCTGCTCCCTTCTCAGAGCTTCTCTCAAAGCCACCAGCGCGAATTCCCGGGCTTGTGGCAACCTCCAGCCAGCAGGTGGCAGCAAAACTACTTGTATAAAATCCAGCGCCCTGTCTACGGGGATGGTCCCACCAAGGGCCTGCGGGCCCATATGCAGCCGGCAGTCTGCTTTTGTGAACCAAGTTTTGCTGGAGCACCCATGCCCATTCGTCCTGTATGCACTGTGGTTGCTCTCACGGGGCGGGCAGCGGAGTTGAGTTGCAGTGAGACGGTAGGGTGTGCAAAATCTAAAATATCTAGTATCTGGCCCTTTCTAGACGAAGTGTGCCCGCCCCTGCCTTATCTCCCAGAGGCTCCTGACACGGGCCCTCTGTGTTGCCTTCCTGACGTCTTCACTTGGCTTGGCTTGGAGCCTAAGCCCGAAATAATAAAGCCTGTGTGGATTATAGGGAGTCCTTACCATAAAATTTCCTAAGTGTAAATAGAATATTGCCTTCTTTCTAGTCGGGTTTCCAGACAGCATCCTAGACAAAAGTTTTCATAGTCTTGTGATTCCTTCTCCTTTCCCTTCAATATCCTGAACATAGGAGTTGATGAAGATAAAAAATTAAGGAGGAAAGTAACTGCTAGTGGTCTGATCATAGCTCAGGGCAAAGACCCCATGCAAATGACATGTTAATCACGTCGTCTCTCTTGACTCTTATTTGCATATCACTGGGATCCTGCGTTGTATGTTACTTATTTCTGTGCTATAGAAACCTGTTGCTAGCTTGATTTGATTGCGTGCGTTCTTGAAATATAACCGCCGGTTTTAAATTCTTTTTGGAAAAGATGCCGCCAGCCCTCTGAAGCTTCATCGGACAGAGACTTTCCCTGCCTACCGATCCGAGCACTGACAGGAGCTGCCGAGAATGGAGAATCGTTGTGTGGGACACACTCGTGATGTGTTGGCCGCCGAAGATCCACTGGGAGGCCCGAGGATGAGGGCGAGGGGAGCCACGAAGGGAAGAGTCTGCAAGTCCCGGCTAATTGGGTGGTCATTGGGAGACTGCAATGCAATATTTGTCTTTTTCTTTTTTTTAAAAAAAATCTTAGCGTGATTGAAACATGCTCTATCGATATCGATTTTTCGTTCCCTCTTTTACAGCTGGACAGAAAGGAGTCAATGCCACAGAAGGATTTTCTATTGTAGATACCGTGTCCCTTGCTCTTCTCTGAATCTGTCCTTTTGTGGATTCTTGTGATTTTTCCTTCTGAGTGTTTCAATTGTATGACAGTCAGTACTGATAATAAAATGGCTCTTCATTATTTGTTATTCGTTGATAACGTATTCCTCCGTTGTTAATATTAGGGTCCTGGTTAACTACTGGAAAGTATTTTTTATTACGTTACCAATTAGTTAAATCAGTGCTTTGACTGACTCTTACCTGTCAGGTTAAGAAAGAACTTCCAAGGACCCTTTAGTCTTCTTTTCAGGGTTACAGCGTTGCACCCACACCATCTTCCTCCCACCCCCTGCCTTCCTTTTTTTAAAGCCTTTGTTTTGTTTGGAGTCCCTCCGTAAAACATTTTAAAATAAAAGAGCATTCTTCACCCCTATGTTCTTCGGATTCTGGCGATCTGGTTTTCTCTTCTATCTTCGGTATTTGCGAGGGTATGTGAATATCCTCCTTAGGAGCCGTGAGCCCATCTGGCATTGCCCTTGATGTCTCTACGACCATTTACGCATTTGCCCACTTACTCATTCAGCTCGTCTGTACTGAGCATCTTCTCGTTCCAGACACTGTGCTAGATAGAATCCAGGGACAGAGGGATAAAGAGACACAGACCCTGCCACCTTAAGTGCAGAGGAGTATGACAGGAAAATAAAGTTGCAATTATAATAGTGACATCGGCTAAATGGGTCTCCGGTGCCATGTGCCTCTGAAGAGACGGTCAGTCTATGCCTCAGGCTTTCCCACTACGAACTGCCAGGTGGGAATTCAATGTTGGGAGGTCCCGAGGTTAGAATGGCATGGGCTGCATGGGAAGCAGGGATGGTGTGTGTCTCGGTCACTGTCCTATTGTCAGTAATGTTCCCTGATACAATATAGGGCATCTGGTTAAATCTGATACACAAATGACTAAGTTTTTAGTGTAAGTATATCCCAAATATGGCATGGGATATAAATATACTGAAAATTGTTCATCGTATATCTCAGATTGAAATTTGATGGGATGGTCTGTGTTTTTCTTTGCTAAATCTGGCAGTCCTATTTCCTGGGCTCTAGACCTATGCCTTACACATAGCTCATGCTCGAAAAATATGTGATAATTGAATGGAGAGATGAATTATCCTGGGGATAGAATTCTTCCCATAAGGGGAGGCAAGATAATATTGATTGTGTACTTTCTCAGTGCCAGACACTGAGCTAAGTCCTCTAAAATTATAATTTTCCCCAGAAAAATCTATCCTATATTTTCTAGGGAAAAAGTGAATTTTACTCAGCACCAAGCAAGGGCCATAAAAAGTTTCGTTTTCATTTGTGCTCCTTCCCAAAAGTGTATAATATCTCAAAATGGAGATTGACCCATGAAACCCTAAAGGACCTTCTAAAATCCAGGTCTGCCTAGTGAAAATCCCGGTTGGATCTGAGTTAGTTGGGGTTTTCAAGGACACTGCTGGCTAGGATGTGTTTGTCTCAGAGGTGGAGAAAAATCGGGGGAAGGAGGGTTAAATTCAGCTAAGAATTAGCGGATTAGGGACACATAAATTACACAGCGAATGCTTCTGTTCTCTGGGTCTGTGTAGCTACTTTCCACATTATGTTTGCTCATCCTCTTTGTCCCAAGTGTATTCAGATTCATCTTTTAAAAATCTGGCTCGCCACACAAATTTGACTAGTTCTTCACTAGTTAATTGTCCTAACTCTAGCTGACTCTCGTTTTATTTTCTTTCTCTTCTAAAACTGTCTCATAAAAAGTCCTCCCTGGTTCCCAGGGCCTTGGCTGCCAACATGGGAGCTTACGTTGAAGAAGGAGATAAAGGGAATGGAATTAAAGAAATAATTATAATTTTAATGAAGTCAGAATTGCTGAAGCAAGTCTAAAGCTAATGAGCGGGTAAAGAAATGTCGCTGAATGTAGTAAACTACACATCAGAACCTCCTTTAGGATTTCTTAAAATCGAAACATATCGACCAAAAAGAGAGTCCTATTTGGTTTCCTAATGGTTTTTATTTATTGTCAAGCACTATTCTAAGTGCTTTACCTGTGTTGTCTTACTTAATCCCCACAACGAGTCCACGAGGTAAGTATAATTCTTGGTTCCATTTTATAGATGGGGAGACTGAGCTTTAAGGAACCTAAAGAATCTAAATAATATGCCCAAGACCTCTTAGCTTTGTTGAAAGGTAAACAGAGGCACGTTAACGTTTCCAAGTTTATTTGAGCAAAAATTGTTTGAGTTGGGCAGTGGCAAACCAAAGATGGCTAGGGGTGCTCTGGGGACAGGAGCCAGGGAGAGGTTTTTATAGAGCAGATGAGGAAGCAAAGGAAGGAAATTATTTGATTGACTCTACTTTAAATGGTTGTTTTATTTGAGAAAGTCTCGTGACTGGTTGTGCTTGAGTTTCATTTTCTAGGATTCCCATGCGTTGACTCCGGCTTACATTTTGGTTTGCTTATGCAGGCTACTGGCCCATTATCCCCACCCCTTCCTTGTTTAATTACTTTAAGCTACTAAATGACAGACTCATATTTGAACCCAGGCAATCTGATTCCCGAGCCTACTATATCAACCCTAACACGTGCTGCCTTAGGAGGCAGCATACTTTTCTCTTAAGGGCGAGGATACAAATATTTTAGGCATATGGTCTCTGTCTCACTGTATTGCAGAAGCAACCATAGACGGTACATAAGCCGATAGGCTCGGCTGTGTGCCAATAAAACTTTATTTACAAAAACGAGTGGCAGGCTGGATTCACCCAGCCCCTACTCTCAATCGTAAGAACCTCAAATACACCCTTTTATTAGTTTCAGGTTTGGAACCAAAACCATGAGAAATTTAAACACCTTGATCTTGGGCCTTAAATAAAGGGAATAGGGATTTGAAATGATTTTCCTTTGTCTTTTTCTAATCTCTAACCCAGGTGGTGACCATGGAATGTAAGAAAAGGGGGAAGTTTCCAAAGCCATGTGGATTTGTACATGATTCAAACTATATTCAAAAGCCCTCGTGCCAACATTGGAAATGAGCTGAATCTGGAGGTTAAGCTACAGAATTCTTCTTAGATGTAGCTGTTGTTTCTGCTTTAATTATATACTAAGAAAAGCAACATTTTTTTTGGTAGGAGGTGGGGTACGGGAGTTGGCGAGTAAAGCATATGTTCTGTGTGTCCCCTTTGCAGGCAGGGCCAGTGCTATAAAGAGCTTTTACTCAGTTTGAGGCCGATTAATGTAGTAGCTATTAAAATGCATTCTAGGGTAAGACTCTCTGGGTTTCTGAAAGTCTTTCATTCATTTACCGAGTATTTACTCAGTATCGTACCTGGGTATACCAGGCTCTGTGTGGGAGTTTCTAGGAACCGTGTGGGTCCACATATATGTGGATTTTTTTTTTTCATAAATACAGTACTGTACATGTATTTTCTCATAATTTCTTAACATTTTCTTTTCTCCAGGTTACTTTATTATAAGACTATAATATAATACATACAACATGCAAACCGTGTGTGAACCAGCTGTGTTATTGGAAAGACTTCTAGTCGACAGTAGGCTGTTGGTAGTTAAGTTTTTTAAGGTAAGGGGAATCTAGTCATTCTCAGGTTTTCAACTGAGCAGGAGTCAGTGTGCCTTTCCCTTGTGTTGCTAAAGGGTCACCTGTGTTAACAAAATCTTCTTCCTTCTAGTCCCAGCAAAAAAACATATCCATTCTCAGATTCCCATTAAGACCGCCAACTCAGTACTCTCTCTGCCTTTGTATTGAGGTCTTAAGTTCTCTGGGTTAAATATTGGAGGTAAGGCTGCCCCCCTTCTGATGAAAGTCAGCAGTTGGCTGATTTCAGAGTAAGCCCATTGGCTGAATCTGTGATGATTCAACTCAGCCAAGGCAGGACCCTGTGATAATCATTTACCTACAGTTGTGCTGAATAAAATGGAGCCACCCACATTCTACTCTCTGAGCCGGTAGTTCTCAAGTGTTGGCGAAAGATACTCATTCAGTGCATCTGGGGCGGGGGAGCCCACGATTCTGTCTTCTCAATCCGTGTCTCTAGGTAATTCCGGGACAGGTGGTATAAAATCCCATCTTAAACTTTGAGGAGATAGAAATGGAGAGTTCTCATCGGGTGAGATTTGGCCCCCAGAGGCAATCAGCAAGGTGTTCCTAACCAAGACATCACCAGGAAGTCAGCAGGGGGAGCTGGGGGAATTGGGGCACCAGGTACAAGTGTGATTCTGCATGTGGGCTAGCCACAGGAAGGAGAGATGTGTTGGGGTTGTGGCTCTGGGAGTGGGCTCCCACGTGGCGTCTTCAGTGCCTCGGTGATATTTTCTTTGTCGCTATAACAACTAATAAGGAGACTCGGTTTGACCTTCTTTGTTTCTCTAAGATGCCCGAAGTGCAAGGTCTTCCCGCATTGTTCTTTTTAATAGGAAACCGCCAGCCAAGAGCTACTTGCGAAAAGCAAAGCACAGGCTGGAAAAGACGAGCAGGGTGAGGAAGGAGCCGGAGTCCGGTTGCTATCGTTAACAACTCAGGACTCTGGCGGCACTGAGCCACTAGCCAGCCGGCCTCCCGCCCCTCCTCCTGCCCCACGCTTCTCCCAGCCCTGCTGCAAGAGCCACTTTCTTTTCTTTGGCCTTTGGTAAGGCTGCATTTCCCTCTGCTGGAAAGCGGGAGCGGCTCGAGTGGATTGAAGATCCTGAAGGTGGGTCACGATCGGTATTTCTGGTCTGAGTTTTGGCAGACTGAGCGCTCCGCTCTGTGTCTCTGTATTGTTTACATGTTGTGTTTATTGGCTCGTTTACACTGGGAACCCTAAGAGGCAAAGAAGCAGTTTTAATCATTTGTCTTTTCAGTAGGTAGTTACCCTTCCTGGGCCCACCCATGTGGTGGGCGTGGAAGCCCTCTCTAGAAAGGGTCTGCGAACTGGCCACAGTCGACCTACTCCCTGCCTTTTTTTTTTTTAAGAGTTTATTTATTTGAGAGAGGGCATGAGCAAGGGTGGGGAGAGGGAGAAGCAGACTCCTACTGAGCAGAGAGCCCGACATGGGGATCGATTCCAGGATCCTGGGATCATGACCTGAGCCAAAGGCAGCTGCTAAACCGACTGAGCCAACCAGGCCCCCGTACTTCCTGCTTTTGTAAATAAAGTTTTATTGGCACAGGGCCATGCCTATTGGTTTATGTATTATCTGTGGCTGCTTTTGTGGGACACCCGTAGAGCTGAGTGGCTGTGACAGGGCCATATGGCCTCTGCAGGAAAGGCTTGGTGGGTCCTGCTCCGTATGAGCCCTGCTGTCCGCCAGCTGATGGCTAGGGTCCCCGCTACCGCACGTGTCTCCCATCTTCAGGGTTACCTGTGAAATGAATGTTCTCCATGGTCGGGAATGCTCCGCCCTCCCCCAGTAGGACCTGCTCCCTCCCACGGCAGAGGTCATTGTCTCTACAGTTCCACTGGCTAGAAAAAAATCTTACCTTCCTCCACTCTTGGAAAGCGGACCCTTCAGACTTCCGCTTAAACACCAGGTTGTCGGAATTCCTTCCTGAGACCCCGCCCCCCCAGACCGGACGAAGTCACCTGTCCTAAGCTTTTATGCAGGGTTCACGCGGGGCACACATTACGGCTTAGAACGACATTTTCCTGTGGTTGTTGGGTTGTTGGCCTTTTCCATGCTTCTCAAGCTCCCTGAGAGCAGGTGTTATATCTGCTCGGCTTAGCTTTTGTACCCCTGGCACCAAACAGAATAGCCATTGAATTTAGTGGGTGCTCAATAAATATTCATTTTGTAAATAAATGGAAAGTGAGTCCCCAACAGATGCGTCATTAAATCATGGTATACGTGATCTGGGTTCTGCCTCGGATGAGTAGGCTCTCTTTATAGAGAGGTCAGTGCTGGGAAACCCCGACGTTTCTGGAACTCTGGTGCGCTGAACATAATCCTTACATCATCCCTGTGAGGTGAGCCCCTCACCCCCTATTTTATGATGTAGATCCTACAGCCCTGAGACTTGAAGCAGCTTGCCTCCAGCACAGTCTAACTCCAGTTTCGACACTCTTTACTTCTGCACTTGTGTTTCCCAAACTGCGTGCTAAGGGGCCCCGGGGTGCCGCACTGAACTCGCACAGGTGCTGTGGGGTATACTGAGTTTTCGCAGGAGAGAGTGGTACTCAACCTCTGTTGGACCCTAGGGAGCTACTGCTGGCTAGAGGCTGTCCAGCGCCCACATGAGATCACTCTAAATTCCCTTCTATGATACTGTTTTTGTGAAGCTGGGTTTTTGGGTACTTGCTCTGATAAAAAGCAGAAGCGCCTTAGCAAGGAATGAAGTCGGACACTGCACAATATGAGGGTGACCAATAAAACTCGTGCTAATAACCTAGACTTTTAATTTTTCTTACGATGACGTTAACAGCAAGTGAGAAACACAGGGACGCGTGAGGGAGAGCTTGGGAGAAAGGAAGACCCCTGACATTTCAGTTCCTTCACTGGCACTTCTTTCCTGCTTTTTGCACAAGGAGCTCTGCGTTTTTGTTTTACACCAGGTCTCAGGGATTCTGTGGCTGGTCCTGTGCAGAAGGAGCTCCTTGAAGGAAGGGCGAAGTGAGCAGGGCGGTGGGTTATGTTCTGGTGTCTTTCTGGGCGTCTTTTCTGGCTTCCACGCCAGGCTCCCACCCAGAAACTGGTGCCTGCCTTTTAAACCTCCAGTCCAGTCATTTGATAATTGACCTCTATTGAAGACACGAGGCACGGTTCCTATTTTTTTTTTTTTTCCCCCAAATACTTTTAAACGGTTCCTATTTTGAGCGAATGCCCCAAGCCAGTCATGGTGACTGCCCCAGCGCTAAATACTGTAGAATTATTTTCCTCATCACTGAATTCCTTTTAAAGTTGTACCTTCGTAACAAAGAAAGAAAGAGAAGCATTTGGTTATCAAAGGAAGCCAGCCCCCAAATTTACTTTCGTTCAGCTGTCATGCAAATCGGGAGCCAAAGGCCTAGCTGGATGGCTTTGAAGATAAAGATCACAGTGCAGTCCTAGAGAGGCTTCAATAGGGTTTCTGATGATCCTGTGATTTACTTGGGGAAGGAAGAAAAGAGCAGAGAACAATAGGAAGAACTGGGCTCTGAAGTCATAAAAGCCCAGTATCTAATTCTGGTCCTTCCGTTGCCTGGGGGAAATATCAGTTAACAGGGAAGGGGTCAGACAGGGCTAGACCAGGATTTCCCCAAGTGCATTCCAAGAGATGCCAGTTCAGGTTTCCGGAGGGGGGTTGTGGGGCCGGGGTGTGGTTTTGGCCTTCAGTGAATTTTTGGTAAATGCACAAACCAGTTTTTTTTTTTTTACTTTGCGAACTTCTCGAAGGCGGACGTTAAGTAAACGCAACGTAATAATCTAGAGTAGGCGATATGATGCAGAATTTTTGTTGCAGCTGGAGTTACACCAGTTCGGTTGTTGGTACTGAATCAGCAGCTTTCGGTGACTAAAGGTAGGTGAAGGCAGGTCTCCTCGCTCTCGCACATGGCCATTGGATAGCAATTTACAGTGGAGTTGCACCAAATTTTCAAACACCTGCTAATAGTAAGGAGCCATCAGGTACAGAAACAGTGATGTGGCTCAAGGGGTGAGCTCCCTGTACTTTCAGATGTTTTGATTGTGGTCAAGATTTCACTGAGGCAAATGGGACCATATCCTAGCAGCTAGACTGAGCTAAGGTTCTGGTGGGGGGTGGGAGAGTCTCCCAGCTCTCAGTGAGACGGAGGACCTGTGGGGAATCCTAAGCCTGCAAGGGCACCATTTTGCCAGTTGAAGTTTCTTCGGTCTGCAGGAGTCTTACTCCCTAATCTGAAAGAGATCGGAATGTCTACAGCTTTTCTAGAGAGTCCTTGGATTCTTGGATACCCCTTTATGCAGCTAGCAAAACCACTCTGACGTCCATTATGCTAACAAAACAAAACAAAACAAAAATATTCATCAAATCCCTCACTCCAAAAGCGGCTTCTGCTGTCTTTATGTCTGGTTTTGCGCATTAGCTCGCAAATTCTGGAATATAGGTTTCCAATGAGGGCGTCGCAAGTATTAAATGTGTAGCTTAAAAAGAATGTCCTCCTAGATCACCCTCTTTGTTGTCTTTACTAATTTAAAGTTTATTGTAGATGCTAGAGTCGTTTCTGAAATTGAGGAGAGCTCTTTTCCCTGGATTGTGAGGAGACCATTTTTGGAACTGCTGGGTGGGAGGAAAGAATCCCCATCTGGGAGCCTCTCAGCTCCGGAGTGATTGTGTTACTGTGCTGCACACACTGAGCTCTCTGTGGATTCTTGCACTCTTCTCTCAGTGATGTAGGGAGAATAATAAAAGTTATTTTTGAAAATGCCTTGCAGGCTACTCCAAAAGAGAGTACAGACTGGAAACGTTCCAGAGAGAGCAGAAATGTAGACTCTTGACCCAATATCCCCATCTACAAAATAACAGTACCAAATCTCCTGTCTGCTTGGTTGAGACCCCATGAAGTCGTAGGTGTGAAAATTCTTTGAAAATTGTAAAGAAGCTTCAACTTTGGAGTTCTTCCCAAATCAAGTGCCTCTCCTCCAAGATGGCATGAAATGAGAGACTATGTTTAAAATGAAAGCTGCTTCTGGCCTTATTTATGAAACAACCGTTACCTCCATGTTGTAGAAGAGAGACAAAGGGAATAATACTGAATGAGAAATTGCTCTTTTCCGGAGATTTTTAATAAACGATCTTGTTTGACCCTCACTTACACATGAGTGGTATTATTTTAGGAAGAGGAAGCTGAGATGCAGAAGGTTGGAGGGAGCGGGTTGGAGAATTACTTAAATTCTCAGAATTACTTAAATTCTACTTAACCAGTAAGTAGGGATTGCCTGGAATTAGGTGGGTCAGAATTCTAAAACAGGCACTGTTTCTAGTACACGGAGCAATTACATTGCTTTGCTTGGCCTTGGTGTTCCTTGCCGTGCAATGGGACCATGTTGGCTGCCTTTCCAGAGTATGCGGTGAGGATTACAAGTGGACTTGTCATTATGTCATCAAACAGCCTGTCAGCAGTAAGAGACAGCATTAGGCTTTTTTGTTTGTTTTTTGTTTTTGTTTTTTTTTTACTAAGATAATTAGTAACGACCGTATTTAAACTGAAGGCCAAATTCACATGCCTGTAGGGGCCAGACGAGTAACACCAATAAAGGAGGCTGGGCCAAGTTTGGGTGGCAGTGAAGTCCTGGTTCAGTGGGGCAGCCAAGGGTTGGCATGCAGAAGCATGAGGTCAAGAGATGCTACATCATCAGGGGTTTTGTTTTTGTGTCTTTGGTCAATTCAAAGCTGGAACTCTGGATTTGTGAAATTTCCCAGCTTTTAAATATTGGAAACCATAAGCCAATAAAAAAGAGAATCTGTGCTTGTTAATGCCTCCCAGGTCCAAGGGTAGAAGGAAAAATAAATGTCTATGAGCTAAAATCTACAGTAGACCTTGCATTTAAACCCCCACATTAAATTGGGTTTGCATTGGTATTAACTATGGTTATTAGCTATTACTAAAATAATCTTGCAAGTGAGGACAGAGACTGAGAGTTGAAATGCACGGGGAAGTGGCACCATGATTCTCAGGGTAGGACAAGGGGACCTTTCTTCTTCTAATTATTTAATATTTTTGTTTCTCCCCCCCCCCCCCCGCCCCAAGCCATTCTTGAGGCTTTAAAGCTCTGATCCCTTAATTCATCTTCTTTAGCAATGGCAGCATGGGAAATTGTGTCATTGACGTGACAATTCAGTAAATACCTTTGTCCAGAAGTTACTAACCAACTAGCCGGTGTGATGAAACCACAGTTTTCTGGAAAGACCGCAAATGCTGGGACCTTGGTCTTTGCTTGAAGGTCCCTTAAATTTGTGGAAAAAAAAAATGTGTGTTTGTTGTTATTCATCAGCCTTCTTATAGAAAATCAAACTGATATAATATTGCTTCGGTGCTGGAGTGTTATTTGATACGTAACATCTAACATCTGTCAAAACATGTAAGATCTATTTCTTCGAGTGGCAGCAGCAGATTGGATCCAACATTTAAGAATGACAAAGTCATTGAAGCCAAATGACTCTTAGAGTGCTTAGAGGGAAATAGAAAATAAAGACTTGCCTCAGTGTGGGAGGTCATGCCCCCGAGGGTTAAACCATGGGCCCTGAGATCAGACGTCTGCTCTGTTTTCTCTCTCAACACTTCTGATACCAAATGTATGGATTTTTCTTTCCAGGCCAGAAACCAGTTCTGGCACCAAGTTGTCTTACAATTCAGCTCTGAAGCTGAGTCCCCAGAGGTCGTGCACACCCCACAGGTGGAAGGCTCAGTTCCACAGAACTGTCCCCATGTCAGCTTGCTGCCTGCGTTTCTGACCAACTGACTATGAATCAGGGATTCCCAGGACACCCCCTCAGGTTCAGGAGGAGTTTGCTAGATCAGCACACAGCACTCAGGAAGGCACATTATCTATAATAAACTACCAGTTTATTACAAAGGATGAAACTCCGGGGCAGCCCCAACAGAAGAGACGCACGGGGCAAGGTGTGAGGGAAGGGCATGGGGCACATCATGTTCCCGGGACCACAGGGTGGTCACAAATCCCTTTCCAAATACTGTCCTTTAGGAGTTTCTATGTAGGTCTCATTGCACAGGCATGACTGATGAGATTATTGGCCATTGGTGATTGGACTCCATTTCCCGTCTCTCCCCTCCCCAGAGGTTAGGGGTGGGGCTGAAAGTTCCAATCTTCTACTCTTGGTCTTGGTCTTTTTGGCAACTAATCCCCACCTAAACGCTATCACCTGGAGATAACAAGTGTTGGGCAAAGACCAAACATGAACTGTTGGGTCACAGGTGACCCTAGGATTGAATCTCACCTACCATTTTTTAGCTACATAAACCAGACAGGTAATGTTACCTGTATATGCCTGAGTTAGAAACAACTTCTAGCTCAGAGTATGATTGTGATCACTGAGTGAGCTAAGAAGGCCCTAGCATCTGTTTCGATGGCTGGCCAACAAGGGTGCTTGGTTTTTGGCTTCTTAGATAGTTAATATGAGTATTCCTGGAATATGTCATGTGAATGTGAGGGAATTCCAAATCAAGGAGCATAGAACACTGGCATTTAACTATCATAATACTCTGAAACAATCGGTGTTTATAGCACTCCAGTTAACATAATATCCACCCTTTTTATTTGAACAGTTTGGTGAATTTTGACAAATTTACACTGTCCTATAACCACCACCATAACCGAGATCTTGAACATTCCATCACCCCAAAATTTCTCTCCAGCCCCTTTGCTGTCAGCTCCCCCCTGCGGCCCTGGGAAATGATGTATTTGCTTTCTCACCCTATAGTTTTGTCTGTTTTAGACTTTCATATAAATGGAATCCTACAATATTCTTAACCTGTGGGTAAAATAAATGTAATGTGTTACAACCAGCATTAAAAAAAAAAAAAAGCGAAATAGAAAATATCAGAATGAATCCTATTTAGTAATGGTAAGCGTAGGATATAAACTTTTTGTTTTAGGGGTGTGTGTACGTGTCCTGTATCCTAACATAAGCTGCATTTCTCACGGTAGGCCAGAATCAACAAAGTTAAAACAAAAGGAAAAAGACAGTCCTGGGGAGCCTGGGTGGCTCAGTCGGTTAAGCATCTGACTCTTGATTTCAGCTCAGGTCATGATCTCAGCGTCCTGAGATCCAGCCCCACATTGGGCTCCGTGCTCAACAGGGAGTCTAGTTGGGATTCTCTCTCGCTTCCCCCTCCCCCTGCTCGTTCCCTCTCTCTCTGTTTCAAAAAATAAAAATTAAATAAAAATTTTAAAATCTTCTTAAAAAAAAAAAAAAAAGGCCAATCCTACTCTAATAGTCTTAAAATGCTCTCTGATACCTGGAAATACTTCCATTTCACCTGTCGTCTGAGCCAGTTTTTCGGCCAGAAGGCTAGAAGGCTTTAGCTCCTCTTGTGCGTTCACGATTGTGCCAGGCACAGAGCTCACACGTTATCTCGTTTAATCGTCCCCACGAGCCTGGACAGAGGCCTGTCTGCCTTCTACAGATGAGGGCAGTGAGGCTTCAAGACGCTAAGATCAAGTGTTCACAAGCAGCAGAAGGACAAACGAAAATTCAAGCTGTGGGAGATTAAGATGAGCCACTGGGCATGTGGTCAGACAGTCAATAGGACCGAAGACAGAAAAGAATAGGAGTAAAAATATAACTTTAAGAAGCCCTCTTTCTGGCTGCTCCTAGATTATCGAACTGCTAATGGAAAAATCCTCCTTATGAATCTCCAAGCCCTTTAAGGAGGCGGGGGGCCGAGCAGGCAGAAGCAGAGGTGTGTTCTGCCCACAGGTAAGACAGGAAGGCATCCCAAACTGGGTAGTTGAGAGCACGGGTTTGGCCTCACACCCAGATTCTAGTCCCTGCTCTGCCACTTCTGGGTGCCTTGACCCCCTCACAGGACCCTCAGCCTCACTGAGGTTCGAGCTCCCAGGTCATGAGACCTTGTGTGCGTTCAAATAAAGTAGGGTTTCTCTGCCTTGGCACTCTGGATATTTGGGGCTGGATCATTCCTCATTGTGGGGGGACAGTTCTGTGCCTGTCTGACGTTTAGCAGCGACCCTGTGCCACCCACTAGAGGTCTGTAGCATCACTCCACCACCGAAAATAATCTCCAGTTGTCACCACGTGTCCCCAGGGGAAGCCTCCCCCCAGGCCCAGCATTTGAGAAACACCGAAAGGAAGCAAACCACATAGTTGTTTGCCCGAACCCTCCCCTAGCAGAACAAGAGAATATTCTGTCAAGTCCTGTTCCTAGTTCCCTTCAGAAACCCGGATGGTGAGCTTTGATGACCGAGAACGGTGCTTGGTAGCGAGGGGTCCGTGTGTCTCGCTGTCCAGGGGAAGAGACCTCACGGAGCTGTGTTTTGGGGAGCTCAGGTCAGGAGGGCGCCCTGAGGTGTTTTCTGCTGGCAGGGCCCCATCCAGCCACGTTCCCGTTGAGGGGATGTAGCACTTGAAGTAAAAATGAGCAAGTTGGTGAGATTTAGCCAGGCCGAGGTAGATGTGAATGACACACCTATTTTGACTGTCCTAGAAAGACGCCGCCAGTGTCTTATACCAGCAAATAAATGATTGATGAGAATGAATACAGCCTGGGGACCTGGCTACGGCTGACACGTTAGCAAATACACAGCATGACATCACGTCATCTTCTCCATTTGCCCAGGGCCTGACGGGGCAGAGTGGCCCGCATTCTCTCCTTCTAGAGGAAACTTGAAACCTCTCCTTGTTTTCTGCTACACTCAAACTTTCCTGAACCTAGGTGGTATTTTCAAAGATTTGGTCATTCCTCAGGACTAGAGAGTTTTGTTCTATAGGAAATTATGGCTGTTGAAGCCGACACGATGCCTGTCTGCTTGGGCTCCATTTTTCTCCCTTACTGACGGACCCCTTTCCCTTACGAACCTGATTTCATGTGGGGGAAGCCATGACTCTGATGCAGGAAAGACAACAGTAGGGTTATGAAGCTAACGGCCAAGAAAGAACTCTTGAGACGTCTTTGGTGCAAAATGGTGGTTTATTAAAGCACGGGGACACGACCCATGGGCAGAAAGAGCAGCTGCACCGGGGTTGTGAGGGGAAGCTGATTCTATACTATGGGGTTGGGGGAGTAAGGAAAAGGGAGGTTTCAAAAGAACCTTCATATGCTAAAGAGGACCTACTAGATTTGGGAGGCCTTGGCATTGTCAAGTTAAGGTGGCTTTTCCCCTCTAGCCAGGCATTAACATGAAGATAGTTGGGAGATTCCTGGAAGAATGTCACACTTGTCCCACCCGAGAGTGAGGGGTGGGGGGAAGTTGCAGGGTGTTGGCCTGTGCTTTGTCTCCAGCCAGCCTTCTGCCCCCTCATCAGTTCCACTTGAAAGTACTTACTTTTCCAAATGCTCTGGAATGTTGTAGAACCCAATTCTGGCCTGCAGAAGGCTTCCTTCCTCAGTAAAACAAGGCTTCGGGGGGGGCGCAAAGCCTTTTATCCTTTGGCATTGGCACTTTCCTCTTGATCTTGCATGGAATATTGGTGGGCTGCCTGGAGGTGACGTCCTTTCTTTCCATGAGGAACAAATACACGTGGGAAGGATGCCAGAGAGGAAAGTAGAAGGGACATGGGTCCTCTGTGCCGCTCCCCCCCCCCCCATGAATGGCTATGCCAGTGCCCTTGCCTGGAATTATTTCATATGAAAAATTCCTATGTGGGCAAGCCGCTTGGATGGGGCTTTAGTATCTGGAACCAAACATAATTGTAATTGAGCTGTTAGGTATTTATTTCCATGGTGGTTGGCAAGTGTGGTGAGCATCACAATCCTGCAGGCCTGTGGGGTGAGCGTATCCTTTTTGTGTGCGGGTTTTCTAGATGGCGTCTTTACTTGACGTCGCCAGGTTCCCCTCGTCTGTTAGACACAGTAGGTACACGGCCTGGGGTGTCTGGGACCCATGATACTTTTAAAGGCCCATAAAAATATTTTACTTTCTTTTAAAATCAGAAGAAAAATCCAACGTGGCTTATACTGGTCTTTTTTACAAACTCAGTTGTATAATATAATATTTAACAACATTTTATGGAAGAAGGGGTCCACGAAGGCAGACGTATTTATAGGCCCATGAAAGTCATCACGTGACCTGGGGTATCTCTTCATTTCGAGAAGGAATTGGTCTCCCTTCTTGTTCATTTTCCATTCCCAAATCTTCCTTCTGTGGCTACAAGACCACGCCTCCCTTCAACAGAGGAAGCTAGGGGTACCAGAAAAGGTTCTGTGTTCAGCAGAACTGGTGTGTGAACCCTACTGCAACTTTAGGCAAGTTTCTTCGGGCGTCGGTTTTATAAAACGGAATGACTGATTGATAGATTTATTCCACGGTGATTTGAAGGCCCGCACGCGCAGGCACCGTGTGGAGTTGATATGCCCAGTCCCTGGTACTCAGTGTTGCTTTTAATTTCCTTCCACGTGGCTGTGAACTCCAAGCTGGTTGCACAGTTCCTTCTCTCTCGCTCTGTAACTCGGATTTCAGCAGGGGCGTGCGTCTTCCCAAGATGGGATCGACCTAGCTTTGGAAAAAGAGGATACCTTTGCCTTGAGTTTAGTGAAGGCCCACGACTCCTTCCCACAATCATTACCGAGATGTCTCAGCATTGCTTCTCTAATAACGTTGTTCTATAGAATTGTTTGTAAAACTCATTCTCTAAGCAGGACAATCAGACCGCAGTGTAGGACGTGGTAATTCAAGGACCCATTTAACTCCCTTTCACTGGAAGAAGCTGTCAGAATTTCAGACCTGATTTATTTTGTTATTGGGTGTGTTTTTCTTTCTTTTCTTTTCTTTTTTTGCCTTATGATAACTCCCGTACAGATCCGTCTGTGAAGAAAGCAACTGGTTATTAGAAAACTGTGTATTTCCCCATTATAAGGTTATACTGTGCCACAAGGAGCGCCTTGAAGATTCTGTAGTACGTTATGAAAGTGCCAGATACCATTTGTATGCAAATATCTGACGCAAAAGATGAGTTTTCTTTATTTTTCAATTGCATGCAGAAAAACACACCAAGGGAATTTGAGACAAACACACAATGGATCCTGCTGTGATAGGAAAACTTCCTAATGCCTGGAGAGAGGACGAGGAAATTTCCCTTGTAGCAACTTGTTCAGATTCTCTGTAAGAAAGAGCTGTGCTTCTTTTCTGCAGGAGACAGCCACTCAAGATCACCTTCCCCCTGCTATCTAAATGTGCCCCTTTCCAGCCCTTCCATGCCCTGGGGTTCGGGAATCCCAAAGAGGCACCAGAGAGAAGGGTTTGCCCCTGGATCTCACCCTGGGGCAGGAGTGATTCCATTGAAGCCTTGCTGGTGTGGAGTGAGTTCACTCAGGCGTTGCCAGATCTCCTCCCCACTATCCTGTTCGGTAGCGAGGCCTGGGATGGACCCTCACGGGACCCTCCTGGTGGCCGAATGTTCCTTTTCCTTATTTGACCCACGAGGGTAATGCCTGCGGTGTGCCTAGCAGCGCACGGGGCACTCGCTTTAGACATCCTATAGTTAGAAGTTCCAGACCTATCCAACCCATTGTTAAACTATGTGAACAAATCATTTGGGGACGTTAGGAATGCTGGCCGCCCCCCCCCCCCAGATATGTTCCCTGTTGTGTCTTTCATTTCATCTCAAAACACACTGTTTTGCTTAAAGCTGAACGTACTCAGGGAAGCAGGAAGTAATCATCTATTGAATGATCATATTGTCTTCATCAAAAAAGCCCAAAGTAACACTACACATTCCTTCATTTATCTATTCATTCCCTAAATGAACAAATGCCCTTGGTACGTGCCAAGCATCATGGGAGGTTATAGGGAACATAAAGAACCACGTATCGAAGTGATTTTTCTCAAGTCGCTTAATACCACGGGGGGGGGGGGGGGGGGGGACTTGAGAGGGCAGAGATACAAGCTCAGCGTGGTGACCGGGCTCTGATGGAGGCGAGTCCTGAGTATTCTGGAAGTCCAGAGGAGGGGGACCTAATCCTAACTGGAGTGGCCTTGGAGGGCTTCCTAGAGGAGTTGATGCCTGAAGAATGAAGAAGAGTGTGGAAGCCTAAACAGGCACGGGCATTGCCCCCTGGGCAGGTAGATGTTGCAGGGGGGAAGGGTGGAGGACAGGGGTCACCTTAGAAATTTTTGGAGCCTCGGAGGTGGGTGAGGCCATGGAAGAAAAGGACAATGTTGTAAAACTGATGGAAAAGAAAAGGAGGTAATGAGGACAGTTTGGTAGACTTAGCCGTCTGGCCACGGGGTAGAGAGCCCAGCGCGGTAGCAACAATCGGTGTCTGGTCCCCGAGTGCCCCCTCTCCAGGAAGCCTGCCCATCTCACTGCCGTGCGGAGCAGCCCCTTCTCCCCCGTTTCAAGGGACTATTGGACAGGCCTCGGTGATTTCTTGCTAAAGCGCAGCGGCTGTGATGGCCCGAAAGAGGGCCTGGCTCCTCACAGCCGCTCACACCTTCGCCTGTTCAGCCAGTGTCCACTGAGGGCCTCTTGCGAGCGTTAGACAATGGAGATCACACAGGGAATAAAATAGACCAAATTCCCTGCCCTCAGGGTGCCTCCAGTCTAGTCAAGGGAAGTCAGGAATAGGCCGTACTGTGGTCTGGCAGCTCCTGAAGGGCGCTGCCAAGAAAGCCAAGCAGGGATGGCATGGGGAGCTCTGGGCGGGGTGTTGTAATTCTAAGTACGGGGGTCCCGGAGGGTCGCCATGAGAAGGTGATTTTGAGCAAAGCCCTGAAGTGGGTCACAGAGTCGAGAGGAAGAGCCTTCTCGAGAGGGTGCAGCGAGGGCAGAAGCCAGAGGCAGGGATGTCGGGACCGAGTGCTGCTGGAGAGAAGGGAGCTCGTTATTGGCGGGGTTGTGGATGGGAGAGCAGGTCAGGGTGCAGGGACCGGCCAGGTGTCCCCACAGCCCGGCAAAGATGGAGGGGGAGAAAGCTCAGAGAGCGTTTTGTTTGTCCTTGACTAGATGCAGACCACGGAGCAGCTGGCAGCTGTGGGAGGTGCGGACCTCTAGCCCCGAGCCGCCGAAGGATCTGTACTCACTAGTACAACACGCATGCCAATCCACCGATCTCCACCACCGGTCTCCTGTCCAGAGTCCCCTCCTCCCCCTTGTCCTTGTGTGCGCGCGTGCGTGCACACCTTTCCCATCACTGCATGGAAAAGCTAAGTCTACTCTTCACTGCTATGTTTGAATTATGTCTCGGAACGTCCACTGTACCCATCACAGATTTGAAATGTAAAGCCCATGTTGCATAACTCATCCAGCATACTTTCCTGTCCGTAAATTAGCGGGCTGACAGGCACCGTCCGACGAGGGGCCCAAGGATGCCACCTTCATCGTCGGTGATGACCCATTGCCTCCATTTCTGTATCCACGGCCACCATCCCCAATCAATCACAATATTTATTCCTGCCACGCTGAGAGGAGAGGCCAAGGTCCTTAACTAGAGCCTTAAACAAGTCCGCACAGTCTCCCACTCCGACGTCCCCCCCCCCCCCCCGCTGGTTTTCTTCCTCTCTTCCCCCTCTCGCCCTGGGTCCCACTGTCCGCCACCTTCCTGAACCCTCCAGCGGCATCTCATTCAAGGCCTTGGCCCTGCCTGTCCCCTCTGCTTGACTGCCTCTCCACCAGCCCCGCCCATCTCTCATTTGCTTACTTTTGTCAAGATCTTTGCTCGAATGAATCCTTTCCCAAATCCTTGCCTGACGGCTTTCTTTAAAAATGCCTGCTACCCACCTCTTCCCGTACTCGGATCCCCGATGCTCTCCTCAGGGGGTCTTTGCTTTCCTTTCCGTGTATCCCTTTCTCACATGTCATGACACTGAATCCCCTTTTCAGGATTTTGTTGTTGCTGCTATCTCCCCTTCCCTGCCCCCGCCTGAAAGTTAAGTTCTATGAGGGCAAAGATCTTTGCTTTGTTCGCTGAGCTGTTCTAAGCGCCTCTGAGAGTATCTGGCACATAGTAGGTGCTCAGCAAATATTTGGTGAACGGACATGTTCCTGAGTGAGAAAGAGACCAGTGCACATGAATAACACCATTTCCGGGATAAGTTGTGGATTTACACATGTGTATCTATTTACATAGATACACATGTGTGTGAGTAGTGAAGGCACACGTGCATGTAATGAGTCCGTGTGCATACACACAACTCAGAGGGGACACACGGAGCCTACACATGAAGGATTAACATTCAGGTTGAGGGGTTCAGCATACATTAAAGCTTTTTTTTTTAATGTCCGTTTATATTGTCTGATTCTTACAGGGAATAAATAACATTTTTATAATCTGGAAAACATAAAATTTAAAAATATGGATTCTTGGGTTTTTTTCTAGGGTATTTTTTCCGACTTTAATTTTATCAAATGAGATGGTTAAAACAAAGTGCATTTGGCTTTCTTGAGACAGCAAATTGCTTTTTTGTTGCACGTCTCCATGAGGAAACCTTGTAGGTCAGGTGTGCGGGGCCCAGGACAGCCCCTAGTTCAGGAGGCTTCCTGTCTGTGAGGGTGGAGAAGTTCTTTCAACAGCGACGTTCATGAACTCAGCAGTGGAAACACCAGGGAAGGGCAGGCTAAGTAATCATTAGTTATCATTAGTAATGGGCATTAGTAATCATTGCTCCGAACTCCCTATTAGCCGAAAACCCTACCGCTCCACTTGCCTGGAATTATTAAACTCTTACGTTTGTGCTGTTGTTTATATAAGCTTCTTTCTTGTTTTCTTATTTAAACATTCAGTCAAGTACATTGTGGAAAATGCAGAAATAAGTAAGAGAAAAGAAAATAAGACAAGCTGTGTACTAGCCGACTGCGTCTGACCGCTTTCAACATTTTGGGGTTTCCTTTGCCATTTCTGTGCATATAATGTAGAGTCCATTCTTATTTCAAAAATTATAATTATACCTTATCAATAATTGCTTTTTTCATTCAAAATGATAGCCTAAGAGTTTTTAGATCACGAAAGAAATTTAAAAACACCTGCTTTTTATTGGTTTCATATTTCAATAGATGAATTTTTCCATGAATTCGTTATTGGTCTACACTTGAACATTTAAATTGTTTCCAAAAATCTTTCCTATCATCAATGGTGTTGCAGTGAGCACCCATGAATATTCATCTTCAGCTGTGAATCCTAAAAGTGGTACCCCTGAGTCAAGGGTATGTATTACCCTGGTCATTTTCGCAAAAAGTTAAAACAAATTTACACTTTTTCCTTTGTTGCCGTTGTTTGCTATGACTTTCTCCTTGCTATGAACAAATAGTACCATTAAGCGAAACAGAACTTACTGGCTAAAGAGATTCATCTGGCATACCCACTTGGAAGAACTAGGCAGAAGATACCAGGCAATGTCCCTTCTGGAATTTGCTCTCCCGTGGCCTTGGAGTAGGGAGAATTCCTTACCTATTAAGGAATTGTTTTGTGGTAGTAAAGAGCATTTGTGGGCAAAGGGTATCACATCCTTTCTTCTGTAGCGGACATACTTGACCTTGGTCTAATGTTCCACCTCTGTTCCTTTGGGAACCTGATAAAGACAGCATGCCAGCCGTCTTACCAGGAGACATAGGTGCGGGTAAACATGACCACTGAGTAGAATAGTTCCTGGGCCTGGGAGCAGCCACAAATGAACTACAATTACATGGTGGGGAGCACAACTCTGAGTTCCCCTTTGGGTGATGACTCGTCGCTGGGTGCATTCCTCCCATGAAAATTCTCTTCCCACTGAAGACCATGCTTACGCCGTACCCCGGGCTGACTCGCTTTCCTGGACCACACCTGCCCGAGGGTTAGCAGGCTTGATGGCCATCTTCTGGGTCGGCATATTTAGTTAAGCCTAAAATGGTGATCCTTGCTGCTGTTACAGATGGAAAGACCTGGATTCTAAGCCTGTGATCTCTCCCCCAACTGTACACACACCCTTGAAACCTGGTTTTCTTGTTTGTAGAATAGGGAGGTTAGTAGTCCACATCCCCTCAGTGTTATTTAGGTGGATGAGAACATAGGCCCCAAAGTAGAGTCTGACCCCAAATTAAGTAGTCAAGAGATAGTGGTAGCAGAAATTGTGGTCGTTGCATAAAAAATAACATGAACATTCTGAACCTGCTGTTCTAGCGAGGGCTGGCTTCATGGATGTAGGACCATCCCTTGGAAGGACCCCATGCTTGGTTTAATGCTCTGCCATCGTTATCCTGAAATTCCTGGTGATTCCTGAACAAAGGTGTGCTTTCAATGTTTGGCTTGGTTCTGGGCACCGCCAATGATGGAGCTGGTTCAGATTCCAGTGTAAGATAAGCCTGATAAATTAAACCTGTTTTGTACGGAGCCCAGAGAGGCAGTACTCAGGAGCTCAGGCAGAAGCTCAAGAGAAGGAGGAGGAAGGTCTGGCAACAGCTCGCATGCGCACAAAACCTCTGATTTCTTCTCCGCAACTTGATGGCGGAGGTAACACTCATCCCCATTTGATTGGTTAGAAACTTGAGGGACGTAGAATTTGCATTTCCCACAGTCACTGGGCTGGTGAGCACTACCTTGGACTGTTCTGGAGATGGAGTGTGGTTCGGGGCAGGCTCTCCAGGCCCACAGGCTCCCACGGGATCGCGTGAAACTACTCTTCTCAGTGGTTCCTCTCTGCCTCCAGGGGCAGAAGGGCGTCATTTCATGCAAAGCCTTTCCTGGGGGCCGGAGAGTCCATTAAGCACATGGTAAGTTCTCACGTCCAGGGCTCTAGAGACTTGATACAAATCAACCCCCTGCACTCACATATGGCAGAGCCCTTTGTTTCTGTGGAGCTCTGAACGGTGCATAATAATGTGACTGCTCCAGGCGCTCGGAGCCCAGATCTCCTCATGATAGCCTCCCGTCCTCATTAACTCACGAGGACAGAGTCATCTTCTGCGTCTCTAAGCTCTAATGATGCGTTTCTGCCGGCACTGCTCTTGGAGGCCTTATTGGGTGTCTTGACTGTTGTCAAACTTTGGCAGGAAAATAATCACTCCTGCCTTTCAGAGCGAGGAGAGTCAGCTCTACAGAGTGTATCTTCCACCTGATGGGGCCCTTCGGGGCCTGCTTCTCTGCCATGTTTGGGAAGGAGTCTTCCAAGATCACTGGTTCTAGACCTCTTTGGTCTCCAACTTCACCTGACCTAGTCCAATTGTTTCTTGTGTTTTCTGGCAAAATTCACTTCCTCGACTCCCAAGACTGATTTCAGGGCTCTGGCCATGGACCCCTGAACTCCTCAGTTAGGGACCCCAAGCACTTTTTTGGACTCTTCGTCATCTGTTGACCCCATTAGACTTGAACCTTCACGAGGGCGGCCACTGTGCCTGCCTTGCTCATTCCTGAATCTTCTGCATTTCCAACAATGTCTGATGAATATAGCCAGCAAATATGTCTAGAATTCTCTCTTTGGAAAAACCCAGCCGTGCACATGAAACTTTGACATGATCTACAAGATCTGAGACTCCCTGAGGTGATTCATGCAGATGTCCATGCACCATAGGATATAAAACGTCCTCTCAGGGCTTGGTATATCAAATACCATAATCTCCACTACAAAAATCTGCTGAGAGTAGTTCAGACACCATTTGGATGTCTCCAGTGATGGCGAGCTCACTACCTCTTTGAATATTCCATTGACGAAACAAAGTACTAGAAGGTAGGTGGGTGGGTGGATGCTTAGATGGATGGATTCACTCATAGAATAGTTTTTATTGGGTGCCTTCTCTATGTCAGGCCATTTTCTAGGGAAACAAGGGTAGATAAAACCAAACTCCTGTTCTCCAAGGGCCATATTCTAAGAGAGAGGGCAGACAACATTCAAATAAATAATTAACATGTCAGGTATGATTATTGCTATGGGAGAAGTAAAGCAGGGCAGCCAGAGAGTATGGCATGGATGGGAAAGAAAGCCTATTTTATTTTATTTTATTAATTTATTTATTTATTAAAAAGATTTTATTCATCCATTTGACAGAGAGAGAGATCACAAGTAGGCAGAGAGGCAGGCAGAGAGAGAGGTGGAAGCAGGCTCTCCGCTGAGCAGAGAGCCCAATGCGGGGCTCGATCCCAGGACCCTGGGATCATGACCCGAGCCAAAGGCAGATGCTTTAACCCACTGAGCCACCCAGACGGCCCAAGAAAGCCTATTTTAAATAGACTAGGCAAGAAAGATCTTCCTGAGACCTGAATAAAGTGAGGAGGATGGCCATGAGAAATTTTGAAGGAATTTAGAAGGAACACTGAGAGCAAAGGCCCTGTGGCAGGAAGGCCAGGATGGCTGTCATAGGCCTTAAAGGTCACCATAAAGATGTGAATTTTCCCCAGGTTTGATGGGAAGCCATTGGGGGTTTTAGAAGGGGAGTAGAGTGGTCCCATTTTAAAAGGATCCTTGCTTTGTGGAGAGGAGACTCTAGGGTAGAAGGATGGGAGTGTGGGGATCAGTGAGGAGGTGACTCTGGTCCCCCAGGTGAGGGTTGCTTGGACACATTTGTCCTTCAATCAGCCCAGCTCACGGCTCTGTGTGTCTCAAACAGAAAGACGTACTTTTCCCCGAGGGAGGTGCAGATATCCCTGCTCTTGGTACTCTGCTTTCTGTCGGCGTGCCAGAGGAATGAGTCCGGTGCCAGGTTGGGTTCTAGATACATGGAAACCTCCTTCCCTGACCAGATTGGATGGTAGGCTTGGATCTGGGTCTGCAAGCTTGAGAAGGCTAGATAATATGACATTTCTAAGTTTCCTTCCAATTCAATTAAGTTTCTCTCTGGTCCCCATCCACATGGATTGATAGGCAAATCTCTCTCTCGGCTACTACCAGACCTCGGGCCTCACCTGGGTTGTCCAAAGGTCCTGGGGTCTTTCACTGAAACACTAGGAAGCAGCTGCTTGTTATCTCTGAGATACCTTCTGCTTCACTTCTCAGTGTGTCCTCTGAGGTCCGGGTTCCACTGATTCTATGCTACACTGGGGAAATAGAAAATCGTGGCAAGGCTGGAAGTCCCTGTTTGCGACGGATGCCATGGAGGTGGCTCTCATTAAGACAGGATATATCTACGTCAAAGAAATTAATTTCTGTGAACTCTTCACTTTTATGCAATCAACACTGTACTAATGTCCTTTTTGGAAAGAGAGCATATACATAAGTAAACACATTTGTCTTCTTTAAACACGGTTCTCTAGTGCATCCAGTGGTGATTAACACATTGATCTCGACTCCAGCCACACACACATTAGCAGAGGAAGCAGTCCTAATAAGAAGCAAAGCTCTAAGGCAGGATCCGTGGGCAACAGCACATGGGCGGTGGGTGGGATGTGAATAAGGATATTTTTCTTCTTGCTGGACTCCCAGCAAACTGGGACTGTCGCCAGGGTGATCCTGGGCTTGGGTTGTTCCATTCTCTGTGCGAAGTGTATAGAACCAGGAATTCTCTTTTCCTTTTCTTCCTCACTGTGAAATAATGACAGCGGTGATTCATATATCCATCAATATTTATTGAAGGCTACTAAGGAGCGGGCCCTTCCTGTCCTCATGGAGCTTATACTCTTGTATGTGAGCAGATGGTAAGCAAATCAGCAAATAGAAATATCAGGTTAGGTACTCTGATTTTTTTTTTTTTCAGGTTTGGTACTCTGCTTTCCATGGTGGGGGGGGGGGGGGAGGGGAATGACAGCAAACT